>JAJAGP010000124.1:0-109068 GCA_025084515.1 Ancistrus triradiatus | reverse complement strand
ATTAACTTTATTCTTCTTTAACCATTCTTTGGTAGAACGATTTGTGTGCTTAGGGTCGTGGTCTTGCTGCATGACCCACCTTCTCTTGAGATTCAGTTCATGGACAGATGTCCTGACATTTTCCTTTAGAATTCTCTGATATAATTCAGAATTCATTGTTCCATCAATAATGGCAAGCCGACCTACCCCAGATGCAGCAAAACAGGCCCAAACCATGATACTACCACCACCATGTTTCACTGATGGGATAAGGTTCTCATGCTGGAATGCAGTGTTTTCCTTTCTCCAAACATAACGCTTTTCTTTTAAACCAAAAAGTTCTATTTTGGTCTCATCCATCCCCAAAATATTCTTCCAATAGCCTTCTGGCTTGTGCACGTGATCTTTAGCAAACTGCAGATGAGCAGCAATGTTCTTTTTGGAGAGCAGTGGCTTTCTCCTTGCAACCCTGCCATGCACACCATTGTTGTTCAGTGTTCTTCTGATCGGGAACTCATGAACATTAACATTAGCCAATGTGAGAGAGTCCTTCAGTTGCTTAGAAGATACCCTGGGGTCCTTTCTGACTTTGCCAACTATTACACACTTTGTTCTTGGAGTGATCTTTGTTGGTCGACCACTCCTGCGAAGGGTAACAATGGTCTTGAATTTTCTCCATTTGTACACAATCTGTCTGACCGTGGATTGGTGGAGTCCAAACTCTTTAAAGATGGTTTTGTAACCTTTTCCAGCCCGATGAGCATCAACAACTTTTTTTCTGAGGTCCTCAGAAATCTCCTTTGTTTGTGCCATGATACACTTCCACAAACGTGTGTTGTGAAGAGCAGACTTTGATAGATCTCTGCTCTTTAAATAAAACAGGGTGCCCACTCACACCTGATTGGCATCCCAGTGATTGAAAACACCTGACTCTAATTTCACCTTCAAATGAACTGCTAATCCTAGAGGTTCACATATTTTTGCCACTCACTAATCTGTAATATTGGATTATTTTTTTCAATAAATAAATGAGCAAGCCTAATATTTTTGTCTCATTTGTTTAACTGGCTTCTCTTTATCTACTTTTAGGAGTTGTGTGAAAATCTGATGTTGTTTTAGGTCATATTTATGCAGAAATATAGAAAATTCTAAAGGGTTCACAAACTTTCAAGCACCACTGTATGTAGCTCAACTTGGCATTTCGGTTTAAGATGCCACCTCAAGTCAGTTTTCAAACATATTCCATGATAGAGCTGCGTGAGTCAACTGTAAGTGCAGGCATTGCCAAGTGGAGACATGAAGTGGGCACATATGCTTACAGCTGAGTGTTGATTGCAGCTACAACTATGACTTTGTAGAAATTCCACTTCAACTTTGTGGCAGCATTTGGGGAAATATTATTTCTATTTCATAACAACAGTGCCTCATGCACAAAGCAAGGTCCAAACGGTTTGCCTTTAGTAGAATTCATAATGCACCTGTGAACCAGGTGTTATCAATATCAGCGCTAAACCTCATTAAAATTATTGACGCTGAATGGAAATAAATGAAACAGCCGTTTTCTAAAAGTTTATAGAAAGAAATGCCAGAAGACGGGACGCTGTTACAGCAACAAAGGATGGACCAAGTTCATATTGATAGCCATAGTTTTGGCATGACATTCATTAAACACATCTAGTTTTGATGTTTGGGTGTTCACATACCTTTGGCCACACAGTAAAGCTAATAATGCAAACTTATTAATATTGTATGGTTATGTAGTACACATTGTATTTTATAGTATGCCATTCTAATAGATCACAGCATCAGAAAACAAGTGAATGTATTTGTTACACACTTTGAGGCATGTGCTTTAAGCTGTTTTAATTACCTTTTAGACATGTTGGTCCTCTTAAATATAATACTTGTATGTAAACATTATTTCCCCATTATCTACATCTGACTTAAGACAATCTGTTACATTAAAATAAATCAAATAATTGGTAGCATTTGATTGTTGTTGGTGATTAAGAAGGAGGTAATATAGCATTGTGTCCTCCTCACGCTGTGTGACTCCTATTGTTTGGACACAGTTTGTGGGTGAGGTCTCCATAGAAACTGATGGCATTCTTCTGCATCAGTGAGCAGTTTTGTGATGAGTCGCTTTGAATAGGCCCTTAACTGAAAAGCAGCACAAAAAGATGCCGAATTCAGCATGCACTTTACCTACAGTATGAATACTTATGGTAAAGACACACAATGTTACATGTTAAATACAGTCATACAAAAAAATCAGTAGGTTTAAAACATAAACAGAACAGGTTGGTGGACTTTTACGCGTATGCATCTGCATATAAAATAATAAACCAGTTTATTTTCATACCAGTCCTCAGAAAGTGTATTTAATCAAATTGAGATGCATTTGTAAGTTTTACTACTAGCTTTGATATGCAACTTTTATTTCAAATTGTAACAGAGCCGCAATGTTCCATTGTACACTTAGAGTTATTTACTATGCTGGTAGTAGTTTTTGACAGTAATGTGCAAATGTTTTAGGCAGGTGCGGAAACATGTAAAAATAAGAATGCTTTCAAAAATAGTAGTGTTAATAGTTTGGTAATAGTAAGTCAATTAACAAAATGCAAAGTGAATGAACAAAAGAGAAATCTAAATCAAATCAATATTTGGTGTGACCACAAAATAGCAATGATTTTTGTCGGTATACTCGCACAAAGTCAGGGATTTTGGAAGATTATAGTCACAGGTCGTACACTATGGCAATACTGAGCACAGCAACAAGATACAAGATAGTTATACTGCATCAGTAAGGCCACTCGCAAGCAAAGATTTCAAAGTAGACTGGGGTTTCAAGATGTGCTGTTCAAGCTCTTTTGAATAAGCACAAAAACGTGGGCAACTTTGAGAACCGTAGATGCAGTGGTCGGCCAAGGAAACTTAGTGCAGCAGATAAAAAACACATCATGCTTACTTCCCTTAGAAATCAAAAGATGTACAGCAGTGTCATCAGCTCATATCTAGCAGAAACCAGTGGGACCAGTTCAGACAAGTCTGGCCAGAAGTTGTCTTCATGGAAGAATTGAAGCCAAAAAGCCATACATGGAAACAAGGCCAAGGGACTCACCTATGCATGAAAACATAAGAACTGGGCTGTGGGAAAATGGCAGCAGGTGCTCTGGAGTGACAGGCAACAGTGAAGCATGGTGGAGGTTCTTTTCAAGATTGAGGCTGCATTTCAGCAAATGGAGAGGGGGTTTGGTCAGGATTTGTGTTGTGTTCGATGGTGAGAAATAAAGGCAGATATTTGTACATCATGCATACCATCAGGGAGGCATCTGATTGGCTCCAAATTGATTCTGCAGCAAGATATCGACCCCAAACGTGCAGTCAATGCCATTAAGAAGTATATTCAGGCTAAAGAAGAGCAAGGTGCCCTAGAAGTGATGTTATGGCCTCAACAGAGCCCTGATCTCAACATCATCGAGTCTATCTGGGATTACATGAAGAAACAGAAGGATCTGAGCAAGACTACAACTACAGAAGATCTAGGGTTAGTTCTTCAAGGTGTTTGGAACAACCTCCATGCCAGTTTCCTTCAAAAACTGCCTGCAAATGTACTTAGAAGAATTGATGCTGTTTTGAAGGCATATATTGTTTTTTGAGGTTTGAATGGGCTTGCATAGTCATGTTTTCTAAATGGAAAGAGACATTTGATTGTGTTGGACCAGCAGTTTCTTCTGTGTGCCTGTACTGAAGGTCACTTTGTGGTGTGGAGCCTAAGGGTATATGCATTGTCATTAACAGAGGTATAAATCAGTGGATGCATTGTGTCTTAGATGATTCAGTAGGGTTAGGATGTTATTGCATTTGCAGTTGCCCACAAGGCCTAGGAACATTGCAACAAATCACCACTAAATCACCACTGTTCATAATATAGAAAAATATAATGCTGAGGTTTTGGAGTGGCATATGAACTGCCTGAGCATCACTGAAACACCTTGTGCAAAACAGTTTCTTCTTGAACAAGACTCCAAGAAAATACAGAGACAGTCATATGACACTGTAGCTTCTTTTTATAATGATAACGAATGACCTAGCATGACCCAGAATCTCATGTGATATGACTGCTGGCCCATTCTAAAATGCTTAAATAAACAGTTATGCAGTCGACTACTCAGTGGTGACATTTGAGTTAGATTTATTCTGATATGATTATTAGTTTCTGAGGTTTTATTGTGGCATGGCTCATTATGCTGATGGCAGATTTTATTACACAGTAGGAGCAGAAGCAGAATAATATAAACAGAGAGACAGAATACACTCTGTCTTAATAATAGCAGAATCATAATGACTCCTAAATGAACAGCTGAAAATGATGGTCTGGGGTTTAATTCATGTGGACTCTCATTGGACCATTCCCAGGCATACGGTTGTGCACTGAAAGATTTTACAACAAATAATACTTGGTCATTTATTTAATGAGGAGAATGATCCTATATTGTATATCTGTGAGAATGGAAAAAGTATGTGAATCTCTTGGATTAGCAGTTTTAAATTGAAATTACAGTCTGGTGTTTCAATCAATGGGATGACAATCAGGTGTGAGTGGGCACCTTGTTGTATTTAAAAGACAGCTATCTGTCAAAGTCTGATCTTCAAAGAACATGATCTCTAAAGGGTTTTATAAAGACAAATGGAGGAAATTCAAGACCATTGTTATCCGCCCCAGGAGTGGTTGGCCAACAGAGATCACTCCAAGAGCAGAGCATGTAATATTCTCTCACATTGGCTAATGAAAGTGTTCATTCATCAGGAAGACACTGAACAACCCTTTTGTGCATGGAAGCTTTGCATCAGTGTCAAACTTACAGCTTACAGCAAATGCTTGATTTTAGTTATACTTTACAAAGGGAGTACAGGCTCAAGTGCTGTCTTACTGTGAATGCATGAATGTAAGAATATGATAGGCCCAGCTTTTTACCAATTATGAGGTAACTAGTTTTTACTGAAAAATGGAATACAGTTCTAGACTGAGCAGTACCTTTCTGTATGTAATTCAACTACTGACGTGTCTTTAAGACTATAG
Organism: Ancistrus triradiatus; assembly: GCA_025084515.1. Classification (NCBI taxonomy): domain Eukaryota; kingdom Metazoa; phylum Chordata; class Actinopteri; order Siluriformes; family Loricariidae; genus Ancistrus; species Ancistrus triradiatus. The sequence goes on along the minus strand of JAJAGP010000124.1, from coordinate 104,006 downwards.
TTTACAATTGAAACAGCAACTTTAAGACTGTACTATAGAAAACACAGTCTTGTTCAAACAGTGATTTATAGAACATTGCAGAGAGCTGTACCCTGCAGATGAGGATGCATTTTGCACTGTTGAGAACATGTGACAATCAGGAGTCGATCACAGGATTATTTCTGGAACAATCTTTGATTTCCAACATACAAATTATAAAATGTTGTGAAATTTATCTGACCTTGGAAAGCATTTCCAAATTGGTGCATTTTCAGTGGTTGAAAATGATATTGTAAAGTGTGTGCAAGGCCCAAGTGAAAGAAAAAAGATCATGTGTTGTTTATTGCAATATACACTCAAAATTACATCCAAAACATGGGTATTAGTATGGGTATTAGATTTTGGAACATGACTGTGAGGCCGGTTGCTGATGTTAGACCATAAGCCCTGGCTCACTTTTGGTTTTCCAGTGCATTTTCAAGATGTCTGATGGGGCCAAGGTTCTGTGCAAGTCAGCCAAGTTCCCAATAAAAATTGGCAAACCAATTATCTGTGACTTTTTTAAGGTCAGTGAGGACTTATTGGAAGCAGAAACCTATAAATGTGTTGTACTGAGTCACTGGAGTATTAAATACAACCTATTCTACTGCCACTGTTTGTCTGTGGAGAATCCAGAAATGTACAGTGGTGTGAAAAAGTGTTTGCCCCCTTCCTGATTTCCTTTTTTTTTTGCATGTTTGTCACACTTAAGTGTTTCGGAACATCAGACCAATTTAAATATTAGTCAGAGACAACACAAGTAAACACAAAATGAAGGTGTTTATTACTAAGGGAGAAAAAATGTAAACCTACATGGCTCTGTGTGAAAAAGTGATTGCCCCCTAAACCTAATAACTGGTTACGCCACCATACGCAGCAACAACTGCAACCAAGCATTTGCAATGAGTCTTTTACAGCATTGTGGAGGAATTTTGACCACTTGTCTTTGCATAATTGTTGTAATTCAGCCACATTGGAGGGTTTTTGGGTCTCTTTCTTATGGTGGAGGCATGAGCACTGACCTTAACTGAGGCAAGTGAGGCCTGCAGTTCTTTGGATGTTGTTGTGGGGTCTTTTGTGACCTCTTGGATGAGTCGTCACTGCACTCTTGGGGTAATTTTGGTCGGCCGTCCATGTCTGTTCCAGACATGGAACAGTGGGAAGGTTTACCACTGTTCCATGTCTTCACCATTTGTGGATAACGGCTCTCACTGTGGTTCACTGGAGTCCCAAAGCTTTAGAAATGGCTTTATAACCCTTTATAGACTGATAGATCTCAAGTACTTTCTTTCTCAATTGTTCCTGAATTTCTTTAGATCTCGCCATGATGTGTAGCTTTTTAAGGATCTTTTGGTGTACTTTGTAGGCAGGTCCTATTTAAGTGATGTCCTGATTGAGAACAGGTGTGGCAATAATCAGGCCTGGGTGTGGCTAGAGACAGTGAACTCAGGTGTGATAAACCGTAGTTATGTTTTAAAAAGAGGGGGCAATCACTTTTTCACACAGGGCCATGTAGGTTTGGATTTTTTTTCTCCCTTAATAATAAACACATATTTAAAAACTGCATTTTGTGTTTACTTGTGTTGTCTTTCACTAATATTTAAATTGGTTTAAATGTGACAAACATGCAAAAAAATAGGAAATCAGGAATGGAGCAAACACTTTTTCACACCACTGTATGCTTTCTGTTATGTTTGTTACAAGTGAGTGCTACTAAAATAATTAGAAGGGCTGTCCACAAACCTTTGTTTATACAGCGTATTGTTAAATCCTGTTATTGGAACATTGCTATTTCTCAGACTGTACCACTTTCACCAAAAAAAGATGTGAATCATTCCAAACATTAAAACATTATAATTTCAGTTTCACCCAGAATAGAAATCCTGAATAGAACCTTGTTTTAAAAATTAATTAGATTTTTTAAATTTTCCGTCACACAAATTTTGGATAAGCATTTGTACTTTTACTTAAGTAAGGAATTTGTAGACATGTACTACCCCTGAATAGTAGTTACTGCAAGCATCTTATTTCGTTACAGTCAGCATGTGCCGGTCAGTCTGATGGCAGTACTAATTGTTGTCTAGTGATTAAATATGGGCATAATTCCACCCTTTAAATAAGGAATTAGGACTGCAGCAACATTTTCTACTCCTCATTCCCCTCATGTGTGGAGGCTAGACTAATGATTTGTTTGCGTGGAACCAACATAATTGTACAATTATAGCATATGAGATTAAACACACTGATGGCTAGAATGAGTGACGCACTAGATGGGACTATGCTTTTGAAAATGGAGCTAAGTGACGAGTGACCGGATAATGATGGTTGTTGTTTGGGAAGTTCTCCTGTTACAATGGTGCTGGTGCAACACTGACTTTATTGCACTGTCACTAATTGGAGTGGAGCCAGTTTCATGCACATCTAAGATTGTGGTTTCAGTCTGTGATTGGAAGTGTATTTGCAAATTCCCACTAAATCTTTCTAGTGAGCCCTGAATAGAATACAACACAATGTTTTAGAGTAAATTTACTGATATACGGTGCATTATATTAACCAGAAAGTGTGGTATGGGTCATCTGGGTGATCTGGGTCATCTGGTTGGAGCTGGAAATATCAGATTGATAAGTAACTGGTAGATTGAATCAGATGAGCAGGAAACAGAGTCTGTCCTTTAACAGCAGAAGTTTTCCAGTAGTACAGTATATGGCATAAAAATAGAGCGAAAGTGTATCAGATTTGATAGTTCTCAGCACAGGCTGATACATTACAAGGAAAAATGTCACCCTTGTAAATATCACTGTCATAGTATTACTTATTTACAAGCAGCAAACCTTACAAGAGGTTGTGATCTGATAGTGAGATTTAATGGAAAATACGCATTCAAGTACACAGTATGGAAATTAGAGGGCAGTGATTCATGTCCTAGACCAATTGTGGCTATTAACAAAGCACTTCTGCCATTATGTGTTCCTGTAAAACACAACAGCAATACACAGCCATTGCAATTGCAGACTTTTGCTCTGATTTCTTTGAGGAACAACTATCATGTTTCTTATATCCAGTATTTAAAACAGACTGAAGCCTTACTTACACAGCTGAGGACAATCTTCCGAAAAACCAGGTGGTGCCTATGCTAAAATTTGAAATGACCTCTTACTTAGTGAAAGCATTAGAAGTCATGGGACTTTCAAAGTCACCCTTTTTCACTTGTGTATCTTCCCCCAGTGCATCATTTTCATCTTCACTAGTCATCTCAGTGTAATCTGCTCCAGGCAGCTGAAAAGCATAAAGACTTCTAAGTGCAAAAGCAGAAATAAGAAGTGATAAGGTTATGTTTAGGTTGGTTGGCCAAAGGAAAATACTGCCCCCTCAAGCATAAAAACAGCTGTTTTTTTTTATCTCATATACTTTAAAACATTATAAATTAAGTAAAAGTGTTTGCCCCCTTTCTGATTTCAGCCAGACTTTACACACATGAGAATGCTTGTCGAGAACCGAAAAGATGAGTACTGAGCAAATATTTCCCATAAGGAATAATGTAAATTGAATTAATCCAGACCCCCAGAAAGTCCACATCGTATAAGGCATTATATGCATTAGTGGAGTTGTATTGTACAGGTGCTCCCTGTTTTACTATGGGGATCCATTGCGACAAATCCATCATAAGTTAAACGTATCATGAAGCAATGAGTTTAATATAGTCTCTACTGTATCATAGCTGAGCCAACCTTACAGATTAAAACACTTACATTAACCTACAGTTGACCAAAATCATTAACACAAAGCTTATGTTATGATGAAGTCTTGAAAAGTAAAAGCAAAACACTCTATTGGTGAATGCTAACTGCAGCCAAAATCTTTCTGGTCCAAATGTGTCGAGAACTGAATTCGACATGTTCCGAGGTGCTTGAGAACCGAGGTACCACTGTATTCCAGGGAAAAAGTGTTTACTTAAGATGCATGAATGAAATACTATGTCAGCTAGGAGACCATTTAATTAAACAAACATTTAAGTACAAATTAAAATTAGATTTCACAATGTAAACATTTAGTAAAAGCCAACCGAGGTTTATCTCTAAACGGATAACCTTCTCTAACATTCACTAACAATGAAAAGGCTGCCAGTTAACAGAAGCACTGCTACAGATCTCACAGGAATTTCACTGGATCCTGTTCCTGTGTGGGCCTCACACTGCCTTGGACATTCTGTATGCATTTAATGCACCTTAATGTGTTTTATACAGCTTTGTTACACTTGTGTTTCAGATAGGCCTTTATTACATATATGACACATTTGTCGCTGATTGAGTAATAACCTGTTGATTCATCTTTATCTGAAAACATGACATCTGCTAATTTCGACTAATTAGCATGTGGGAAGTTCTGTCAAAGTTCAGGTTTGAATTATGGACGTTACAGTATAACTGTGATCATGAAATGCAGGAGGTTTTGTACTGTGTGCGTAGGTTGCTGTTCCTCCTGAGACCCAACATGCCTCATATTTTGTGTAATGTGAACAGATGGGAAATGTGTAGAAGTACTTCTAGTAATAAAGAAAGCTTCTGAGTGGTGCAACAGAAACATGTTCACCATATTGCTGGAGATTATAAGTTTAAATTTCAATAATATCCATGGATTGGAGAGCAAGTCAGTGTATTTGGCCTAGCTCTTCGTATGGGACAGATGACATTCTTGGTTCACGTCAGTTAGTCAGACAGCAATGAATTGTGGGTATCTGTGAGCTCATGTATCCAGATAGCACTTTACTTTTCTCCAAACATATTTAGCTGCCTTATTCAGGCGTGGGTGTTCCAAAAGTATAGCTGCTAACTATGTTAGCAACTGCAACTGCATTATTCCAACTTTGCAAGTTAATGTAGTTAGCTAAAATAGTTAGCTAATGCTATGCTTTTGAGAAACTTGCCCCAGAATCAGTGTCAGATTGATGAGACTATCACTAACTTTACATTTGAGGAAGCACATTAGCCCTCATCCTCCTTGACAAGTAGCAGCTTAGCTGTAATTAGAGTATTTAGCAAAGTACTTTATCTAGAGTGATTTATAGCTAAGTTTGCAGTGCAGTACAGTTTACTGGAGCTACAATTTGAACTCACAACCTTGTGAATAATAGGACAGAACCTTAACCACTGAGACATCACTGTCTACCTAGCTAGCGAGCATTGACTCAGCTAGGGGTTATGAACTGTCTGATGTAAGAAGAAAATAGGGTCAAATACAGATGTATCAGATACATCAGATACATTACCCGTAATAAAAAATATTGTACGTTTAAATGATTTTGATTGAAATCATGTTGTCCTCCAAGCTTTTTTGACTGTAGAATTGATCATTTCCTCATTAAATGAAAAGCACTCCATCTGTCATGTCAGTGTATAACTGGCACAGCCAGACAGCACAATCCAGTTACGCCTTCGGCAATTTTTAATTTCTGTGTATAGCAGTGTGGAAATAATTGAAAAACCCTGTTTGTTCTACCTGTTGGTAATAGGCAAGTGAAAAGTGGAGACACATATAATCTTCATTTCACAGAATGACCCTCGGCCTGCAGCTGTTTATTTTTTAGAAGAAGTTTGGCTAGGATGCTGAGTGTTCCCATGAGATAAGTTATGTAATACACATGCCTTAAATTCGACACACTAAGCCTGAACAAGTCACTACAGAAAATGAGCCACATTAGGTCTACATGATAATGGCTGTTATAAAATACTGATTATGTTTATCTAAGGGACGTTTTCATTGTTTAAACCTTTTCTACCCACCCCAACTGTAGGCCAAGAGCCGCTAATACAAGCAATAATGTCTACAATTTTCTCTGTACTGAGACAGAAACAGAAGCTACTTTTCCGTAAACATCATGCATAATGGATTTTTTGGGGGATAATTTTAATTCCTACTTATAATATTTTAATTAGTACATGTAAGTTTCATGTAAACATTATTTCATGGAACTATTGCCTGTGGTAATCAGATTATACACTACAGATGTAGTGGATACAAATTAGGTTGAAAAATGCTGGGATATTTATTAGTGTATTATAATTTTTAGAACTACTCATCCATTTCAGGAACAAAAGTTGGATTTAGCTTTGCTGCCTATTTATTTATTTTAAATAAACTGATAATGGCCTACTTACACTCACAGATCACTTTATTAGGTACACCTCCATGTTTCTGCACTCATTGTCCATTTTATCAATTCCACTTACCATATAGAAGCACGTTGTAGTTCTACAAATCAGACTGTAGTCCACTTGTTTCTCTACATTCTTTGTTAGTCCCTTTTACTCTGTTCTCTGAAGGCCAAGATCCCCACAGGACCAGCACAGATCAGGTACTATTTGTGTGATGGATCACTCTCAGTACTACAGTGACAGTGTGTTTAAGCTTTTACATGCGCTTAATAATCGGATTTCGGCAGTTATCTGATTATTCAAGGGGACATGTATATAGCTCTAGTATACTGATGTAGAAATCAGATTAAGTAATCTGATAAAGAGAGCTGGATTTTATTTCAGTAATTGGTTTTCACTTTACAAATATACCTGTACAAACATAACATTCGTGTGTATAATGGTTGCCAAGTCCACATTTTCTTATTTTCTTCGCTACCTTTGAGATTAGTTGCCATAGACCTGGTTGTTTTTTTAAACTCGCGGGATCTGGCAACCCCGGAATTAAACTCAGCACCCTCTAAACGGCTATTGAACACTTTTTAGAGACTCAAACATAGTATATGCTAGAAAAAAATAAGAATTTGAATAAGAATAATAATTTAAATATTTAATGTTAAAGTCTGAAGTTACGTCTCATTGTTTTGTGAGATTACAGGCTGGTTGCAAAGTAGAAATCCGATTATTACCTATAACTCATGTAAACTCGGAGGTTTCCCATTATCTGATTACTCAAGTGCATGTATGCTTGTTGATCGGTTTACTGACAAAATACGATTTTCTGAAGTTATCTGATTATTAAGTGGATGTAAACACACTCACTGATGTGGTGGTGGTGTGTTAGTGTGTGTTTTCCTGGTATGATTGGATCAGGCACAGCAGTGCTGCTGGAGATTTTAAAGACTGGTCACTCACTGTGCACTCTGTTAGACACAGCTACGATATTGCTCCACCTTGTCGATGTAAAGTCAGAGACAGTAGCTCATCTGTTGTTGCACAGTTTGTGTTAGTCATCCTATAATCCTTCATCAGTGTTGCTGCCTACAGGATGCTGGTGGCTGGACATTTTTGGTAGATTGACTGTTTTCAGTCCAGCAAGTGACACTGTGATTTTGACATGCATTGTCATGGGAAAGGCACCAGCTTTCCAGCGACCCTGACCAGGATAAAGCAGATAAGAAAATGAATGGATGAATGATTGAATGATAAAACTTGAAAACATGAATATTATAGAACCTAACCTACAATGTATATTGACATTTTACTATAACATATCTGGAAATCAAAAGCTAGAAAATCATCAGAGTGGGCTGTGATTGGTCAGATAAATAAACATGAATGTACAAGTCACTAAAACCTGAAACTTATTGTTAACGAATATAACTAAGCTAAGCTAACCCGTATTGCAGCTGATTATTTTTAATTAAGGAAGCTGAAATAGATCATTAAAATTTACATTTATGTCATTTAGCAGACGCCCTTATCCAGAGGAACTTACAATCCAAGCAATTGTGGGTTAATGGCCTTGCTCAAGAACCCAACGGTGGCAGCTTGGCAGAGGTGGGGTTTAAACCCTGAACCTTTGGGTCTATAGTCCAGTACCTTAACTGCTAGGCCATCACAGTCCCATATAATACATTGTACAGCCTTGTGTATCAGATAGACTTTGAGGTTGTTTGACTGTGTAGGAGCCCAGTTTTTTATTACATTGGCTGTAAGTGAATTATTTAGCCACACCATTTTGTGCTGCATCCTGTTGTGTCATCCTGGCTGAACACAGGGAGTGGAAGGTGCTGAGTATGCACAACTGAGCCAGTCAGGTTAGGCTATGCATCTACAAACACAAACTCAGTTTATATCGTGTAAAGCTTATTGTTATCACCTGACTAACAGTAAAACATCTTGGTTAAAAGCTTGTTCTAGAAAAGCAAGGTATTGATTTAAATGTTTACAGGCTGATAACATACTGAAAATAGCAGAAAATTCCTTTTCTTCTTCCTTCACTTCTGCCTCTTGTTTGTCCAAGTGGCGTGTGTTACATGTTAAAGGGCTGAGGGTGTGTGTGTGTGTGTGTGTGTGTGTGTGTGTGTGTGCGTGTGTGTGTGCGCGCGCGCATGTGTATGTGTTTGGGGGGTGGCTACAATGGGAAACACATGCTAAACAGTGGGGTGTCATAGGCAGAGGTAAAGTCCACACATTCCACATTTCCCTCGTGGCAGTCCTTCTCATCTTACAAATGCCCTCACTGGGTTACTCTTCTGGCAACTCTTCAGGCTTTTTAAGAAATGCATGCAGCAAGTTACAGAGAGCAGAAGAATGGTGCCTGTATATTTTACAGAAATCTGGTCCTGGAATAACAACTATTGTAAATAGTTCTTATATTTTCTAATCTCAAACTTTTGCATTCAGAACTCTGGAAAAGTCCCTCAAGTTGACTCTGACTGTGGTGTCCCTGGTAGGCTTACATGACACAGACCCATCCTCCCATACCCAAGGAACTCTGAAACTCGGAAGCCTCCTGGCGAGGCCGAAAATCAGAAACAGACAGACCAACCTCGGACAGAATTCGGACATTTAACCCAGTGGAATACTAAATCTGAACCTTCAACCTGGTGGAGAAGATGCACTAATCCTTAGGCACACTATAGCTGAATCCCATTTCAGGGGCTGCATCCATCGGACGGGAAAATTTATTTTATTCTTCTTTAACCATTCTTTGGTAGAACGACTTGTGTGCTTAGGGTCGTTGTCTTCCTGCATGACCTCTTGAGAACTTCTCTTGAGATTCAGTTCATGGACAGATGTCCTGACATTTTCCTTTAGAATTCTCTGAAATAATTCAGAATTCATTGTTCATCAATGACAGAAAGCCGTCCTGCCCAGCAAAACAGGTCCAAACCATGATACTACCACCACCATGTTTCACAGATGGGATAAGGTTCTTATGCTGGAATGCAGTTTTTTCCTTTCTCCAAACATAATGCTTTTCTTTTAAACAGACAAGCAGCAATGTTCTTTTTGGAGAGCAGTGGCTTTCTCCTTGCAACCCTGCCATGCACACCATTGATGTTCAGTGTTCTTCTGATCATTTTACTCAATAAATACATGACCAAGTATAATATTTTTGTCTCATTTGTTTAACTGGGTTCTCTTTATCTACTTTTAGGACTTGTGTGAAAATCTGATGATGTTTTAGGTCATATTTATGCAGAAATATAGAAAATTCTAAAGGGTTCACAAACTTTCAAGCACCACTGTAAGTTAATGCTAAATTCGTAGAGGTGATCCCCCTTGGTCGGGCCTTCAAAACAGCAATATCTCATGATACTCATCGATTTTCAGCTCAAAATATTGTTTTAAGGAAGAAATAACACATTTTAAATGCGATGTATACTACAGTCTCCGCTCATTACAATGTGTTTTGACTCAATTTGTTGGCTGAGTTATCAGTGTGATGTGATGTATTAAGATGACTTAGGTTATATGCTGTAACTTGTATTTCATCTGTTTTTTCTACTTTTAGTGAACTGTGTGGATTATCGCAGTATATCGCAATATGCCTTGTATCGCAATGTACCGCAATATAATTGTATCGTGACCCATGTATCGTGATGCATATTGTATCATGAAGTCCTTTCCAATACCCACCCCTAGTGCCCAGGATGGCATTATATCTTACATCTTTTTTACGTTGTGTGTTGGACTGTTATCTAAATGTTATCTAAATATAACATTTATGCACTTTATTGTAATAAGTATAGAATTCAGATATGGCTTTAAATTTACTTTGTAGCTACCCCATCAATGTTTTCTCGTTCCCACACAGTCTAATTCTAATGTGTTACCTCTGAGTTTGTATTTCTGAGATAGACCAGTAAAAATGTAAAAATGTGTGGGCACAAGGAAACATATTACAAGTTTTTAAATCTGTTGATGAGCCGTAGTTTCACACAAATGTGGGTGGTAAGTGCTCCACCACTGACAAGGTCTAACCACATTTGCCAGGTAGACAGGTGCTAATTTCAAGCCCTGGGCTTATTGTGAGACATCATAGTGTTTTGCGTGCTTTTGGCATTTACAGTGGTCTGTGCTGAATAAAAGGATATATTAAGACTGTAGTCTTAATTAAAACCGACTGTAAGCAAGGGTGCAGCCCAGGGGGTAAAAGTAACATCAGCAAGTCTACGCCACATGCCTGCGCAGAAAGATATGCATGTATTGTTTTTATATGAGTACTCTAATACCTTTCATTCGGAGCAGTGTGCTGTAAAGCTTGCTTTCAGTGAAGCAGCATGAATTGTGGTGCAGTGTACTCTAATCTCAAGTCGTGAGTTCAGCATAAACTAAAGAAACTGAAATGGAGAGGAAGGAACTGAATGCCTCGTCATTCTCTTATTCTTAGCTTATTGAAATGCACAGAAACTCCGGACACTGCAGTGAAAACACACCAGATTGCCTTAGCGAGGGAAACGGAGGCTTCCTCCTGCTCACTCCAGGGTCTTGTTTAAAGATACTTCACTCTCTCTCCTTCTCTCTTCTGGCAGGATGTCTGAGGCGTTGTCACAGCAGGAGAGGCTCCAGGCTATAGCAGTAAGTGACATGTTCATTCTACAAGTTTGTCTGACTGCTGAGCTTCAAAACTTGTTTCTCAAAAGGCTATCTCCCTTTGGATAAAGTTGAACCCTACAGTTATCCAAACTCTCACTATCTGAATTCCTTCTATAATGCATTGGGCATTTTAATATTTAACCATTTGATCCACTAATGTACTATAACGAATGCTGGAATAAAGGAGAGGTGGCATTCCAGATGGCTTCTTACCTCTACCTACACCCTCCACTTTAGTTTTATTCAGTTGGTAGTTAATGAAGTAATGGGAGTTTGTTTGATATTGTACTGTTTAGCACTAGAAGAAAAGTGTTAGTTGAGAGCAGATACTGCCCACACAGTGATACTTGTGATGAACAAGGGTCTGCTCATGATGACATCCTACCAAATCTGTAGATAATAGGCAGGACGGAGGGCCAATCAGAACGTCGCCTGTGCTACTATATTCCACTGACATGACTGAAAGTAGATGGGGTTTTGAAAATACAGGAACAAGATGCAAGAGAACTATCTGAACCATTTTCCAGAACTAGTGATCTTTGAATAATGGGGCTCAGCTGTATTCACTTTAAAACGGTTCAAACTTTAAACTACTAAAACTAAATAATTATTGCCAAAACAGTCCAACAAATTTTTGTCATTAAATGAGAAAATATGGAGCAAAAAAGGATTTTAACATTTTATTTTCAGTAAATCTAGAGGCTTTCAGGATAACACTGCATTTGCATCAATGGCTCATGTCGTTATTGATTTTATGCATTGTACATTCCTTTGCTTTATTCATGCTTTCAATCATTAATTACGTACAAATATAGACATAAAAAAATCATTTGGGATTCAGGAATGGATTAATCCTATTTCCATTACTTCTTATTGGGAAACGATGTCACGTTCCACTGTACATGTGGTTTAGGATGTAGTCAAAGCTGTGACCATTCTGGTACTCGTGCTGCTCTGGTTAACAGAGTATCAAATACCATACATATACATGTACTTTTATAGGTTTAAATAATATTAAATAAATAATTATTGAAACTCTGATACTGAAATCCCTTTTAGCCGATACTGTTAACAGTCAGCTTTTATGGGGTGGCAGGAAGAAATGTATAGGTTTGGATATTTGTAAATTAGTAAACCATACAATCTTAAAATGGCAGCACTATCCACATAACTGTTTCATGAACTAAAACCTTCACCTTTTGAAATGAACGTCCTGTCTTATTATTAATGGCCCCTTCAGATAAACATTCTACATTCCTTTGTCCTTGTGCCCAGAATTCTGCTAATTCTGACAGCAGCATGCTTAAAGTCACGTTTCAGGGTCTGTGTCAATGTTCCTGGTGCAGGGGGTGGGGTGGGCATGTGAATACACACAACCCCCAACTCCATCCACGCTCCACCATCTCAGTTTCTTCTCAGTAGTGGATGAAAAATAAGAATAATACAGCTGACACTGTTGATAATTGCACTAGCTCAGGGTGGGTGACATGTCAAAATAGCATATCTCCAATGGTTTGTTTATGATGCATGATATTTATCAAACTGCTTAGTATATTTAGGAACAATGGGCCAACCAAACAGTGGAACCATATAATGAAAATTTTAATCTCATTCAGTTACAGATCTACATATGGTCCTTTGTCATAGTCTCTTGCCACAGTAGCTGTACCTGAAACATAATTCCAAGTAATGTGTTAAATTAGTAGGTTCTATCAGCAATATCGTTGTAACTATTTTGACATATAATTTGAAATAGCGTTTGGGGGTTTAGCCTTAGCCAGTGACTGCAGTGATGGTGCAAACTGTGCATCTCATTACGACCTGCCCTTTAGCTGCACTGATGCAATCACCATTCTCAAAATGACTTCAATGCTGATAATTCACATTGTGGGTAATAATGGAAACTGTTTACATTAGCATCACTCTGTTTTTGGTACCTTATAGCCGATTTATTAAGGTCAAACAGATAAATGTGGGGAATATGGATATTATCAAGTTTCTATGTATACTAATTGACAAAAAATAAAGGTAAAGCACCCGGATAGAAATGTCGGATTGCTGCAAAAGCCAGCATGCAGTTACGTTGCAGGCAGATATTTAAATGATTACAGGTGTGGTCTAATTAGATGCTGGGTCTTGCTACAAGAGGACATAAAACTACTTCCCATTCTGGCTGCAAAAAGGCTCTCAGAGACTACTTTTTGGTAGTGTACCTCTTGGTGAGATATCATTGACTGCTAGACATGCCTCTATGATGCATTTGAAGACATTTTGCCTGGACTTTGAGATTGTGTAGTGATACAATGCCCCAACTGCTGGTGTGATGATCTGGGGAGCCATCACTTATGACAGTCAGTCACCCCTAGTAGTGATACAATGGGCACTAACAGCTCTGCGATATGTGCAGGACATCCCATGGCCGTGTGTTACCTCTCATGGCAGGGCTTCCAACTGGCATTTATCAGCAGGTAAATGCACATCCACACACTGCAAGGGCTTTCCAGGAATGTCTCCACCAGATTCCAGGACTTCCTTGGCCCACCTGGTCACCAAATTTATCGCCAGTCAGGCATTTATGGGAGAACTATGAGTGTGGAAACCTACAGGTCCAGCTATGGGCAAATGTGTCATAGAGGAATGTCTAGCAGTCAGTGATTTCTCACCAAGAGGGGAGCATCTGTAGCCTCTGATAGCCTTTTTATAGACAGCAGGGGAAGCAATTGTACTCTGTCTTGTGGTAAGATCCAGTGTATGATCCAGTGTAAGATCCAGTGTCTAATCAGACCACTGTCTGACCATTTACATATCTACAGTGGGGCTAAAAAGTATTTAGTCAGCCACTTATTGTGCAAGTTCTCCTACTTAGAAAGATGAGAGAAGTCTGTAATTTTCATCATAGGTACACTTCAACTATGAGAGACAAAATGAGAAACAAAATCCAGGAAATCACATTGTAGGATTTGTAAAGAATTTAATTGTAAATTATGGTGGAAAATAAGTATTTGGTCAATAACAAAAGTTCAACTCAATACTTTGTAACATAACCTTTGTTGGCAATGACAGAGGTCAAACGTTTCCTGTAAGTCTTCACCAGGTTTGCACACACTGTAGCTGGTATTTTGGCCCATTGCTCCATGCAGATCTCCTCTAGAGCAGTGATGTTTTCAGGCAACACAGACTTTCAACTCCCTCCACAACTTTTCTATGGGATTGAGGTTTGAAGACTGGCTAGGCCACTCCAGGACCTTGAAATGCTTTTTACAGAGCCACTCCTTTGTTGCCCGAGCGGTGTGTTTGGGGTCATCCTGGAAGACCCAGCCACGTTCCATCTTCAATGCTGTCACTGATGGAAGGAGGTTTTGGCTTAAAATCTCACGATACATTCTTTCCTGAACACGGATCTGTCGTCCTGTCCCCTTTGCAGAAAAACAGCCCCAAAGCATGATGTTTCCACCCCCATGCTTCACAGTAGGTATGGTGTTCTTGGGATGCAACTCAGCATTCTTCTTCCTCCAAACAGGACGAGTTGAGTTTTTACTAAAAAGTTCTATTTTGGGTTCATCTGACCACATGATATTCTCCCAATCTTCTTCTGGATCATCCATATCCTCTCTGGCAAACTTCAGATGGGCCTGGACATGTACTGGCTTAAGCAGGGGGACATGCCTGGCACTGCAGAGTCCCTCTCGGCGTAGTGTGTTACTGATGGTAGCCTTTGTTAATTTGGTCCCAGCTCTCTGCAGGTCATTCATCAGGTCCCTCCGTGTAGTTTTGGGATTTTTGCTCACCATTCTCATGATCATTTTGACCGCACGGGATGAGATCTTGCGTGGAGCCCCAGTTCGAGTTTTGGTCTTGGCCATGGTTGAGTTTGGCGTCTGACTGTTTGAGGCTGTGGACAGGTTTCTATTATACAGATAACGAGGTCAAACAGGTGCCATTAATACAGGTAAGGAGTGGAGGACAGAAGAGCTTCTTAAAGAAGAAGTTACAGGTCTGTGAGAGCCAGAAATCTTGCTTGTTTGTGTGTGACCAAATACTTATTTTCCACCATGATTTACAATTGAATTCTTTAAAAATCCTACAATTTGATTTCTTGGATTTTTTTTCTCATTTTTTCTCTCATAGTTGAAGTGTACCTATGATGAAAATTACAGACCTCTCTCATCTTTCTAAGTAGGAGAACTTGCACAATCAGTGACTGACTAAATACTTTTTTGCCCCACTGTACCTGCGACATAACTGCATGCTGAGTTTTGCAGCAATCCGACATTTCTATCTGAGTGCTTTATTTTTTTGTCAATTAGTGTATTTTTTTCAGGCACAAACCTTTAGTAAATGAGAGCCAAAGTTATAAACTGTGATTGCAAGTAGTATACAGTAATAACTGAACAGTCTCACGTTTCACTTAATAGTGCTGTTAAATACCTCCTATGGTAGCTTCACAAAGTACTGTAAGTGTTTTATTTAAACTGAAACGGTTGCAATCAACATGTATTTTATTCTTAGGAGAAGAGAAAGAAACAAACAGAAATTGAGAACAAAAGACGACAATTGGAGGATGACCGCAGACAGCTGCAGCACCTCAAGGTAAGACCTTTGGCTCAAGATAATAAAGCAAATTATATTTTTGTTTTTTTAGACTGAAATTGCTGTATGTCAGCAATAACAGAGGATATCAGGGCTTCCGTATCAGATCAAGTGATGTTGTAGCATTAGGCCTGGACCTGAACCTGAAGTATTACCAGTGATTTGATCATTTTTTAAATAAAAAGTCCGTACCAAGTAAGTCTTGAAGAATTTAGAGGGTGTTCTGTTCAGTTTTAGACAGTATTTTGGTGGTTAGACCCCAGCCAAGGACATGCATCTGTCAGGGACAGGAAGATGAAGAATTTGTTTGGGGTGTTGGGACATCCTGACTGCTTGGGGAAATGTTTCCTCTTGCTAAATAGCTTTTATTTATGGTGCATGCTGTTGCATTTTTGGAACTGTTTTCGGTTATGTTTTATGGCTGAATTAAACAAGGATATTAAATGCACATATATGAATATTTCCTACATTTCTGTCATGTTTGTTATGATATATAACGATACAGTGGTGCAAGAGAAGGCGGTGGCTCAGTGTGTAGCACTGTCAAAGGTCCTGGGTTTGATCCCAGGTGGAGCGGTCTGGGCCCTGAGTCTGCATGTTCTCCCCGGTTCGTGTGGGTTTACTTTGGGTACTCCAGTTTCCTCCCACAGTCCAAAGGCATGCATGTTAGGTTAATTGACCACGCAAAAGTGGCCCTAGCGTGTGAGTGTGTGTATGAGTGTGTGAATGCATGTGCTGCCCTACAATGGATTGGTGCTTTGTCTAGGGTTGTTTCTGCTTTGCGCTCTGTGCCACCAGCTAGGCACAGGCTGTCTCGTGAACCTGTCCAGGATCAAATGTATAAGAAAGTGAATGAATGGTGCTTGAAAATATGTGAACCCTGAAGAAGTTTCTGTCAATTTATTTATTGAGCAAAATGATCCAGTACTACATATTTGTGAGTGGTAAAAGTATGTAATCCCTATCTGGTGCAGCAATAACTGCAACTAAACATTCCCAGTTACTGCTGAACAGTCCTCTACATCGATTTTAGCCAATTTCCCTGTACAGAACAGCTTAAACTGTTGTGGGTTTCCTCATAAATTGCTTCCAGAACATTTCAATTGGATTAATGTCAAGACTTTGAATTGGCCATTTAAAAAATGTGACTTTATTTATCGTTACCCATTCTTTGGTAGAATGACTTGTGTGCTTAGGGTCGTTGTTTTGCTGCATAAGCCATGTTCTCTTGAGATTCAGTTCACAGACATTTTGAATTTGCTGGTATAATTCAAGATTTGTTGTTTCATCAATGATGGCGCGACGTCCTGGCTCAGATGCAGCAAAACAGTCCTGTGTTTCACAGATGGGATGAGGTTCTGAAGTTGGAATGCAGTTTTCCTTTCTGCAGATATAGTGCTTCTCATTTAACCCAGGAAATTTTGTTTTGGTCTCATCCATTCGCAAAATGTTTTTCCAGTAGTCTTCTGGCTTATCCACATGATCTTTAGAAGACAGGCAGGAATGTTCTTTTTGGAAAGCAATGGCTTTCTCCTTGCACAGCACTTGACATGTGCACCATTGTTGTTCACCTGATTGTGGATTCATGAACATTAACATTAACCAATGTGAGAGAGGCTTTTGTTGCTAAGAAATGACTTTGAGTTCCTCTGTGACCTACAGTGGTGCTTGAAAGTTTGTGGACCCTTTATAATTTTCTGTATTTCTCCAAAAATATGACCTAAACCTTAATCAGATTTTCACACAAGTCCTAAAAGTAGATAAAGAGAACCAAGTTAAACAAATGAGACAAAAATATTACACTTCGTCATTTATTTATTTAGTAAAATTATCCAATATTACATATTAGTGAGTGGCAAAAGTATGTGAACCTCTAGGATTAGCAGTTAATTTGAAGGTGAAATTAGAGTCAGGTGTTATCAATCAGTGGGATGGCAATCAGGTGTGAGTGGGCACCCTGTATTATTTAAAGAACAGGGATCTATCAAAGTCTGCTCTTCACAACACATGTTTGTGGAAGTGTATCATGGCACAAACAAGGGAGATTTCTGAGGAGCTCAGAAAAAGAGTTGTTGATGCTCATCAGGCTGGAAAAGGTTACAAAACCATCTCTAAAGAGTTTGGACTCCACCAATCCACAGTCAGACAGATTGTGTACAAATGGTGGAAATTCAACACCATTGTTACCCTCCCCAGGAGTGGTTGACCAACAAAGATCACTCCAAGAGCAAGGCCTGTAATAGTTGATGAAGTCACAAAGGACCCCAGGGTAACTTCTAAGCAACTGAAGGTCTCTCTCACATTGGCTAATGTTAATGTTCATGAATCCACCATCAGAAGAACACTGAACAACAATGGTGTGCATGGCAGGGTTGTAAGGAGGAAGCCACTGCTCTCCAAAAAACATTGCTGCTCGTCTGCAGTTTGCTAAAGATCACGTGGACAAGCCAGTAGGCTATTGAAAGAATGTTTTGTGGACAGATGAAACCAAAATAGAACTTTTGGTTTAAAAGAAAAGTGTTATGTTTGGAGAAAGGAAAACACTGCATTCCAGCATGAGAACCTTATGCCATCTGTGAAACAGGGTGGTGGTAGTATCATGGTTTGGGCCTGATTTACTGCATCTGGGCCAGGACGGCTTGCCATCGTTGATGGAACAATGAATTCTGAATTAAATCAGAGAATTCTAAAGGAAAATGTTAGGACATCTGTCCATGAACTGAATCTCAAGAGAAGGTGGGTCATACAGCAAGACAACGACCTTAAGCACACAGGTCGTTCTACCAAAGAATGGTTAAAGAAGAATGAAGTTAATGTTTTGGAATGGCCAAGTCAAAGTCCTGACCTTAACCCAATCGAATTGTTGTGGAAGGACCTGAAGCGAGCAGTTAATCTGAAACGTAAAATTTCTCCAAGCCAGTGTGCAGGACTGATCAACAGTTACAGGAAACGTTTAGTTGCAGTTATTGCTGCACAGGGGGGTCACACCAGATACTGAAAGCAAAGGTTTGCATACTTTTGCCACTCACTAATATGTAATATTGGATAATTTTCCTCAATAAATAAATAATATTTTTGTCTCATTTGTTTAACTGGATTCCCTTTATTTACTTTTAGGACTTGTGTGAAAATCTGATGATGTTTTAGGTCATATTTATGTAGAAATATAGACAATTCTAAAGGGTTCACAAACTTTCAAGCACCACTGTAGCAGAGTATTGGAGTAGATTGCTGTTAGGGTGCTCTTTGTTGGCCATCTACTTGCCAAGAAAGGTAACAATGGTCAAAAGGTAACACTGTTGATTCTGTACACACTGTGTCTGACTGTGGATAGGTGGAGTCCAAATTCTTTAGAGATGGCTGTGTCACATTTTAAAGCCTGATGAGCATCAGCAGCTCTTTTTTCGTTCCTCATAAATCTCATATGCACATGCCTTGGTACACTTCCACAAATGTGTTGTGAAGATCAGACTTTGGTAAATCATTGTTCTTTAAATACAACTAGGTCCTACTCACACCTGATTGTCAGCTAATTGATTGAAAAGGCCTGATTCAAATTTCACTTCAACCTCCAAATTAACCTAAATTCAAATCAAACAAATCAATCAAAACTCAAATCAACCTCAAATTAACTAAATAAATGAACAAGTATAATATATTTTGTCTCATATGTTTAAAACTATTTAAACTACTATTACTACTAAACTACTACTGGGTCCACTTCATCTACTTTTAGGATGTGTGAAAATGTTATTATGATTTAGGTCGTATTTATAGAGAAATACTGAAAACACTAAAGATTTCTTAAACTTTCAAGCACCACTGTAAAGAAGGTGAGTTTTAGTCAATGTGTTTTAGTGTGCCTGATATAACTTTAAAGAGCAAATTCAATGTAGAAGACCTTTGCAGCACAGAGACACCATCCAAAATGCTCTCCATTAGCAGTTTCCATGGAGCATGCATTTGTTGTCAGCAAAATGCAGAGACAGAAAGAGAGAAAGAGAGCGAAAGAGAGAGGGAGAGAAAGCGCTCAGTGAAAAGTGGGCATTGAGCTTTATAAGGGAGGGTTGCTGTGAGTCTCTAACTGAATTTATCTCTGATGTGATTCACAGAGATTGCTTCTTAATATTAACTACTGCATAGGTAACTTCAAGCTTTCATATGAGCTATGGTTTAATATAAGCTACCTGGTGCTTTGTTGAATAATGAGTTATCGGGAAATAACGTGACAGGACTCCTGAGTGGATTATTGAATGGTTAATGTGTATAACATTTATTTTGATGCCTCACCTTCTGTTTTAAGCTGCCACTGACAACAATGCTGTGTGACTAATAAACACAACATCACTTTTAACACCAGTGTTCACAACAGAGTGTGTAATCACAAGTCACTGAAATCACAAATGGTTTGCTTCTAGTAGGTGCAGCTGGCTTTTACTGTTATCTGCTGAGATATGAATAGGCTTCATACAACGTTACTAACAAATGGTACAGTGGTGCTTGAAAGTTTGTGAAACCTTCAGAATTTTTGATATTTCTGCATAAATATGACCTAAAACATCATCAGATTTAGCTAAAAGTAGATTATACTTGGTCATTTATTTATTGAGGAAAATTATCCAATATTACATATTTGTGAGTGGCAAGAGTATGTGAACCTTTGATTTCAGTATCTGGTGTGGAGGAATTTTAGCCCATTCCACCATACAGAACAGCTTCACTTGTGTGCTTAGGGTCGTTGTCTTGCTGCATGACCCACCTTTTCTTGAGATTCAGTTCATGGACAGATGTCCTGACATTTTCCTTTAGAATCCTCTGATTTAATTCAGAATTCATTGTTCCATCAATGATGGCAAGCCGTCCTGGCCCGGTGCAACAAAACAGGCCTAAACCATGATACTACCACCACCATGTTTCACAGATGGGATAAGGTTCTTATGCAGGAATGCAGTGTTTTCCTTTCTTCAAACATAACACTTTTCTTTTAAACCAAAAAGTTCTGTTTTGGTCTCATCCATCCACAAAACATTCTTCCAGTAGCCTTCTGGCTTGTCCACGTGATCTTTAGCAAACTGCAGATGAGCAGCAGTGTTTTTTTTGGAGAGCAGTGGCTTTCTCCTTGTAACCCTGTCATGTACACCATTGTTGTTCAGTGTTCTTCTGATGGTGGACTCATGAACATTAATATTTGCCAACGTGAGAGAGGCCTTCAGTTGCACAGAAGTTACCCTGCCAACTATTACACAATCTTTGTTGGTCTTTCACTCCTGGGGAGGGTAACAATGGTGTTGAATTTCCTCCGTTTGTACACAATCTGTCTGACTGTGGATTGGTGGAGTCCAAACTCTTTAGAGATGGTTTTGTAACCTTTTCCAGCCTGATGAGCATCAACATCTCTTTTTCTGAGCTCTTCAGAAATCTCCTTTGTTCATGCCATGACACACTTCCACAAACATGTGTTGTGAAGAGCAGACTTTGATAGATCCCTGTTCTTTAAACAAAACAGGGTGCCCACTCACACCTGATTATCATCCCACTGATTGAAAACACCTGACTATACTTTCACCTTCATATTAACTGCTAATTTACTTCCTCAATAAGTAAATGACCAAGTATAATATTTTTGTCTCATTTATTTAACTGGGTTCTCTTTATCTACTTTTAGGACTACTTTTAGAAAATCTTTTGATGTTTCATGTCATATTTATGCAGAAATATAGAAAATTCTAAACGTTTCACAAACGTTCAAGCACCACTGTAAATAAAAAAACGCCAGTGAAACAAAGACAGGCGTTATAAATGTTTTTGTTATTGTTGTTTATGTTAAGTAGCTAAACCAGTGACAGTAGACACCCAGCACAATTTATGACATTATGTCTAATATCCACTCATGCCATACATATACTGCCTGTGCCATGTCCATCCAGCACTCCATACTCCATTTCCCAGTCTTCCCTTCATCATCATCCCTGCAGTTAAACCTTCTTCTGCACCTTCTCTGCAAAGTCACTAAGTTATTGCTTTAGTTACTGACCATTTAGTCACTTAGTCACTGAGTCTTAGTCACTGAGTTATTACCTTAGTTACTGACCATTACTTTCTAGTATCACCTTGGATTCTCTAGTTGTCAACTTTTGACCACCTTCATTGACCATCTGGTACTGTTTGCCCTCACAGGTCTCTGTCTTTAATAGACTTCGGATTGCTATCTACCTCACTTTCAGTTATTGAGTCTGCTTTGTTTTTACATTTACATTTATGTCATTTAGCAGATGCCCTTATCCAGAGAGACTTACAATTGATACAGTATTACAGTCCAAGCAGTTGTGGATTAAAGGCCTTGCTCAAGGACAACAATGGCAGCTTGGCAGAGATTTGAACCGTGGATCTTCTAGTCCATATTCCAGTACCTTAACCACTTGGCCACCACATTGCTCACTTTATCAATAATGTGCCACTGTTGATTGTGCTATCTGACATTTGTCTCTATGCACTGGGTCAACGTTACACCAGTAACTGGAATTGGTCACTTTAATGCATCATATTACAGTGGTACCTTGGTTCTCGACCACCTCGGAACTCGTCGAATTCGGTTCTTGATGCATTTTCAACAGAAAAATTTGTCTCGGTTCTTGACGTTTACTTGGTATTTGGTGTACTGCTTAAACTTGTGTAGTCGAGCAACGTGACTCATTCCAGCCGAAACTCGATTCACAATTCACGATTCAGTACACAGTGATTCAGTGATTCATATACACAATAGCCCTTGTTTACTGAAGGTCTATGCTATTTGTATCATGTTTTTCTTTATTGCTGCATCTACAGTACTGTATTCTTAGTGCAAATAAGTCTCCATGGGTCCTAAAAAGTTTTTTTTTCTTTTACTTTTCACCTTCAATGCATTACTCACTAAATTGCATGAGATTTTTCAACACTTTATTATTAAATTAGCTTTGCATTAATGATTTTGGCCCAACTGTAGGTTAATGTAAGTGTTTTAATCACGAACATTAACATACATTAATGCATCATTACTTATCATAGGCTCCGCTGTATAAAGTATAGACCACTCTACCAAACACTCATTAAACTCCTCAGTTCATGATACATTTAACTTATGATGGATTTGTTGAAATATATTCCCATCACACATCATGGAGCACCTGCCCAATACAACTCCATTAATGCATTAATGCCTTTTACAGTGTGCATTTTCTAGGGGTCTGGAATTTTTACACTTTGATTTGACTTTATTTTCAGGCAGTAGTTAGGTAGTTAGACTGGAAGCTAATGTAACATTTCAGGCTATACCATTTAACCAACTATGGTAATAAAACATTTAATGTTAGTATTTTGGAATATTTTATTATTGCTACAGTAGGATCACAGTGTACTACACGTGACATACAGATCATAGAATACCATATTGTGTTTCAAAGACAGCGTATGTATTTGAGTCTACAAAGAGGAGGTTACACGGTTTGCAGTGGTATGGCACACTGTGACATAATGTATGTGATGTATGCAACACAGTGAGGTTATGTTACAGTTATTTCAGGACCAGACAAAGAGAATGAAGCTTAAACACAACATCACTAACATCACCTCAGTGTGCAAAACTGTCAAAACTATATTTCAATAAAATATACATTGATAACACAGAAAGTTTGTTTTCTGATTGACTACCTAAGTTTATATCCACTCACAGTGTTTTTATCCACTGTGTTATGTTCTTCTAAAGTAAATGAGGCTGCATAACAAACCACATACTATGTAGACCATAGTGTGTCAGCATTGTAAAAGCAACAAAATACATTGTGTAGTATGCCGTTTTAAAGTGCAAATCGAGCAAAGCATTTTTTTCCGAACTTGAGAAAATGTTTTTTCCTCCCAATATTCTGTATAAGAGGTAAATCCTATTAAATAATACAAGAAATAGCAACCCTACATTTGAAATTGTTTCCATATTTCTGTTGAAATATAATACAATGAAATAACAGATTCTGTGAAAATTAAATTGGATTTTTGCCTGTTGTTGCTCATAATCTCAATTTGCATTGTGTTCAGCCTTGGATTGGCTTCACCAGTAATAATAGAAACGAAAATGCAACCTTACCCTGACTTCAACTATTGCTCATTTTCATTTTTCTAATTTCAAGTTTTATCAGTATGTTAATGAGCAGTGAGTGAGTGGAGGCCAAGAGTACACCCACTGTAAGGGTCTTTGCTGTGCCAAATCCCTAGTACTTCTATAAATTCTGTTGTGTTCAGGTTCTGTACTGACATCAGGACATATCAGAAATATAGAAATACCATAGAAATAATAGCCTCTTGAGACCTCATTACCCTCCTCGGAGCTCTGATTTTTTATATATAAAAACTGAGCACCGTCTTTGAACAGGAGGTATTTTTGTTTTTGTGAATTGCTCAAGAATGTCTACAAATGAGACTGAGTTAAGCAGAATGAAGTATGAGGAGCAGCAAACCCAAAACGCCATGTTCTCATGTGGGAACGCGAGGTCTCAGAAGTTTAAGTTATACCCTGATGGTATATTTACTTTAGTATATCCATCATCAAACTGCAGGCTGCAATGCTGTGTTTTGGCTCCATTGCCTGGTTTATGAAAATAAAGTTAATGAGACCATCCTGATTAAAGGAAGGTCAAAGACCAGGACACTAATTAGGCTGGCCTTAGTTTGATTACTGTATGTGGATTGTATTGTATAGTCTTGGAAAGACTTTCCAAGTGTCTGCGTGGGTTTTCTTCCGGGTACTCTGGTTTCCTCCCACATTCCAAAGACTTGTGTTAGGTTAATTGGTGTTTCCAAAGTGCCCTTATTGTGTCTTTGAGTGTGTGGGTGCGTGTGCCTTATGATGGATTGGTGCCCTGTCTAGGGTTGTTCCTGCCTTGCGACCTGTGCTGTCGGCCAGGCACAGGCATTCGCGCAACCCTGACTAGGATGAAGCAGATAAGACAATGAATGAATGAATGAATGAATGATCTTCTTAGTTAAAACTATGGTAGATACAGGATACCTGTGTGTGTGTGTGTGTGTGTGTGTGTGTGTGTGTGTGTGTGTGCGTTCCTGCATGCGTGTGTGTTTTCGTGTATGCTGCAAACTCCCACAGCAGCTCCTATGGGAGTATTAAGTGAACTATGTGGAATATTCAGTAAGACTATGAATCCAGATTACTTATTGTTACAAAAACCAAGAATTAACATTCTGCACTTTATAGCTCCAAGACATAATCCTTCATGTCATGGTAGTATATATCTTGGACTCAAAGATGTATGGCTTATGAAGCAACATTTGCCCAAAGCTGAGTGTGTAGTCATTAAATCAAAATATTCTGTCAGTGTAGGATGTTTTATTAGCCCTGTGCAAGAAAACAGACTGAAATCTATAAAGTCTTGTCCAGGAACAGCTGGGAGAGGCCAAGGCCTGGGTTGTGTATTATGCCAAAAAGCCTGCAGGGGCTAAAGTATGGCCAAAAAATACAACTCAGTTTGATTGGGCAAAGTATTCTGTGCTATATCAATTGCTTTCTATTGTCTTTTGATATGTGACGGCTTTATTATGCTCTCCAGTTCTGCTTTCTCACTTATAGTAGAGAGTAATAATAAGAAGCCACTGTGCTTCTTATTAATTGTGTTTGATTTGTTAGTATAGTACAAGGCGGTTTACAGACTACTTGACGTACTGGGGCACATCCAGAATTTAGAGGGGCCATTCAGTAGTAGGGGCATAACTGCGTAAAACATAAGCCTGTTAAACACTAAATAGATTATGTGATTTAACTTGTTTATGCAAACATAATTGATGCTTTTGCTAATTCAATAAATGCCTTTGCTTTAGTGGTCTAATATGTACTTTTGGTTATAAATTTATAAGTGGCCAAAATATATAGCTATCAGCTATCATTATATTTTTCTGTGGATGTTATATTTCTATATTTATATTATATTTACAGCATTTTTGCAGACGCCCTTATCCAGAGTGACTTACAATTGATACAGTCTTACAATCCAAGCAATTGTGGGTTAAAGGCCTTGCTCAGGGACCCAACAGTGGTAGCTTGGCAGAGGTGGGATTTGAACCCTGGACCTTCCGATCCATAGTTCTTGTATCTTGTATCCGTAGTTCACAGTATCTTAACCGCTAGGCTACCACATATGGATGTCCATGACTTCATGCACAAAACTGAAGGAAACTGACTTTAAGCATTTAAGCACTGAGGTATTATGGGAAATGTAGTTCCTGTAGTGAATTTGCATGGCATGTCATGTACAGTGGTGCTTGAAAGTTTGTGAACCCTTTAGAATTTTCTATATTTCTGCATAAATATGACCTAAAACATCATCAGATTTTTTTCCCTAAAAGTAGATAAAGAGAACCCAGTTAAACAAATGAGACAAAAATATTATACTTGGTCATTTATTTATTCAGGAAAATGATCCAATATTACATATTAATGACTCTACAAAACACAAAACATTCCTCCAATAGCCTTCTGGCTTGTCCACGTGACCTTTAGCAAACTGCAGATGAGCAGCAATGTTCTTTTTGGAGAGCAGCGGCTTTCTCCTTGCAACCCTGCCATGCACACCATTGTTGTTCAGTGTTCTTCTGATGGTGAACTCATGAACATTAACATTAGCCAATGTGAGAGAGGCCTTCAGTTGCTTAGAAGCTACCCTGGGGTAACTTGTGACCTCGCCAAGTATTACACGCCTTGCTTTTGGAGTGATCTTTGTTGGTCGACCACTCCTGGGGAGGGTAACAATGGTCTTGAATTTCCTCCATTTGTACACAATCTGTCTGACTGTGGATTGGTGGAGTCGAAATTCTTTAGAGATGGTTTTGTAACCTTTTCCAGCCTGATGAGCATCAACAACTCTTTTTCTGAGCTCTTCAGAAATCTCCTTTGTTTGTGCCATGACACACTTCCACAAACATGTGTTGTGAAGCGCAGACTTTGATAGATCCCTGCTCTTTAAATAAAACAGGTTGCCCACTCACACCTGATTGTCATCCCATTGATTGAAAACACCTGACTCTAATTTCACCTTCATATTAACTACTAATCCTAGAGGTTCACATACTTTTGCCACTCACTAATATGTAATATTGGATCATTTTCATCGATAAATAATAGAGCACGTATAATATTTTTGTCTCATTTGTTTAACTTGGTTCACTTTATCTTCTTTTAGGAAAATCTGATGTTTCATGTCATATTTATGGAGAAATATAGAAAATTCTAAAGGGTTCACAAACTTTCAAGCACCACTGTAGTTGTGCTCAGCAATCCAGGATAAAATTTACTTTTTACCACCGTGAATTTAGTGAGGCACAGCAACATTTTACTGGGGCACATGCCTCCGTAAAGTGGGTCTAATGATGCCACTGACGTACAGTGAGGGAAAAAAGTATTTAGTCAGCCACTGATTGTGCAAGTATTCCAAATTAGAAAGATGAGAGAGGTCTGTAATTTTCATCATAGGTACACTTCAATTATGAGAGACAAAATGAGAAAAAAAAAAGGAAATCACATTGTAGGATTTTTAAAGAATTTAATTGTGAATCATGGTGGAAAATAAGTATTTGGTCACCCACAAACAAGCAAGATTTCTGGCTTTCACAGACCTGTAACTTCTTGTTTAGTAACACACTAGTAACACATCAGTAACACACTACACAGAGAGGAACTCAGATCCTGCAGTTCCAGGTGTGTCCCCCTTAAGCCCCTTAAGCCAGTACATGTCCAGACCCGTCTGAAGTTTGCCAGAGAGCATATGGATGATCCAGAAGAGGATTGGGAGAATATCATGTGGTCAGATGAAACCAAAATAGAACTTTTTGGTAAAAACTCAACTCGTCGTGTTTGGAGGAAGTTGCTGAGTTGCATCCCAAGAACACCATACCTACTGTGAAGCATGGGGGTGGAAACATCATGCTTTGGGGCTTTTTTTCTGCAAAGGAGACAGGACGACTGATCCGTGTTAAGGGAAGAATGAACGGGGCCATGTATTGTGAGATTTTAAGCCAAAACCTCCTTCCATCAGTGACAGCATTGAAGATAGAATGTGGCTGGGTCTTCCAGCATGACAATGATCCCAAACACACCACTCAGGCAACAAAGGAGTGATTCTGTAAAGAGCATTTCAAGGTCCTGGAGTGGCCTACCCAGTCTCCAGACCTCAACCCCATAGAAAATTTGTGGAGGGAGTTGAAAGTCCGTGTTGCCCAGCGACAGCCCCAAAACATCACTGCTCTAGAGATCTGCATGGAGGAATGGGGCAGAATACCAGCTACAGTGTGTGCAGGGACTGTGGTGGCCTAGTGGGTAAGGTACTGAACTATGGACCAGAAGGTCCAGGGTTCAAATCCCACCTCTGCCAAGCTTCCACTGTTGGCTCCTTGAGCAAGGCCCTTAACCCACAATTGCTTGGATTGTAAGATTGTATCAATTATAAGTCTCTCTGGATAAGGGCGTCTGCTAAATGCTGTAAATGTAAATGTAAATGTGCAGACCTTGTGACGATTAAAGGAAACGTTTGACCTCTGTCATTGCCAACAGAGGTTATGTTACAAGGTATTCAGTTGAACTTTTGTTATTGACCAAATACTTATTTTCCACCATAATTTACAATTAAATTCTTTAAAAATCCTACAGTGTGATTTCCTGGATTTTTTTCTCATTTTGTCTTTAATAGTTGAAGTGTACCTATCATCAAAATGTAACTTCGGAGTGTGTGTGTGTGACATCATCAGTTTGTAGGGTGAGTGCCTGGTGGCTGGAATGTTCACAATCGGTCTTGTGGTGACTGTCTTCAACCAGTGAGGCCCTTTTTCTGGTGAGAGGGTCATTACTTCCTTTGTAATTCATGATGGTCTGGATGCCTTGCCCTACATGATGGGCGTCTGCATTGTTGAAATGAATTTCTATCCTCTGTTTGTAAGCCGTCTTTGATGCCTCATTTGAGTTTTGACCTGGCAGCATTATAAAGTACTTTGTTGCCTGACCCGAAGGTAGTGAGTTGCATTTTTTCAACAGGAGTTGGACGTCCTTAGTCACCCATAGTTTAATGTTAAG
The DNA here is from genome assembly GCA_025084515.1 of Ancistrus triradiatus. Taxonomy (NCBI): domain Eukaryota; kingdom Metazoa; phylum Chordata; class Actinopteri; order Siluriformes; family Loricariidae; genus Ancistrus; species Ancistrus triradiatus. Next base: position 75,500 of record JAJAGP010000124.1, on the reverse strand, counting down.
GAAATGCTGAATATACTAGCTGATGGTGACAGCAACTACACAGCTCTTAATGTAGAATAGGACAGTGGAAGTATAAACATCAATGTCCTGGTCTCTAAATAAGTTCTACTGGGTGTCACTGAAAAAGTCCATGAGTTTTTAAGCAGCGTCATCAGGTCACGCTTGTCTAACAGCTGGTTTGGCCCTGTTAATATGAGGTCTGTGATGGGATTAAGAGCAGAGAAAGGTGGTTGGATTGGCCAAGGTGGGATAAGGATGAAGCCTTGTAACCATTTGAACATTACTGTAGGCTAGTGCTAGGGAGTATGACCAAACATTTGTATCAGTGTCTTTTTAAAGATTCTGGTGGTTTCACAGTATAATCACAGTATTTCTTTATTTCTTTATTTATTTTTTTATTTAACAGACTGGGTTTTTATATACAGTAGGTTCATGGCTTATTCTACTGCCAGGAGTACAAAGAATGTATTTTTTTTATCATCATGTATATAATGAAGGACTTGATCACTGTAGGGTTTTCTTCTCTCCACAAAATTACATATGTGGCATGAAACAGTTGCAGAACAATTTTTATTGTTCATACCTTTTATGTCTGAAGTATTTTCGCCCCCGTAAGACAAGTCCACCGTTTGAATCGTTGCTCTGAACCCATTTCTCACGACTGGATTGTTACTGTGTTCATAATGTCACCCCACTACTTGCTTTTCATGTCATACGCTGTGCCTCAAGAAAATTCCCCTTCAACCGACGCCTGAGCCTTTGGCTTCACGGCTTCACTGTTTCACTGGCTCTACTGGTTGACGACATTGAATGTGAATCATAATCACAGACTCTCTTGTTATTCCAACACGTTTTTCTGCTGAAGTGATGGAGTAGGTGGCTGTGTTACAAAGAGCGACTCGACAAACTTTGCATTATATAGCCTTTTGATCTGCATCTGAATTTTTGAAAACCAATCCAAACAGCTCCTTTATTGGGCACAAATTCTTGTTTTGCATCTCCAGTCTCACTTTCTTTATCCGCCATCTCTGTCTTCTGATGTACCCGCTGTGCTGTTCCACGCAGCTCTCTGTAGCGTGTATAGCGGCAAAGAACATTATATAATTTGCTGACTATTGAAGCATTATAGCTGTTGTTCATTCATGCCATAAGGGAAATTACAACCAGTATACCACCGGCACTGCTGTAGGCATGGTCTAGTGAGATTCTTACTTTTAAGGGACATTATATATGATGGAAAGAATTTTTCAAGAACTGTGTGGAGGTTGGACTGGTTAAAGTCTTCTGCTACTACACAGACACTACTGCTCTGATAATTCTACTGTTTGGTAATAGCTATTAGTAGATAACTAAGAGCTACTTTGGTGTTAGCATCTGGTTGTATGTATACAGCAGTAATTATAATAATGGTAAATGCTCTTTACGTGTAAAGAGGTTAGTGGTGCAACAATCCAGTCTGATGTTTTCCTCTGGATGAAATACTGTATTTGTAGTGAAAGAAGCTTAAAGCCTGCTCACCATATGCCCCCTATGCCATTCTGATGTGCATTGTGTCATCTCAGCTGTATGTAATACATCTGAAACAATACTATTTAAAATAAAAATAAAAAAGAAAGAAAACAGGTGCGAACCAATGAGCGCAAAGCCACTGTGTCCATACATGCAGCCATCTCCCTGAGAATTTGTCAAGTTATTGAATTTCAGTTTGGATTGCAATACAAGGTCCCTCAGTTGGATTCAGTCTGTTGGAAGTATTTTGAAATTTGCTAGTTTCTGGATTCCTGGAACTAAATGGAACCAAGCCCAGTGCTGGATCAGATCAGGCTGTTTCCTGTCTGCTTTTTTTTAAAAGCAAGTTTTCTTATTCTGAAACCACAGTCTCTTGAATGCCTGTTAATTGACAAGGAAACTGACGCAAGATTGTTCCTTTATCAGCTGCTCAATGCCTAGTTTATACACCCTGACTAACACAGGAGAGATCAGTGGAGGCTGAACAGAGCTGACCAGAAGAGAACAGTTATGGCCAACAAGATTAGCTTTCTTTAAGAATGCCCCTCCCACTATTCAATACAGTCCTCTCAAAGGATTATTTGTGGGTTAAGAAAACCGGAGCTCAGCTGGCATGAGCACATTTTAATGACTGCTCTTTATGGCAAGGGGATGCATTAGCTTTCCTCAGTGCACTGCAGCCTAATCGACTGTATGTTTTTGCTTTCACAGTGAATCTGTGATACTCGGAGAGCCAAGAGTAATGTATGGACATGGACATAAAGGACTGGTGCTAAGCACAGAGTTTTAAAAATATTCAAGTTTCATTATCATTGAGTACTTTGTTATAAATATATATGTTATAAAGATATACACTCACTGGCCACTTTATTAGGTATACGTGTTTAACTGCTCGGAAACGCAAATATCTAATCAGCCAATCACAGGGCAGAAATTCAGTGCATTTAGGCATGTAGACTTGGTCAAGACTATGGAGTGAGATCACTATCTTTAATACGAGAGCGCAAAATCAAAATACGAGAACGCAAAATCACTTTAAATCGAGCGAAAACAAGAACTGTACGCGTCCAACTCGGCAGCGCGTTCAGTTCTTTGCTCGGTTCGTAGATAAAAACTGGAAAGGCTTGGTAGATTATTACTGGAACTATCGATTGCAAGATGTCGCTAAAGGAAATCGGCAGGAAGGAATAATATAGAGATTAATATAAAATGCAGTAATGAAGTTACTAAAAGCATTATTAAAGCTAAATTGAAGGATAAATGGCTAAATCTATAGGCACAGAACAAACAGTTTTATAATATTAAAAGTAAAGCAAGAAGAGAACATATTATCAAAAATGCGATCTGGACATACAGGGTTAAACAGCACCTTGTTTTAATGAAGAAACATATTGAGGGCAACTGTGAATACTGTGATAATCAAGAAACTGTAGAACACGTAATCCTTCATTGTCCTAAATATTATCAAGCCAGACAATGATTCATTTCATATCTTGAGGGAAATCAAATTAGACTGAAATTACATGACATATATCAAAAGTTTGGGCACTCCTTATCAAACGTTTGCTGATTTTCTAAGCGCAAATAAGCTAACCTAACCTCTACATGAAAGAGTAGTAAGGCATATTTCTACAAATGTTTAATGCACAGTATTTATTTGCTGAATTTAACAACATAATATAAAATGTGACATCTGCAGATTTGGACACTCTGTCAGTCAGTACTTGGCAGCTCCTTGACAGATACTACAGTGAATCAATAGGCGCCCAAATCTTTGCACTTGCAGCATTTTATGTTATTTTCTCCCCAGTATGTTAAATTCAGCAAATCAATGATGGTATTACGTTCAAATTTAGACCTGTTTCCATTTTGAATTTAGAACGATCTTCCCAATTGTCAGGCCTAGTGTGTGAACATGTGATTTGATGTAAAGATGTCTGAACTAACATTCTCAATAGATATAATGTATTTGAGATAATGTATATCTCTGTCAATTTTTGGAAGCTGTGCAGAGAAATGGCTGACCATGATGGTATGGTCCTTCTTTTGAAGTAATTTCCCAGTTTACTTTTAATATTATAAAACTGTCTTCCAGTCAGTTCTGTGCTCATAGATTTTGCCATTTATCCTTCATTTTAGCTTTAATAATGCTTTTATTCCTTCCTGCTGATTTCCTTTAGCGACATCTTGCAATCAATAGTTCCAGTAATGATCTACCAAGCCTTGACCTCTGATGTATTTCCGTTTTTATCTATGAAACGAGCACAAAACTGAAACTCGCTGCCGCATTGGACGTGTACAGTTCTTGTTTTTGTTTGATTTAAAGTCATTTTGTGCTGTCGTATTTGGATTTGGAGTGATCTCACTCCATACAAGACGATCTGTTGAAGTTCAAACCGAGCCTCCCTATTTAAATCAATTTAATTTTGAATTTAAAACCCAGGAAATCCATTCTCAAAATGTATTGGTATACTGTTAACTGGCATATTTTGCTCAGCCCATCAGCTTTTACATTTAGCAGCCACTGACAGCTCCACTTTTTTTGTTACACAGAGAGAAAATGTATATGCCATTGCAGACTTAAGTTTTCCAGTTTCCCAGTTTGAACACCCTACTTATATTACTCGCAAGTACACAAAGTATACAAAGTACACAATGTGAGTTGCAGTTGTATGTTTCTTTCCCCAGTCAAAGGCATTAAGAGAGCGATGGCTGCTGGATGGTGCACCCTCTGCCAGCTCGGAAGAAGACGAAGCAAAGAAACAGCTTCATGAAGATGAGGCCAAAACTAAAGAACTTGAAGAAGCAATTTTGAGGTAATGCCTGTTTGTGGGAATGCCCTATTACCAGCACTTACAATAGTAGTATGTGTAGTAACTATGCTTTACAGCATTAAGACGACACCCTTATCCAGAGGTTTTTGTACGTGAGCTGGGCAGCTGATGGTTAGGGGCAGAAGTGGATAGCAATGTGTCACATTTACTTTATTATATTTGCTCAAGTTACCTAGAAAATACTTCTAGAGTAATTTTAGGTTTTGGGATACTTTGTACTCCTACTTGAGCAAACTCATAAAGATTGTACTTTTACTCTGTTACCTTTTATTTTGTTATTTGAGTAACCAGTTTCCTGAGGCTGAAATTTAAAAGTGTGAGTATGAATATGAGTCATGTCTGAATATCACTGTGTGCAGGATCAGCTACGTGTTTATCCTAAGCGTACCATGTGAGAGATCTCAGATTATGCTGGGAAATAAATTCAACTAACCTAAAACACAACATTTCATAATAAAATGATGATTATCACATGTGGTTTTCTTTGATTAAGGAAGCAACATATTCCATCCGTGCCCCTGCTCTTTGTCCCTGTCAAACATTGAAGGCATGTTTATGTTAAAATACCACATTTTGAATACTAACTGCTAATGTCACCCTCCATGCCAGGTTTTTTTTTAAATAAATGTTTTAAGAATGTGAAACTGGAGGTCAGTGTGTAATCTCATTACTAACATAGATTAATCTAATTCGATTACATCAAAGAATCAGAATATTAAGAGTAAGCCCCAAATATTATTTTTTTAGATAATTATTTTAAGGAATCACTGATGTAAGATGTGGATTTGCTTTGAAATAGCTGTTTTTATTGCATCTTTGTCTTCTCTGTATAACGCTGTGTAATGCTGCATAACATTTCTGTAATTCAGTTATAAAGTAGTACAAGGCTATTAGGGTGTTGTGGTATGTTGTAGAACTTTATATTGTATTTACTTTATATTTTGATGTTATGCTGCTGTACTCCAGGTTTTCGTAAAATGCCACCACTGGTTAACTAGTAATCAGGATTTGTTTTCATATATAAGGTCAGCTTCTGTATAATGTAATGCAAATATGAGCACATAAGTTTAAATATTTTTTATATATTTACAGTACCGTATTTTCCGGACCATAAAGCGCACCGGGTTATAAGACGCAATATCAACGATCGACTGCTAACGGGTATATTTTCATACATAAAGCGCACCGGGTTATAAGACGCATGAAATGAAACAAAACTCTTAAGTTCCGTCGGAAGCTCAGCTTGGTCTTTACCTGGGCGCAGGGCGTCTTCTTGCTTCCTCCACTTCTGTACCATTGATTCGTTAATGTTTGAATTCTCTCGCAGCTGGCTCTATGTCCATGTTTTGTACTGCGTGACTGATAGCGTTGAGTTTGAAATCAGCTTCGAAAATAAATGAATGAATGCACGTACCCTAATGCTTTGAAGCACAGACCGTATTACTTACGCGCATATGCTGCGCACTACGGTTGCCGTAAGCTTCGTAACCTACCAAGGACGTTTGCTAAAACATTTTGACAGATTTATGAGCACCGTGTACCATCTACAATCGGTTCTAAGTCAGAAAGCACAACCAGAATTAATTCATACATTAGACGCACCGCATTTTAAGGCGCACTGTCGATTTTTGAGAAAGTTAAAGGATTTTAAGTGCGCCTTATGGTCCGAAAAATACGGTATATGGCCTTTATGACTCTTACTCAAGTAATCAATTGGATGAGTATTTTTTACTTCTATATAATAAAGTAGTTTAAAAAGCAGTTACTTAAGTGAAATGTTTAGCTACTCCATCGAACTCTAGGGGTTTGCTCAAGGGCACATCAGAGCTTGGCAGTTTGCAGAGCTTGGTATTAAACTCCCAACCTTCTGATTAGTATTGCATAGCCTTAACCACTGAGCCACCACTGATCCCCATTATTCCCATCCTCATTAGTGTTAGGGGGACCAAGTCAGAAGGTGGATCAAGCATAGGATGGTTCCAGTAGATCGGGTCCTGCTTTTCTAATTTGTATCACAGTGGTATATATCTTCTTACTAAAAGGCAGACAGGTCAGTGGAGCGCCACAAGATTAATAATTTTTTCTGTGTACTGTTGCAAAGTAGGATTTTGGCTCCAGTCTGCCACACCACTTAATGAGTATTGCTAGAGAGCTGTTGGATCCATTAAGGTTTAGTGTGAACAAGGGAGTTTGATAAAGGCATCATACCAGCAATTTGCTTTAAAAGCAATCTGCATTTTGTCTAAAAGTCAAAATTACTACAAGCATTGCTCTTATTGAAAAGGATATTTCCACTGTCCTACGGATATTATGGGTTTCCATTAACTGTTTACCAATAGTGCTGATTTAAATCAATACTGTCTTGAATTTCTGATGGTATGTCAAGACTGAGAATAAGAACTCATATTCAGATTTATTACAGTGGTGCCTGGAAAATTTGCGAACCCTTTAAGATTTTCTATATCTCTTCATAAATATGACCTACAACATCACCACATTTTCACAGAAGTACGGACGTCGTTCAAGAGCACCTAATTAAACAAATGATATAAAAATATTATACTTGGTCATTTATTTACTGACGGAGATTATCCAGTATTACATATTCAGTGTTCTCCTGATGGTGGATTCATGAACATTAACATTAGTCAATGTGAGGGAGACTTTTGTTCCTTTGTGACCTTGCAGACTATTACATGCCTTGCTGTTGGAGTGATCTTTGTTGGTTAACCACTCCTGGGTAATAACAGTGGTCTTGAATTTTCTCCATCTGGCTGACTGTGGATTCTTTGAGTCCAAATTCTTTTGAGATGGTTTTGTAAACCTTTCCAGTCTGATGAGCATCATCAACACTTTTTCTTGATGTCTTCTGAAATTGCCATGATACACTTCCACAAACATGTTGTGAAGATCAAACTTAGATAGATTTCTGTTCTTTATCTACCTCACTCAGACTGCGTTGTCATCCCACTGATTGAAAACACCTTACTCACATTTCACCTTCAAACGAACTGCTAATCCCAGAGGTTCACATACCTTTGCACCTTTGAGTCATCATTTCCCTCATTAAAGTAAAGACCAAATATATATATTTTGTCACATTTCTTAAGTGGGTTGTCCTTTAGGACTTGTGTGAAAAGATGATGATATTTAGGTCATATGCAGAAATAAAGAAAATTCTGAAATGTTCACAAACTTTAAAGCATCACTGTATTCTTATACCACCCATATTCCTTTCCTGCTTTAGACTGGAACAGGAACTAGTGGAGCTGGAGACAGGTGTTTCTGCAACATCCACCAAAGAAAACCTGACGAATGCAGCCAATGAAGAGGAAACCAAGATTGCAGACCACAAGGTAAATCTCACCCCATCAGTGTTACAGTTAAAAATGTATTCATTAGTGTGATTATTAATGAATGATCTTCAAGTGTTAAGGCTAAGAAAAAAGGTTTTGAGGATAATATACAATACGTATGTCACCTACAATCACTTTGTAATCACTCTTGCGCAAATTGTGACAGCTGTATTTTTTTCAGTTAAAAAAGACATGGTAATTAATAAAATAAAGTTTTTTTATTTTTGTATTTTAGGTAAAATAATGGTTTCGCATAGACAAATTCAGCTACTTATATTTATGTAATATTTGCCATTTTAACATTAGTGTTTAAGTGAAAATTACTATACATATAGTATGGGATTTTAGTAGTATATGATTCTGGGAATACAAACATTCTTCAAACACCACCAAAGTGACGTTGGAGTAGATTTACATAGTGTATTGAGTTTAAAACATATACTCATTTTATTCTCAGTTTGTTAATATGCCCATACTGTATCTACTGCTATTTTGTAAGACTACAGTGGTGCTTGAAAGTTTGTGAAGCCTTTAGAATTTTCTATATGTCTGCATTTCATGACCTAAAACATCATCAGATTCTCACACAAGTACTAACAGTAGATTAAAATAACTAAGTTAATCAAACAAGAAACACATATTATACTTGGTCATTGATTTATTGAGGGAAATGATCCAAAATTTCATATCTGTGAGTGGCAAAAGTATGTGCACCTTTGCTTTCAGTGTCTGTTGTGACCCCCATAATAAATGTATCAGATAACTGTTGATGAGTCTTGCATGTTGGCTTAGATTAATTTTAGGCCATTCCTCCATACCAAACAGCTTCAACTCTAGGATCTTGGTGGGTTTCCTCACATGAATTGCATCCACAACATTTATATTGGATTAAGCACAAAACTTTGACTTTTCCATTGAAGAAAATTAACTATGTTTCTTTCTTAACCATTTTTTGTTAGAACAACATGTGTGCTTAGGGTTGCTGTATATTATTTTTGTCCTGACATCTAGAATTTACTGGTATAATTCATAATTCAGTGTTCCGACAATGATGGCAAGCCATTCTGGCCCAGATGCAGCAAGACTGGTCCAGCATGTTTCACAGATGGGATAAGGTTCTTATGCTGGAATGCAGTGTTTTTTTTTCTCCAGACATAACGCTTCTCATTTACCCAAAATCTTTATTTTGATCTCATCTATCAACAAAATGTTTTTCTAATAGCCTTCTGGAGAGTCCATGTGCCACATGATGGGCAGCAACGTTATTTTGGAGGGCAGTGGCTTTCTTCTTGCAATCTTGCAAGTCTTTAGTTGCTTGTAACTTACCCCCGGGTCCTTTGTGATCTTTGATGACTGTTTTGATGACATCTTGCTCTTGGAGTGATCTTTGTTGGTTCACTGCATAATAATGGTCTAGAATGATTTCAATTTGTATGCGTCTGTCTGACTGTGAATTGGTGGGGTCCAAGTTCTTTAGAGGTCATTTTGTGACCTTTTACAATGCAATAAGCATAAGCAAATCTTTTTTTCCTGAAGTCCTCTGTTGATGATACATTTCCACAGATGTTTAGGGAAAGATCAGACTCTGATAGATCCCTGTTATTTAAATACAAACGTGTGTACACCATACTTGACTCATCCCACTGACTGAAAACATTGATTCTAATTTCACCTTCAAATGAACTCTTAATTCTTCTTGCCACTTACCAGTATGTAACATGGGATCATGTTTCTCAATCGATAAATGACCAAGTGTAGTATTTTTTGGGTTCTCTCTATCAACTTTTAATACTGATGATGTTTTGGATAATATTTATGCATCAATATATTTCAAAAATTCTAAGTGTGCACAAACTTCAAAGCAACACTGGGCATGCCCCACCCACAGACCTTTATAGATTCAAGGACTCTACCAGGTTTATTGTCGCCTTTCGTTTAACTCACTCCACAGAACCATTTAGTGATCCGTAATGTTCTATAATTATGCATACTCAGGATAGTTACAGAGTCTCTGGTGAACACTGAAGATGATGTGTATTTATCACTGAGGAGACCAACTGTGCAACAGATTAATGGAGCAGCATTTGGCAGACAACTGACAGATCTTGATCACATTAGCGTGTCTCTCATGGATTATCTCTAAAGCATTTCAAAAGGTTTCAAAAACATTTTCAAAGAGAGATGTCTACTGTAATTAAGGCCTCTGATTGTGCTTTCCTCTGCTAATCAATTTTCACTTCCCCATCAGCACAAAGTGTTTCTGTATAACCAATGTTTTCTTGATTCTGGATGAAGGTTTTCCTCCTGTTTTGTAAGCAGACTCTATGCAGCCACCGACATGTCCAAACATACAACAATCTCAATCTTAAAATATAGCCACTAGCAGCACTGGCTCTTACATCTACTGCATGTCACCAAACGTGACACTAAAAAATGGAAAAAAATTCTAATATTATTTATATATATATATATATATATATATATATATATATATATATATATATATATATATTGAAACTGATCTGTCAGTCTTCTGCCTGCTGTTCTTTCTGTTCACAGTTAAATTGTAAATACTAATTTTTTAAGCATTTTGTGTATTTTAAACTCACTTCAGCATAGCCGATGTGATCATCACTTACTGGCCCGTTACACACATGTATCCTATAATTATTGCTTTCTACATAGATTTGCCTGATTATTACATGAATATTATAAAGAAAAGCAAATGGTAAAAAATGTGGATTAATGCAAAAAAATTGTAGAAGGCAGGAGAGCTGGTTTGTTTGTGGAAATTCCACACTGAAGTGTTTTTAATACATATGTATTGGGAATACCAACAGTTTGGCTGATTAATTCTCTGGTGTAATATTAATAACTGTCTCTTTCTCTCATTATCTCTCTCAGGTTGTGATTGACTCAGTAAAAGGTAATTGTATTAACTTTGTTTAAATTGGGTGATGTCTATGTAAAAGTAATGTCTCAATTTACTGAAATCTGTATCCCCCACACTCTGACTAATGTCATAACACCTGTATGGCACCTGGAGCTGCTTTTAATTGATGCTGCACTCATGAGCATAAATGTAAGGCTAGTTAAAGCATGATTTGTAGTAGCCATGAGAATATAACCAGGGTTTGAGATAAACTTTGTAGCCCAACAGTCACTGGTCCCAACCAAAGCATCACCACTCAAAGTAATTGTACAATTCACAAATCAGTAAGTTTATTTGTAATAATTTATTTTTTGCATTTTATTGGAACAATCACAGAATGCTTTAGTTCAGTGATACTTTGTGAAACAGTGTTGTTAAATTTCGTTTTATAAATTGGGTGTTAAAAAGCTATGTGTTGTAATAATGACACATAATTACACTTCAATAACACCAATAGTCTTGGCAAATTGTTGGCTTTTTAATTGAGACATAGGAGACCTATGAAACATTTAATCATCAGTTCAACCATCACAATGGGGGAAAATAAAATCTTATGATTGTGTCATGATCTTTGGTGACAGAAGGCATGGTTTGACTATTTCTGTAACCATTGATCTCCTGGGTTTTCATGCACGACAGTCTGTAGAGTTTACACAGAAGGGTGCAATAAAGAATAAGCATCCAGTGAGCGGTAGTTCTGCGGACGAACGTGTCTTATAGATGTTCCGAGGTCAGTGGAGAATAGCCAGGCTGATTTGAGCTGACACAAAGGCTACAGTAACTCAGATTAATAGTGAGGTTACAGTTAGCACAGACTCAACGGGCCTTGACGAAGCCTCGAAAAACGTAGCCTGGACTGATGAATCTCATTTCTATTGAGGCAAACAGATGGTAGGATCAGAATTTGGCACGAACAGAATGATTCCATGGACCTAACCTGCCTTTCTCAACATTCCACGCTAGAAAAGGTGGTGTAATGGTATGGGGAATGTTTTCTTTTTGCGCACTTTGGGCCCATTAGTATCAAACAATCATCGCTTGAATGGCACAGCCTATCTAACTATTGATGCTGACCATGTGCATCCCTTTATGGCTACAGATTACCCATCTTCTAATGACTACATCTAGCATGATAGTGCACCATATCATAAAGCTGAATGTGTCTCAGACGTATTCCAATTTGACAATGACTTCAATGTTCTTCAGTGGCCTTCCCAGACACCACATCTGAATCCAGCAGTACACTGGGATGTGCATGAAGGTGAATCAGAAAACTCTGCAGGAACTGTGTGATGCAATCATTTCAACATGGAGTAGAATATGAAAGGACTGTTCCCAGCATCTTATGGAATCCATGCTATGAAGAATTTAGGCTATAAATGGAGGCTCTATCCAGCAATATTACAGTTTTTCTAATAAAGTGCTTGATGTGAACAGGATTAGAAAAAAGGTGTGGACCAGTCAAAAGTGATTGGACGTATGAAGAGGTACTTTGAAATGAAAATGCACATGGCTGACATTAGTAGGGTTGTTCCAAATCGGAAATATCCACTAAGACGATTATGATTGCAAACTTGTTCTGCTACGAACCATTTCTGCTATTTGAACAGCATGCTATACTTCCACGGTCTTTAGGAAAGTAAGCTATGCAGCTAATGTGAGTTATTTTCTATCGGTTATAGTTTATGACATGATTATGTATTCAGGTTAAGCCATCTGAAACCAACTTGTAATTGATAACTTCATCACATAGGCTTAAGTAAGTGCCGGTGATTATGCATCCCAATGGAATGTTTTTTACTGTTTTCCTAATGAATGAAACTCTGGAGTTCTGATCGTATAGAGCGTAACCTTCTGAGGAGATAGCAGATAGTCACAGTCACTTCAGAATGGACCTTTGATATGTAGGACCATATGGCTACCTACCAAATTACCTGGGAAGTTACCACTGCCAAATTAGGTTTACCTATGGCAGGTGGGTGAGTGTTAATTTCAAGCCCTGAATGTGGCAAGACAAAGACATACCTGCTTTAGTTTAGATTTGAGAATAGAATTTTAGTGCACAGTGCTAAATCATTATCATTAATATCTAATTTGTATCAGTTTGAAGTTGGGAACATTCCAGTTGCAAACTATAGTAAGAAATGCTGTGTCTAATGAAGCAGTAAGCATAAAGTCATTTGAATTTAGTTTAGTCAAACAAAGGTGCCCTCTTTCGTCACCACATTCCTGCATCATTTGTTCATCTCTTTTTACATCTTTTATCACTCTTTCCTCCTTTCCTCCTCATATTCTTGTTTCATGACCATTATTAGAGGTCAGAGACATCAAAGTTCACGTCAGCCCTCGTCTGGAGAAATCCAGGGGTGACTCTGATATGATAAGAGCAGGTGAGTGTCTGACATTGTAGATCATCCAGAGATACACACCTAACATCACCTTAACTGAATTCATTTCATTATGCCCTTTTTAGCTTTTTGTAACTGCTTTAGTTAACATTTTGACTAGGCATTTAAAGTAAAGAAAAGGGCGTTTAAAGTAAAGGTTGTTATTTAGAACGAGGAATTTTGGGTTATGATATGGTTTAAGCTGTCCACGTTCATATTTGAGGGCCTTACTCTTTAATCAAACATGTACTTTCACTATGGCACAGTTGCCTGGAGAGGGGAGGAGAAATGGAGGTAGAGGGTGTAGGTCACTTTCAACTAACCTGGGAAAGTGGGGGACTGATTAGTTGTTATATCACTCACAGTCGTATCTAGTAGCCTTAATGTGTGCTGAATTTATTGCCTTGAGACTGTTCAGTCATGGCAATTCATTTCCCAGTCTTGTTTTTGTTTTGTTTTTTATGAGTTACCTGTGATGGCAGTCAACTCAGATTAAAAATAATTCCTTCAGAGAAGTAGGTCCAACAGTTGAGATTCATGATGCAACATAGTTACGTACAGCAAAGTAAATATCACATTCCGAGTGAGTTGGTATTAATACGGAGTTGGTACCCAATTTCCAAGCAAGAAAAGCCCGCACTTCTCTGGGAAGGTTTTCTGGTTAATTTTAGAACAACACTGTAGGGACTTTTATTCAGAGCATTAGTGTGGTTGGGTATTGATGTTAGATGATAGCTCTACCTCTAGCTCTAGCTCTACCTCTAGCTCTTGGCATTCCAGTTCATCCCGAAAGTAATGGATGGAATTGTGATAAAGGTCATTCAAGCACTACAACATTTTTGGAAATGCTTGTCCATTGAGGAATTGTCATTGATGAAACATCCACATAATAGTGCCACAAAGTTGGAATCTCATAATTGTAGAATCTCACTATCTGCTTAGTCATTAAGATTTCCCTTACATGGAACTCAAGGGCACGGTGGCTCGGTGGATAGCACTGTTGCCTCACAGTGAGAAGGTCCTGGTTTCAGTCTCCAGGTGAAGTGGTCTGGGTCCTTTCTGTCTCCTTTCTGTCTGAATGTTCTCCCCGTGTCCATGTGGGTTTACTTCAGGTACTCTGGTCTCCTCCCACAGCTCAAAGACATGCGTGTTAGGTTAATTGGTGTCCCTAAAGTGAACCGTGCATGTGAGTGTATGTGCCCTATGATGGACTGGTGCCCTGTGTGGGGATGTTCCTGCCTTGCACCCTATGCCACAGGTTGGGCACTGGTTCTGCTACCCTATCCATGATCAAACTGATAAGTGAATGAATGAAGGAACTCGAATGGCTGAGCCCAAATCATGACAAGCAGGCCTAGGCCAGTATTCTTCTGCCAAACAACTTACACATGTATGGTTGGTGCTACGCAATTGGACAGGAAATGTTCCTTTGGCATCTACAAACCCCAGGTTGTTAGGCTTGTGAGGGATACCAGTTTGTGCTGTTTCTGCTCCTAGCCATTTCCACTTCAGAGTTACAAGTTGGCCAGGGCAGTGGTCACAAAGATATTTTATTAACTGCTGTGTAGATGTCACAGCCAGTGTTTGTCTATGGAGATTGCATGACTGTATGCTTGATTATAGAATCGTTTTCCACATACTTTCAGCCATGTATTGTATTACATAAATTGGGTCTTGTCTTGATTGAGGGGTTACTCTCTGACCAGTGTGTATGCTGTGAGGTAAAATTATACTCTGCCACATGCTCTATAACAGTTGTGTCCAGTATAGCGCTACTAATAGTTTTGTCTCATGCAATGTTGTCCTTGTCTTCTAACTCCAGTTTGTTCTTAATGTTTGTCTGGATGTTATGTGTCTTAAGCATCTGGACAGTGAAGTCCTGCATCATTTGCAGTCATATTTCATCCAGAAATGTAAAGCTGAACAGCCAAATGTGTGCCGTTGAAAAAGTTATTTTTAGATAGATTCTTTCACAAAATTTGAGGTTGCCATGGCAGCTGTGCTCTGTGAAGGTTACTTTGGTGCTGCTGTTGTCATGACAGCATGCAGTTGCTAAACAATACTTAACAAAATTCAACTCCAAAGCAGTAAATGTTGGAACAGTATGGAAAATGCAAATAAAAAAAACAGAGTGTGTCTTACATTTACTTTGACTTTTATTGCAGACAGTATGAACCCAAGATATTTTATATTTTTTCATTTTATTTGTTAATAAACATTAATTCCTGCATTTCAGGCCTGCAATACATTCAAAAAAAGTTGGAACAGGACAATTTAGGACTAGTAATGAGGTAAAAAATACTAAATAATGTTCAAACAGGTGATGTCAACAGGTGATTGTAATCTTGATTTGGTACAAAAGCAGCATCAAGGAAAGGCTGAGTCTTGGAGGAGCAAAGATGGGCAGAGGATCTCCAGTTTATCAACAATGGTGTGAGAATTATTGAAATATTCAAAAACAGTGTTCCTCAAAGAAGATTTGGAAGGATTTGCGTATTTCTCCCTCTACAGTATATAATATCATTAAATGATTAAATTAATCAAGTTATTCAAATTCAAGGAATTTCAGTGATTAAAGGGCAAGGGCACAAGCTTAAGCCAAACACCCGTGATCTTCAATCCCTCAGACGGCACTGCATCAATAACCACCATTCAACAATAGCTGATAGAACCACATGGACAAGGGATTACTTATTTGCAATCCTTTGTCAAACACTACAATATGGAGTTACATTAACAAATGCCTCTTAAAACTTTACCCTGAAAAAAAAGCCTTAGGTTAACCATGTCCAGAAGCGGCGTCACCTTCTCGGGGCTCGGAGGCATCTGTGATAAAAACATGTCGCAAGCGGAATCATTGGTTGGCGGAAACATGAGTTGTGGTCGGCCTAATGATATATCTCTTACTGTCTGCAATGAAATAAAAGTCTAAGTATAATGGTTTAAAATTTTCTATATGTCTCCATAAATTTGACCTAAAACATCATCAGATTTTCACACAAGTCCTAAAAGCAGATAAAGAGAACCCAGTTAAACAAATGAGACAAAAATATTATACTTGGTCATTTATTTATTGAGGAAAATTATCCAATATTACATATTAGTGAGTGGCAAAAGTATGTGAACCTTTGCTTTCAGTATCTGGTGTGACCCCCCTGTGCAGCAATAACTGCAGCTAAACGTTTCCTGTAACTGTTGATCAGTCCTGCACATCGACTTGGAGGAATTTTAGCCCATTCCTCCGTACAGAACAGCTTCAGCTCTGGGATGTTTGTGGGTTTCCTCACATTAACTGCTCTCTTCAGGTCCTTCCACAACATTTCGATTGGATTAAGGTCAGGACTTTGACTTGGCCATTCCAAACCATTAACTTTATTCTTCTTTAACCATTCTTTGGTTGTGTGCTTAGGGTCGTTTGTCTTGCTGCATGACCCACCTTCTCTTGAGATTCAGTTCATGGACAGATGTCCTGACATTTTCCTTTAGAATTCTCTGATATAATTCAGAATTCATTGTTCCATCAATGATGGCAAAAGCCCGTCCTGGCCCAGATGCAGCAAAAACAGGGCCCAAAACCATGATACTAACCACCACCATGTTTCACAGATGGGACAAGGTTCTTATGCTGGAATGCAGTGTTTTCCTTTCTCCAAACATAACGCTTTTCCTTTAAACTAAAAAGTTCTATTTTGGTTTCTTCCATCCACAAAACATTCTTCCAATAGCCTTCTGGCTTGTCCATGTGATCTTTAGCAAACTGCAGATGAGCAGCAATGTTTTTTTTGGAGAGTGGCTTTCTCCTTGCAACCCTGCCATGCACACCATTGTTGTTCAGTGTTCTTCTGATGGTGGACTCATGGACATTAACATTAGCCAATGTGAGAGAGGCCTTCAGTTACCTACAGTTTTCCACAATAAATAAATGACCAAGTATATTTTTGTCTCATTTGTTTAACTGGGTTCTCTTTATCTACTTTTAGGATTTGTGTGAAAATGTGATGATGTTTTAGGTCATATTTATGCAGGAATATAGAAAATTCTAAAGGATTCACAAACTTTCAAGCACCACTGTGAATGTAAGAAACAGTAATAATAATAATAATAATAATAATAATAAAACATTAGTTTGTTAGCTCATATCTATGAAAGAATTAACTGGTAAACAAATACTTATAAATAGAACTGAGGGAATCTCAGAACTGAGTGTTGAGTGACTGCTCGATTTTGGAAGAATTAGAATACATCTTTGCAGGATGTTAATCTCTTCTTTTGTTGAATGCCCAGCAATGTACTCCATAGAGATCACAGTTGAGAAGGACCTGACCACAGGCAAGACTAAAGTATTGTCCACCAACACACTTCTCCCCATAGACCTCTCTCATCAGGGGGTCAAAGTGTATGAGGATGAACAGAAAGGTGAATGGTGAAAGACAACATCTTGCTGTTGCAGATATAAGACTGCTTTACGAGAAGTGCATATGCTAATTCTTGTTTCTGTAAGGATGCAAAGACCAAAATAAAGGCATCTTATTTAGTAGTCTTTCAGTAAAGCAAAACGCATCCTGATCCACACAGCAGCTTCTCGTAAAGGTACTGCCAGTTAGCATGGCTTAACTGAGCTGCTGTCTTCAGTTCTTATTTTTTCTTGTCTTAATTTACACAAACCATAATTTGCAACGTGACTGGACAAGTGCTAGTTTTTATACATGGTGTTCAGCTTTGCTGCTCCTTATTTTTAGATTTTTGTTCTGTGATATGTGTGTGCCTTCATGATTTTGCAACCTTTTCACAGTTACTTGTTTTGTGCCTTGCCTTCACAAACATGCCGATTCAGCCGCTAATGCTAAGACTTCTAATACTTGTGATGTGTTCATAATGACCGTGTGTACACATGTATACTAACAAATATGCTAAGGTTGCTAGCTGCTTGCTAACAGCTTTTTAGTTCTAATCCCTTATGTTTCTGCTGAGTCAGTGTGCTCTGTATGCTAAGCTTGTCATATGTCTGTCTAATCCTTGGGTAGTAACAAGTCCGCTTAAAGCAAGTTTCGTTCACCCCAAGTTATTTTAAGTTTCACCCACTGGAAGGATCGAGAAAATGAGAGAATGGTATTGTAAAGTCTAATTCACACTGCCTGCATTTTGTATGCACTACCACAGCAATCGTAATTTTTATGTTTATCAGTAAAACTACTGGTCATATGTGCAATATTGTTAGGAAAAAGTGGTGGTAATTACTTCACAGTTCAATTAATTCATAATAGTAGGATAATGAACACCCAGCATATTAATGTAATGAATATCATTACAGTATAAACACTCTGATTTGCAACTACAATAAATACAATAATAATTTGTATATGAATATATAGGTTTTCTATTTTAGGGTGGCACAGTGGCTCAGTGGTTAATGCTGTCACCTCACTGGGTTTGAGTCCTGGTCTCCCTGTGTTTGTGTGGGATTTCTTTAAAGTGTCGTTGTGTTTGTGTATGTCTGTGTGGGTGAATACATATTCCAACCTTGCACCCTGCGCTGCCGATTGGACCCCAGTCCTAAGCTACCCTAAGTAGGCATAAGCAGGTATGCGAGTTTTCCATTTTAAATAATTCTAAAAACAATCTAGCTGGAAAAGCATCAACGCCTTCCTGCCATGCCATAATAGCTGATTGCTTATCTAATAACTGTATATTGTACTAATAAACTGTTAGCTCACAGCTGTCACATACAGTAAGGAAAATTTCAGCATATCGAGTCTTTATTAGCCTTTTTATTTTCTCAACAAATTATGTAACATTAGCCAAACCTGTAAAACATATTCTCATATAAACTTTGACAGACTCAGCTAGAAAATGTATTATGGTTACATCTAAATGCAATATTGTAGTAAAGTAGCATTTTGGAAATAAACCCAAACCAGCAAAGTTAGCAAGCAAGCTGTCTAGTTGTTTATAAGTAAATTTCAGAATTAGAATCTCGATTTATACTCATTGACGAAAAAAGCACCCAGATAGAAATGGTGCAGTTATGTCTCAGGTAGATCTATAACTTCTTACAGGGGTGGTCTGTAAAACACTGGATCTTGCCAGAAGGGATGTAAAAGTGCTTTACCTGCTGCCCTATAAAAAAGGTCTACTTTTGGTTAGTGTACCTCTTGGTGAGAGATTGTTGACTGCTAGGCATGCCTCTCAAAGGCATTTCGCCCACCATCTAGACACAGGTCTCACCTTTACTACACACTCCTGTCTCTGCCAGAACCATTTCAAGGAGGTTAGCAGAAGGAAATTTGTTGTCACAGCACCCCTACAACACTTCCTTGGCCTGCCTGGTCGCCAGATTTATATCACCAATTGAGCATTTATGGGATCACCTATGAGTGTGCAGGATCTTCAGGCCCAGCTGCACCATCTGTGGGCAAAGGTGCCACAGGATACCATACAAAACCTGTTTGCCTCCAGTGCCCAACTATATCTCATCTTGTATCCAGGCTAGAGCCAGCCTATCAGGGTACTAGAGCCTCCATTCAATTTTACAATTTTCGCCAATAAACTTATTCTTTTGCTCTATTGTAATCACTTACATATAATATCATTACATTCACACATGTAAAGTTTCATTCAACCCGAAAAACTCATTTTTGATGATTTATGATTTTTGTCAATGAGTCTATGTAGCAGTAGCTAAACATGTCAAATATACTGTAGCTAGTCTAGGCAAGCTTTGATCATCTTGGAAATCATTGGCTGGTGCTTGCTTTTTTAAATCAGGGATATGTTTATCCTCAAATTTCATATTCAGGTTTATTCATTAATTGTCCCAGCTAAAGACCAACAAAACTTTCTCTTCTGGTCCTCTGCTTCATTGCTAGTAAACATGCATGGTCCGATTGGTTTCAGTGGTGTAGTATGTAGGTAAAATATGCACTTAGGCATTTAAATATGCACAGAATCTCATCATCTTGTAATATTTTTGCATATGGCATGTCATTGATGTGGTGACTGGAGACTGAAGAGAAATAGTTGTAGTGTAGAGAAAGTAGAGTATGAGCTTTGAATGGATTTCTATGGAGTTTAAACATTACTTACTCAAAAAAATGTTAACATTGACCGAATGGATGTGGCCACAAGTCAGCTTTTGAATTGAAAAATAGATGAAAAGGCTAATATGAAAGACGCCAGTCTGATAAACATATTCGAAATGCACCAGGTGTGAATTGGGTCTTACAGTCGTTTACTTTACCATAAGGCTGTCATATCAATCTTAAACCATAGATTTTTTCCTTGAACAACTGTGCTACACTCAAAAAGTGTTGCTACTAAAGTAATTCTGTTATGCCAGCCATACAGTAAAGGGTATGCATAAGGTTTCACCCAAGAATGAGTCTTGTCTGTGTTGTCATAATTCTTCTGTAACTCTTTTCTAGTGGTTCATGAGCTGCGTACAGTAGATGGCACAATAACTAACGGTGTGCACCAGCTCAGTTCGTCCGAAGTGGAGGAGCTCATCCACAAGGCCGATGAGGCCTCCATGAGCGAGAGTGGAGGAACCACACCCAAAAAGGTGGCAGAAAAAGCTGAGAAGACCGGAGTAGAACAGACTGGGGCAGGCCTAAACCCTGTCCCCATTAAGGAGATCACCGGAGTGGAGGCCCAACCTTCAGCCACCGCATCTCAGGCAGAGGTGAACGACGCGAGTGCAGGGAACCCAGTTACCATGGTGTTCATGGGATACCAGGATGTCGAGGATGTGGATGAGACGAAGAAAGTGCTGGGGCTTGAAAGCACCACAGTCAAGGCCGAGCTGGTGGTCATCGAGGATGGAGAAAACAAGAGCAAGTCGAATGAAGATCAGGCACCGCCCAATGGAGGACCTGCTGAGCCAGCTAAGGCCCAGGAGGAGAAAGGCGAGAAAGAAGAGGGGGAAGCAGAGCCTAACACCACTGAAATTAAAAGCAAAGAGAAGCAACCTTGCAAATGCTGTTCCATCATGTGAAAAACTGACCCACAGGAAGAAACAACAACCCTTCGGTTCTCAGAATGGTGCAGTGACACCACAGAGACAAATCAACACCAACATAGAAGAGCAGAGAAAAAAAAGTCTTGTATCTTTTGATAGGAAGCTAGTGTTTCTTACTTTATTCGTACCGGTTTTATAATTTACTTTTTCATTTCTGTTTTTCTTCCTGTTGTATTAAGCTTTTTCTGATTTGATTTTTTTAGACTGAGATGGATGCTCTCAAACTAGTGGCACTTGATGCCTTTCACAAACATGCTTGCAGATGAAGTGTAATTATTTTTGCTTTACATTACCATGCATTGGCCAACAAACCCTTTTCACCACTTTTACATACACTTGTTTTTTTTGTTTTGCTTTTCCATATGAAAACTCAAAAAACTCTGTAACTATATAATATATATGAGTCAATTATTTTAATATATTTATTTTATGTTACTTAAGCTCCCTGGGCTTTTTGCAGAAACATGGAGTGTGAAGTGCTCCCTAGTCCTGCTATTGCATCCTTCTCCAAAAAAGTTTAATTGGGGTCGGGGATGGGTGATCATCTAAAAATTGTGCCTAATTCTACATTTAAAACTGAGTATGCTGGAAGCAATGTCCTGCTGCTCCAGAATGAGGAAGTACTTAAACATAGTGATTGTACAAGTAATGGCATATTGATGATGGCAAAACCTACATGTCTATCATGATCTCACTTATAATGTGTCAAACCTGTGTGTGTATGTTCATCTGCTCTTGTTCTTGAACCACTTTTGGTTCCACACATTAACAGTGTGTTTTGATTGGTCTACAAATACTCAGTTTCTCATACACAGATTCTCGTGTCTGATTTTCTCTCAGTATTTACTTTCCTGCGAGTCTAAGAGGTAGTGTCCCTGTTTAACCAGTATCGCAAGTATTAAACAGAGAGGTCATTCTTACGGAAAAGTCAGACTGTGCAAACAATGCGGTGTTCGGTATTATCTCTCAGTCTGCCTCCGGAACTCCTCTATTAATTAAATCTTAAATCCGCTGAGCCGTTCTTTGTTTGGTTAGTCTGCCTACGTCTTTTGTGGAATGTAGGTTTGCATATTTTAACACAGGGTAGATGGCTTATGAAATGAGTTGGCTTTGCTGACAGTCCAAGTGGCATCCTGAACATGACAATTTACACTGCCTTCAGTCACTTCTCAGGCAGAGCTTTATTCAGACCTGTTTGCTGGAGTTGAACCTATGCAAGAACCCTCAATATTTGCAGGACAGCAGTCGGCAAAGTCAGTATGTCCAGTGGCTATTTAAGCAGTATCCATGCTTTTGTGCATCACACTAACATCTGTCTGGCCGCAGAGATATGACCTGTTTATTCAGTGTCAGCGAAAAGCCTAAGCATTTGATTATCATGCCAAAAGCTCAGTATGCATTACAAATATTAGGTAACTTTTTAAAAGTAGTGTTATTACTATATAAATTGTGATTTGTATGTCAAATGCTTCTTTGAGCTTGACATCAGATATGGTTATATGCTTTGTCTGTGATGCATGTTTAGGTATATTGAGGATTGGGGTTATTGAGGTGCTAATCAATTAAAACTATCATTAAGCATTACAAACATACTTTTTTTATCATTTTATCAAAGGTCATTTATTTTTGCTAATCGGTTGCTTATTTTTTTTCATTTACTATTTGTAACTATGTTAATAACTAACCTATTTTTATTTAGCAGTGTGAAACTATGAGTGACACTACCACACTAGCCTATAGGTAATTGTTCACGATGGCATGGTGGATGTGTGTGCTCCTTTTAGAACATAAAGGCATTATCATTTCTGAACTGCACTTCTTGTGGGAAGATTTCCATGGGAAATATGTAGTGGCATGCTTTGTGGCTAGAATAGTTCAGACAGAGCCCAAGGCAAAAGACCTAGTGGAATTAGAGAGCCAAGGTGGATTCAGGTATTGGGGACACATGGTAATAGGGGACATGGCCTGAATGACAAATTCACTCTTTTATTTATGTAGATATTTATTTTGATATTTAAAGCGGTTCTTCAAAGTTTGTGAACTTTAGATCTTTTAACATTTTTTCATAAATATGAAACATCATCAGGTTTTCAGACAAGTCCTAAAAGCAGAAAGAGAACTTAATTAAGCTTGGTCATTTATTTATTGAATAAAATGATCCAATATTGCATATATGTGACCAAAAGTATGTGACCCTCTAGTATCAGCAGTTAGTGGAAGGTGGAATTAGAGTTGGGTGTTTTCAATCAAAGGGACAACAAATAAGGTGTGAGTGGACAACCTGATATATTAAAAGAAGAAGCATCTATCAAAGTCTGATATTCACACAACACCTGTTTGTGGAATCAGATCATCTTGTTGTTGATTCAGTTGTTGTTGCTCAAAAGGCTGGAAAAGGTTACAAACCTAAAGAGCTAATCCACAGTCAAACAGACTAATTACAAATAAATTCAAGACCATTGTTACCCTCCACTGGAGTGGTTTAACAGCAAGTCATTCATCAAAAAATGGTTAAAGAAGAGTAAATTTAAAGTTTTGTAATGACAAAGTCCTGACTTTAATCCAGTAGAAATGTGGAAGAAGCTGTTTATGTGAGAAAACCCACCTACATCCCAGAGTTGAAGCTGAGCTTTATGGAGGAATGGGCTAAAATTCCTCCAAGCTGATGTGCAAGACTGATGAACATTTGGCAGAAATGTGTAGTTGCAGTTATATACTGAAAGCTAAATTTCACATACTTTTGCCACTCACAGATATGTAATATTGGAACATTTTCCTGAGT
The DNA here is from genome assembly GCA_025084515.1 of Ancistrus triradiatus. Classification (NCBI taxonomy): domain Eukaryota; kingdom Metazoa; phylum Chordata; class Actinopteri; order Siluriformes; family Loricariidae; genus Ancistrus; species Ancistrus triradiatus. Next base: position 51,686 of record JAJAGP010000124.1, on the reverse strand, counting down.
AAATAAATAAATGACCATGTTTAATTTTTTTTCTTATTTGTTTAATTTGGGACTCTTTATCTACTTTTAGGACTTGTGTGTAACTTTGATAATGTTATGGTCATGTATGCCAAGATATCAAAATTTCAGAGTTCACAAACTTTCAAGAATATTGTATATTCCTGTTTTGCTCTGTGTCACTGAGAAAACAACACAGTTAAGGATAAAATGGTCAGATGAATCAATGAATGCTGAATGTGTATCATCTCCCATACCTAAATGGCACAATAACAGTGTGCATCTGCTTTCCAGGAGAATCCCAGGTTGAATTCCGATGCCACCATAGCCATCAATGGCATATTTGCTTCTACTCTGGGTCGAAAGGATGAACTATTGGCTGGTCAGGGGTACCCAGCAGATAGTCGAGTGGTCAAAGACCATTGTTGGAAAAAAAAGTTTAGACTAGAATTTTATATTTTCATCATTTTCTGACAAACATTCATCACAGTAATATTTTTAACCATCATATAGCAGCCAAAAGCACTTGTACCATTTTGTGTCATATCTTATTGCCACTAGCTCTTTGAATCAAATTATTTTCTGTGGAAGTAATTTGAACTCAAGATGCATGTGCCAAAAAGCTGTATTTTCTGGTGGATGATGCACCAGTGAGCAAATCAAATCTACATTTTCATAATACCTCCATAGGTATCTCATATTCACAGATTGTGCTCTCTTCCAAGCATGTTCAGGTGGTTAACGGCACTAAAACAGCAGTACTCTTTAGCCCTGCGCAGGTTAAACAATTGCTTTTAAAATGATTTTGCTACACAATTAAAATCGACTGATATTAGAATCAGTCTTTACATGTCTCCTATTACCTGATGTCTCAGAATTTACATACAAACCACAAAACATGGAATGGCAAAAACAAATGTGAGTGATGTGTCAGTGAAACTTGCTTGGGAGATCCAATTTGAATCTGATGCCTACTCATAATCCAAAACAATATGGCAGACGAACCAAATCTGCCCCATTGAACATTGAACCTGGGCTTCCTCTGCCATCGCAGCACTGTAAGCTTGATCAGTTACCTCGGATTGCTCAGCAGTGCACCCTACTGTCTGTAAGTACTAACATTCCAGTTCAGACGTGTTCCACTGCCCTGAATGCCTTGACGCCCGACCCCGTGGTTAGGCAGTTCTCTTTGTAAACATGCATGCTTTTTGTAGATATATTGATCATTATATCGTCATATCCATGTCCATGGTCGTAATGTCTCCCTGTAGTTAAAACCTTGTCCTATTGGTCCTAATGTGTGTCAGTTTGATGTATTGATCATAGTGTCTGGGAGCATGATGAATGAGAGTGGCATTTCCTGTTAGGTCATGTCTTCTGCCAGAGCAAGGCTTATGTTTGCATTAAATGCTAAGTTTCTTCCTCAGTGGACAGACCTCTGCTAGGTTTTGACATGGTGTGTTTGCTCCCACTGCCACGGCTCTGTGCGCTTTCTCAGCTGTGAAGGTCTGCTTTCTTACCTACTTGAAAGTGCTGTAGAACAAGTTGAAAACAAGATATTAAAATGTGATGTGCTTTAAGAAATCTGCTGACAGTCTTCTGTGCTTTATGCTTTTCTCTGAAATTCTGTTCAGTCATATGAATGTCATGACATATCTTCAGGCCCCAAATTAGTCTTGCTTGCTGTAAGACTATAAAGCTAGTTAGTGTGCATGAATTGAATATACAATGGGGGCAAATGTCTGAGATCGCTTGTTAACAATCTTGTTTGGAGCTATTATTAGAAGGATTCGTCCTGTGGCAGGAATAATGACCCACAACTTTGCAACAAACTGTACTGCCTGCAAAACTAACTGAAAAATAAGAGGTCAATGAATTTAAATTATTAGTTTTTTTCTGTTTAAAAAGTAATCAAAGTACCCATTTGGATTATCCATAAATTATTATTTTTCTTTTGTTTTTGTTTTTTTCTGTTTTTCATAATCATTCTTGTGAAATGCACATACACCGTGACTGCTACCGTAAATTATTTATTATTGCATATATAGTACAGAATGGACAGGGGGGTTAAATGTTCTGTAGCTAATACATCTAGGAATATATGCAAAAATAGAAAAATTATATCACAAAGTTTAACATCTAGAGAAATCTAGAATAAATATAATTAAAAATAACATACAACCAAAAATCAGAAAAAGTTGGGACAGTATGCATATAAAAAACAGTGTTTATTACATTGACTTTTATTTAATTGCAGACTGTATGAACCTGAGATATTTCATGTTTTTTTCCAGTAGTCAACTTCATTTAATTTGTTAATAATCATCTGAATTTCAGGCCTGCAACACGTTCCAAAAAAGTTGGAGCAATTTAGAGCTAGTAATGAAAAAAAAAAAGAAATAATAATGTGATGCCAACAGGTGATTATAACCATTGGTACAAAAACAGCATCCAGGAAAGGCTGAGTTTTTGATGAGCAAAGATGGACAGAGGATCTCCAGTTTGTCAACAAATGTGTGAGAATTTATTGAAATGTTTAAAAACGGTTTACCTTACAGAAAGACTGGACGGGATTTGCATATTTCTCCCTCTACACTGCATAATATCATTGAACAATTCAAGGAAATTGGAGGAATTTCAGTGCGTAAAGGCCAAGAGTGCAAACTTACCCTGAACCTTATCTTAATCTGATCTCCGATCGCTCAGATGGTACTGCATCAAGAACCGCCATTCATCAATAGCTGGTAGAACCACATGGGTAAGGGGTAACTTTATCAAACCTTTATCAAGCACTACAGTTTGGAGTTACATTCACAAATGCCACTTAAAACTTTACTGTGCAATAAGCCTCATGTTAATTATGGGTTGACTTCTCTAGGCTCAGAGGCATCTGGGATGGACCATCACACAGTGGAAACATGTATTGTGGTCAGACCTATAAGTATTCCAGGTCTTTTTTTTATTTTTTTTTTTTAATGAACACCGTGTGCTCTGGACCAAAGAGGAAAAGGACCATCCAGACTGTTATCAGCAACAAGTCCAAAATCCAGGCTCTGTCATGGTATGGGGTTGGGTCAGTGCCCATGGTAAAGGTCATTTACACTTCTGTGATGGCAGCATTAATGCAGAAAAGTACATTGAGGTCTTAGAGCAACATATGCTGCCTTCAAAATGATCTTTTCTAGCGATGTCTATGCAACAAGACAATGCAAAGGCACATGTTGCACACATTACAAAGGCATGGCTGCAGAAGAAGAGGGTACGGTTACTGGACTGGCCTGCCTACAGTCCTGACCTGTCCCCAATAGAGAATGTGTGGAGAATTTTGAAATGAAAAATGCGACAACGATGGCCTTGTCCGGTTGCACGTCTTAAGATGTGTTTGCAGGATGAATGGGACAAAATAACACATGAAACACTACATTGCTTGGTGCCCTCTGTGCCAAAATTACTTTTAGGTGTGGTGAAAAGAAATGGCAACATTACGAAGTGGTAAATGCTTTAACTTTTTTTGGAATGTGTTGCAGGCCTGGGAATTGATGTTTATTAACAAATTAAATGAAGTTGACCAGAAAAAACATGAACTTGAACATGAAACTGTTTCTATATGGATTTTCCATACTGTCCCAGCTTCTTCTGATTTGGAGTTGTGGAATAAATAGCATAGAAACCAATTCAATTGATAGTATTTTTTTAATCTAATCTAAGAGTGGCCCCCACTTTCTCATTGTTACTCTCAGTGTCTAAAGGACTGGACTTACAGTCCCTGTGGGGTGAGATGAGCCTGTATTATGTGGATGGTGGCAGGCTATTCTTTCCTTTTGTCTAGTGCTTGCTGATGGTCAGCAGCATTCCAGTCTGTTATTACGGCTTTCGGAACACACACACGTGGGCATTGTCTCTGTGACTAATACCCCCTGGAACATGTACGGATGGTAGTGCCCAGACAGTGAAATGCACACATGTACAGCCAGATATAATGGAGGTGGGTTTTTGGCCAATACCAATGGGTCAGGATTTGGTGCTGGACCTGAAGAGCAAGAGCTTCAGCCTGGGTGATATCTATACCCCTGATACACAAACTTTAATGCCTTAAAGAAATTAAGAACGAGGTAAGTAAGCTTATTTGCTGGTTCACTCCGTGTAACATTAGAGTCATATACGAGCAGCCCAATTCTGTTTTATTACTAGTGCTATTTATATGGTCCATTTCAGACATTAAATATTGTCGTAATCATTTCAGCTTTCAAAAGACAACGATCAGCAAAATGTTAAATACAACATAACCGCACTCTCTCTCACATATGCACTAAGGTTTTCTACTCTTGCAGTGAGAACACAACTAAAAAGAGTTGAGCTTGATTGCCCACTGCATTCTTACCTTGGAGAGTGTTTCAAACAAACAAAGGTGAATGCTGAATTCTGAGGAATCACACAGCACAGACAGAGCACAGAAATGTTCAAGTACACACCTCCATGGCAAGTGCTGTGCAACAGTTTGGAACATGAGAGTAAGGTAAGAGAAACAAACATGTAGAATACAGAATATACAGTGGTGCTTGGAAATTTCTGAACCCTTTAGAATTTTCTGTATTTCTACATAACTATGACCACGTTCTAAAAATAGATAAAGAATTCAATTAAACAAATGAGACCAAAATATTATACTTGTTCATGTTCCAGTATTACAGTGGTGCTTGAAATTTTGTGAACAATTGTCTATATTTCTGCATAAATATGACCTAAACATCATCAGATTTTCTCAAATCCTAAAAGTCCTAAAAGTAGATAAAGAGAACCCAGTTAAACAAATGAGACAAAAATATTATACTTGGTCATTTATTAACTGAGGAAAATGATCCAATATTACATATTAGTGAGTGGCAAAAGTATGTGAACCTTTGCTTTCAGTATCTGGTGTGACCCCCCTGTGCAGCAATAACTGAAACTAAACAGTTCCTGTAACTGTTGATCAGTCCTGCACACCGGCTTGGAGAAATTTTAGCCCATTCCTCCGTACAGAACAGCTTCAGCTCTGGGATGTTGGTGGGTTTCCTCACATTAACTGCTGGCTTCAGGTCTTTCCACATTTTGATTGGATTAAGGTCAGGTCCTGGCCCAGATGCAGCAACTCCGTCCCAAACCATGATACTACCACCACCATGTTTCACAGATGGGATAAGGTTCTTATGCTGGAATGCAATGTTTTCCTTTCTCCAAACATAACACTTTTCTTTTAAACCAAAAAGTTCTATTTTGGTCTCATTCACCCACAAAACTCTTCCAATAGCCTTCTGGCTTGTTCAAGTGATCTTTAGCAAACTGCAGATGAGCAGCAATGTTCTTTTTGGAGAGCAGCGGCTTTCTCCTTGTAACCCTGCCATGCACACCAGTGTTGTTCAGTGTTCTTCTGATGGTGGACTCATGAACATTAACATTAGCCAACGTGAGAAGCCTTCAGTTGCTTAAAAGTTACCCTGGGGTTCTTTGTGACCTCGCCAACAATTACACGCCTTGCTCTTGCAGTGATCTATGGGCAGACCTTCACAACACAGAAAGAAAGATTCCTGTTCTTTAAATAAAACAGGGTGCCCACTCACACCTGATTGTCATCCCATTGTTCGAAAACACCTGACTCTAATTTCACCTTCAAATTAACCGCTACTCCTAGGGGTTCACATACTTTTGCCACTCACTAATATGTAATATTGGATAATTTTCCTAAATAAATAAATGACCAAGTATAATATTTTTGTCTCATTTGTTTAACTGTGTTCTCTTTATCTACTTTTAGGACTTGTGTGAAAATCTGATGATGTTTTAGGTCATATTTATGCAGAAAAATAGAAAATTCTAAAGGTTCACAAACTTTCAAGCACCACTGTACTGTGGAGTTAAAAGTATGAGAACTGTTGTTTGTATTATCTGGTGTGATACTGCAAATAAACGTTTTCCGTTGCTCAGTCCTGCACATTGAAGAATTTTAGCTCATTCATTCTGATAGAATAGCTTCAACTCTGGGACATTGATGGGCTTCTTCACATGAACTGTTCTCTTCAGGTCCTCTATAACATTTCTATTGGAATAAGGTCATGACTTTGACTTGGACATTCCAAAACATCAACTTTATTTTTCTTTGACAATTGTTTTATTAGAAAGACTTTTGTGCTTAGGTCATTGTCTTGCTGCATGGGTCACTTTCGTATCAGATTCACTTCACAGACAGTTGTCCTGACATTTTCCTTTAAAATTTGCTAGTATAATTCAGAATAATGCATTATGCAGGTGCCCTCTGATGGTTTGGCACCTTGTCTAGGGTTGTTCCTACCTTGCACCCTGTATTGCCAGCTAGGCTTCAGCTTTCCAGCGACCCTGACCAGGATTAGGCAGATTAGAACATGTATGAATGAAGAAATGACATTATGCAGCAAAACAGGGCCAAACCATATTTCACAATTGGGATATGTGTCTTATGCTGGAATGCAATGTTTTCATTCTTCAGGCACAAAACTTCATTTGTCATTTTCTCTATTCTGATCTCATCCATATCCATATTTTTTCCAATAACCCTCTGGCACTTATCTTCTTCAATATTCATTCAGAGAGCAGTGACTTTCTCCTTTCTCCCTGTCATCCACACCATTGCAGTGTGCTTTTATTTATTATGTTTTGGCCATATTTATGCAGGAATAGAGAAAATTATAAAGACTTCACAAACTTTAAAGCACCGTTGTACATGCACAATCACACGCAGCATGCTAGTAGAATTTAGAATAGATAAAGTGATCTGGTGTGCATAGATAACAGCAATATGCCAGAACATGTAATGCATTTCTTATTGTTGTCAATTTTGTGTAAACTATATAAACTGAGCTTCAAGAATTTCAAGTATGTTCTCATTGATGTGAAAAAGTTTTGTTCCCTTCCTGATTTCCTATTTTTTTTGCATGTTTGTCACACATAAATGTTTTCGGAACATCAAACCAATTTAAATATTAGTCAAAGACAACATAAGACAACACAAAATCCAGTTTTTAAATGAAGGTGTTCATTATTAAGGGAGAAAAAAATCTAAACCTACATGGCCCTATGTGAAGAAGTGATTGCCCCCTAAACCTAATAACTGGTTGGGCCACCCTTAGCAGCAACAACTGCAACCAAGCGTTTGTGATAACTTGCAATGAATCTTTTACAGCATTGTGGAGGAATTTTGGCCACTCATCTTTGCAGAATTGTTGTAATTCAGCCACATTGGAGGGTTTCGAGCATGAACGGCCTTTTTAAGGTCATGCCACAGCATCTCAATAGGATTCAGGTCAGGACTTTGACTAGGCCACTCCAAAGTCTTCATTTTGTTTTCTTCAGCCATTCAGAGATGGACTTGCTGGTGTGTTTTGGATCATTGTCCTGTTGCAGAACCCAAGTTTGTTTCAGCTTGAGGTCACAAAGCTTGAGGTCACGAGCAGATGGCCGGACATTCCCCTTCAGAAGTTTTTGGTAGACAGCTGAATTCATAGTTCCATTTATCACAGCAAGTCTTCCAGGTCCTGAAGTAACAAAACAGCCCCAGACCATCACACTACCACCACCATATTTTACTGTTGCTATAAAGTTTTTTTTCTGAAATGCTGTGTTACTTTTACGCCAGATGAAATGGGACACACACCTTCCAAAGAGTTCAACTTTTGTCTCGTCAGTCCACAGAATGTTTTCCCAAAAGTCTTGGGGATCATCAAGATGTGTTTTTTGGAAAAATTGAGATGAGCTTTAATGTTCTTTTTGCTCAGCAGTGGTTTTCGTCTTGGAACTCTGCCATGCAGCCATTTTTGCCCAGTCTCTTTCTTATGGTGGAGGCATAAACAATGACCTTAACTGAGGCAAGTGAGGCCTGCAGTTCTTTGGATGTTGTTGTGGGGTCTTTTGTGACCTCTTGGATGAGTCGCCGCTGTGCTTTTGGGGTGATTTTGGTCGGCCGGACACTCCTGGGAAGGTTCACCACTGTTCCATGTCTTCGCCATTTGTGGATAATGGCTCTCACTGTGGTTCGCTGGAGTCCCAAAGCTTTAGATCTCAAATACTTTCTTTCTCAATTGTTCCTGAATTTCATTGGATCTCATCATGTGTAGCTTTTAAGGATCTTTTGGTGTACTTCACTTTGTCAGGCAGGTCCTATTTACGTGATGTCCTGATTGAGAACAGGTGTGGCAATAATCAGGCGTGGGTGTGGCTAGAGACAGTGAACTCAGGTGTGATAAACCATAGTTAAGTTGTGTTTTAACAAGGGGGGCAATCACTTTTTCACACAGGGCCAGGTAGGTTTGGATTTTTTTTCTCCCTTAATAATAAACACCTTCATTTAAAAACTGCATTTTGTGTTTACTTGTGTTGTCTTTGACTAATATTTAAATGGTTTGATGGTCCGAAACACTTACGTGTGACAAACATACAAAAAAATAGGAAATCAGGAAGGGGGGAAAAACTTTTTCACACCACTGGACATGCCTAACTCAGCTGTCTCTACGGTTATAAGCAAAACTATTTAATATGACATAGATTCTCCACCAGATGTCAGAATTTGTTGCTTTTTGCTGAGAGCTCAGCTTTTTGGTTTGGTTTTTGGTTTCAGCCCTTGGTGTTTCTTAAAACATTTCCAAGTTCCACTGCTTTTCTCCATCATGTGCTCTTTTGTATATTACCTAGTTTATTATTTAGCCCTGTTAATCCCCATTGCCTGTTTACTATCATGTTCTAAATACAAACTTGTAAACAAACACATTATTTGCTTGAAAATCTATGATCCCTTTAGAAGTTTCTATATTTCTGCTTAAATACGAACATTACATTATCAGAAGTAGATAAATAGAACTCAAGTAAACAAATAAAAAAAAAATACACATGGACATTTATTTATTTAAAAAATGCTCAAAAATTATATACCTCTGGAAAAGGTAAGTGAACCTTTGCTTTCATGTAAACTCCATGTGCAGCAACAACTGCAACTAAACGTTTCTGGTAACTGTTGATCATTCCTGCATATCAGTGTGGAGATTTTTGCCCATTCCTTCTTGTTGGTGGTTTCCTCATACAACCTGCTTCCTCAACATTTGAATTTTATTACACACAGGACATTGACCTGGCCATTTCAATGCTTTATCCTTCTTTAACCATTCTTTTGTAGAACGGTTTGTGTGCTTACGGATGTTGCCTTGCTGCAAGACCCACTTTCTGTTGAGATTCCATTCACAGTCAGATATCCTGACCCTGTATTTGCTTTAGAATTTGCTGCTATAATTCAAAATGCATTAAAAAGGCTTGTCCATGTGCCATTTGATGGGCAGCAATGTTCTTTTTTTGTCCTTGCAGCCCTGCCATGCATACTATTGTTGTTCAGTGATCTCCTGATGGGGGACTCATAAACATTAACAACAGTAAATGTGAGAGAGCTGTTTTCTCGCTTAGAAGATAGCCTGGGTTCTTTTGTGCCTCGCAAACTATTCCACGCGGGTTCATAAACATTCAAGGACCACTGCCTGTCCGCAAATCCCAAGCTGCAACTAAACGCCTAATCATAATAATACACAAAATAAAGTCTAACTAAAATGTTGAGAAAAAAACAAACAGTATGAACATTGAGAGGCAATACAATAAGAATTATGCTGGATGAGACATCAATACAGTACAATGCAATTCAATAAGACATTTATATTTTCCCTGGTATTAGATATTTTGTTTCTTGATTGATTTAAATGCAATGAACCAAAACCAGTATACATAATCTACAGAAATTTTTAAAAAGAAAACCAATTTTATTTAGAACTTGCCTGGCAACTTCCAGCATGCTTCACTCCCACACTGTCACTCACTTATTCTGACCAGTACATTCATTCATTCATTCATTCATTCATTCGTGTATTTTCTTATCCACATAATCCTGGTCAAAAATCTTGGCACAACACAGGAAAAACCCTAGACAGTGCATTAATCCATCATAGTGTCATCATCATAGCATCATCCATCATACACACACTCACATACTAAGACCAATTTTAGAAACACCAATTAGCCTAACACATGTCTTTAAAATTTGGGAGGAAACCACAGTACCCGGAATACTCCACTCATCCAATTATACACTCCACTTATCTAATTACACACTTTTCTATCCAAATATGACAGAAAACTTCGCAAACACTGAGGTGGCAGGAGCCGAGTCTTTCACAGATCCGATCGCTGCATAAAGTCAGCTGCTGGGTTGGCAGCACCAGCAGAGAACATTGATCTGTCACTAAGCTCTAGTCCCAGCAGCAGGCTAATGCTTCGCTCACCTCAGTTGTCCAGGAACTTGACTCAGCAGGTAACTCAGCTTACCAGTGCTTACTGCAAGTACTAAGTCTCCTTAACATGATTTTTTTCCAAATTACCCTGCCTGAGAAACACATGGATTGTTGCCAGGATTTCCCCCTGCAATGCTGGCGCTATTCTGCTAATCACCCAGCTAGCAGTAACTATGACCGTATCGTGCTTCTTGTCTCCCTGCTCACTGGCTCGACTGGTTTTTGACTCCATGACTTTAGTTTTGCGCTCTTGATTTATCAAGTCTACGCCGCCCAAGGAGGTTGGGTCCCTTTTTGAGTCTTGGTCCTCCCAAGGTTTCTTCCTAGAACTAGGGAGTTTTTCCTTGCCACTGTTGCCCTAGGCTTGCTCAATTTGGGATTGGACGTAGTTATTAGGAGATAATCTAAACTTGTAAAGTTGCTTTGAGACAATGCTCTATTGTAAAAAGCGCTATATAAATAAATCTGACTTGACTTGACTTGGTTGTGTCCTCATCTGGGCGAATGCCGTTTGGAACCACCGGGAGAGGAGGTCCATGGTACAGCTACTTCAGGAAGTCTTTCACACTGTGTTCAGCCACCCTCATGATGGTTAGGACGCAAAGAGCTTCTGTCGCACCTCTACCTGGTCACTCTGCGGCCAAAACTCCAGACACTGCCAGCGGAATGCAGTTGGAATAAGGCAGTCCTAATCTCCCTGTTCCAGAACTGATTCGGAGGGACTTACAGAATGAGCTGGCATGCCATGTAGGGCTGTTACGATTAATCGCCGTGATCGACAATGAATTTCAGTGTCAACGAGTTGTTAATTTGTAACTGCAATGCACGACAGAAACTGCTGGAGGCAGCATCCATTGTCTGCTTCCATTCTATTACTGCATTCTGTACTAATGAAGAAGGACATATTGAACGTTGCCACTGTTGCTACCCGGTTCGCGTCCCTTGGCTGAGCCATGCCAAGTTACTAGCGCGACAGAGAAAGCGCTATTTCAGATATATTGAATAAGCGCAATAGTTAATCAGCGATTTATAGGAGTACGTTAGCCAGTGTCGTCTTCCTTAGTTTTGCTCACGTTGATACCAGCATTAATTCTAAATAGTAAACCTCCTCCATTTCCAACTAGCAGCTAGTTAGTCTGTGTGTTTGAACACATCAGTAATTCAGATAATATTTAACCTGTTATCTTTTAATTAAATTAATAACAATAATATGTTCAGTTTGTATAGTGCCTTTCACAAACCCTAGGACACTTAACAGAGAGAAAGAGAAATAATAATGATAATTTAAAAAGGTTAAACAGGAGAAGAGTAATAATAATGAAAGAGGAAGGTTTTAAGGTTAATTTTAAAGGAGTTCCACAGCCCAGGAGCAGAGACATTGAACCACTTGCCACCCATTGTCACGAGTCTGGTGTGTGGGACGACAAGAAGTCCGGTGCTAATTGGAGTCTGCATATCCTGCTTGAGTCAGTTTACCACAGGTCCTCTGGTTTCCTCCCATATTCCAAAGACATGTGTTAAATTAATTGGAGTCTGTAAATTGCCCTCACAGAGAGAGAGAGAGAGAGAGAGAGAGAGAGAGAGAGAGCGAGAGCGAGAGCGAGAGAGAGCGTGCATATGCCCTATGATGGATTGGTGCCCTGTCTAGGCTTTTGGATTAATTTTCTATGGAAACTAATGTTGATGCATAGACTGGCCGACAGGGTGACATTTACATGCACAGGTGTGCAGACTTGAGCCGGTGAAGTAATATATGTACTGGAACAAGAGCTGTGCCCACATGAAGCAGAGATGCATGACAAAAATAATTGTTGAGTAATCAACAGATTAGTGGACTACCAAAATAATCATTAGTTGCAGCCCTAATCCCATGATATCGGGTCCTCCTTCAGTTAGACCAGCACCACACACCATTGACCGTGCATGTCCAGTCACCTCGCTCACGCCCCAGTAACAGCCCCAGTACCTTCCTCACCTGTCAACGAGATCTCCATGCAGGACGATGACACCCAGGCCTGGGAATCAGAGTGACAGCACTATCGAATGCAGGGCCAGTATTTTTACTGTGGCCCCGATGAACATTTGGTAACATCCTGGACCCTGGATTAATCTAAACAGATCAGCTTTCCACACAGATCACCCAGACTGTTCGACTCTTCTATCACATGGTTGTCTTCGGCAGAGTTACGAACCCCGTTATGGACTCCCTGGTGGGGGATAATGTCACTGGTACTCGGCTGATACGAGTTTCCTGACTCTGCTCATCGTGTTGAATTTTGGACTTTTTTGCCTGGTAGTACTGTGCTTTCGGTATTGAACTCTGGACTGTGTTTCAACCTTGATTTTGATCTTCACATTTTATGCTTCTGTTTTGGTTGTTTAGTAAAACTGAACTGCTCGATGCATTCGCCTCTATTTTCTGTCAAATATGACAATGCCAAGTCAGAATCCATAAGTTAACCAAAGCAAATGAGATGCTGCTACATGACATAAAGAGGGCTGTTCATACAATAAACGGACTGTGAATGTTCACATTAAAACTGTCTATCTCTCATTCCAGAGATCGGCAGTAGTCTGGTACTACTGTGTGACCTCCCTAACGATGTCATCACGTCTATGGTCATCCATCATCTTGGTTCTTTTGACCTGACTCACTTGGTTCTTTTGACCTGATACCTGTATGGGAGATTGAGAAAGGTGAAGAGAGCGCAGCAGGTTTTGCTGGGTTTTCTGACATAATTCAAGTCCCAGACAAGCTGGGTGAGGTCACTTCTTGTCTTTGTGCAACAGGGTCTTCATGCAGAGAGGCTGCTACTGTAACACGCTAACATCCAGAAATACAAATGATTAGTTAATTACCTTCTAGCCCTGCAATATATACGTTAAGTAAGGCCTGTGGTAGCCTAGCGGTTAAGGTACTGGACTCTGGATCAGAAGTCCAGGGTTCAAATCCCACCTCTGCCAAGCTGCCACTGTTGAGCAAGACCCTTAACCCACAACTTTTTGGATTGTAAGACTGTATCAACTGTAAGTCGCTCTGGATAAGGGCTAAATGCTGTAAATGTAAATGTAAATGTAAATGGTCTACAATTCCTCATTACATTAATCGAGAAAAGTACTTAAAGAAGTAAATAAATATGAAATACCAAGGAACACATTAACATTTTCACCCTGGACTGTAAATGATAAATAGATGTGTCAATAAACAAATAAAAAGCATGATTGTTTTTGCAATTAAGTTTTGGCAGAATGCTTATTAATACAACCCCAAATCAGAAAAAGTTGGGACAGGAAGTGCTAAGAAGAAGTCAAAGATGAGAGGACAGTTGAGGAGAATGAAGAATGAGACAGTTTTTAAAATTCTTCTTACTGTCTCTGTACTAAGTAAGGGAGTGGTTAGTGGTGTTAAGAAGCAGTGGAAAGGAAAAAAGACAAAGAGTTTCTGAATGTGAAGAGGAGTTTCTGTAAGGCTGGACATGGAAGAGTTCTTGGTGAAGATGACATCAAGAGTGTTACCTGCTCTGTGAGTTGGTAGTGATGGTGTGTGAGTCAGGTCAAAAGAACCAAGATGATGGATGACCATAGACGTGATGACATCGTTAGGGAGGTCACACAGTAGTACCAGACTACTGCCAATCTCTGGAAATCAGCCAACGAAATTGGGGGGGGGGGGGTTTATACTGTAGATCACAATGATATGAAGCTTGCAAGGCTTGTGTACAGTATCTGCATGAAATTAAAAAGAGAAGGTGTGAAGTTCAAGCAGCGTGAAAGGAGGAAATGTCCAGATCAAGGACATAAGCAGACCTGTTCTGCCACTCTTACCTGTATGGGAGATTGAGAAAGGTGAAGAGAGCCCAGCAGGTTTTGCTGGGTTTTCTGACATAATTCAAGTCCCAGACAAGCTGGGTGAGGTCACTTCTTGTCTTTGTGCAACAGAGTCCTCATGCAGAGAGGCTGCTACTGTAACACGCTAACATCCAGAAATACAAATGATTAGCTAATTACCTTCTAGCCCTGCAATATATATGTTAAGTAAGGCCTGTTAGTGAATGCTAATGAGCTATTAACTATGTAAAGAATACAGATGGAATCATGAAATTGAGGAATAAAACGGACTTCAGGTATAAAGGTAGAAATGCACAGAGTTTAAAAATGTAAAAGTGATATAATTGTTGATTAGCCGGTCAGTCTCATATAACCAATTCTATGTCAGTCCCATTTAACTTGTGCAGCACACGACAAACACTAACTAATTTAACTAATTTGGATTTCAGGTCATATACGAAACTTTAAACATGGCTCACCCACTGTGTTTGTTTATGAGACTGGTGCTGACAGTGTCAGTGATAAGGAAATGTTAGATTTTTTCGTTTTCAGTGCAATTGGTGCATCACTAGTGTTAACTGCAAAATTCAGTGTCCTAATCATTTAATGGCCTAAATACTAATCTATTTTTTTAATTTACAAATTGCACTTTTATTTGTATTTATAAAATGAACCTAGGCACACCTTTCCTTATTAGTTTTTACAACATTCTGTTTTAAGAATGACTGTTCTCTTTAGTGTAGCTCTCTTATTTCAACCACACTCGATACTAACAGGTTGAAAATATGAGACATACAAGCATGAAATCTCTGTAGACAAAGAGTGACAGTAGAATTAGTTGTACTGAACACCTCAGTGACTCTCAATATAACACTTTCATAGGTTTCCACCTCCCCAACAATTCATATTTTCAACTTTCTACTGTTCCCATGTAAGTCCATAAAGAAGTGGCTTACCAACTTTGATGGAGAATTCGGCTGGCTTGCACAAAGCCCTGACCTTAAACCCATGTTTGAGATGAATTGGAATGCATCACAGTCATGATTCAAAATCTAGCAGAAAGACTTCTTAGTAGAAAGCTGTCAAAGCAGCACAGGGGACATACTTTCTAATATTCTAACAACCTATATAATATTCAGGGTTTTGGTTGTGGGTTTTGGGTATCCACAGCTTATGTTTAAATAGTTTATGTTGGTGACAGTAAGATATTCTGTTCTATTTGATATTTCTATTGTAATGGCTGGTAGAACACTTTCAGTTGTTACTAACTAAACTAAATTATTCTATTTTTTATATTGTACATGTAGCAGGCAAGTGTATACATTGTTTGTGTTTTTATGATCTAAGGAGTCAGCCTAACATACTTTACTGTAAGCTGTGTGTGGTGGGTGTGACCTATTACGCTGGTTGAACTTTGTCTGTGAATTTGGTACAATAAAGCCTGAAGGCAGCCAAAACGGAGTTGAGTGTGTAGCTTCAGTTAAGGACAGCAGGTAGGTTTCTGATATTTTTCTTCTTCCATTGGGATTATAATATTTTGATTAATATTATAGCATCATGAAGTTTTGTTTAGAATATTTTGTCATAGTTTGTAGTCAAATGTTTATGTGAATTACTTGTTTTACTATTGAGATACTGTAACATGTGAAAAACTGTGAAGTCTGAAGGACCGAGTGTGGCAGTGTCTGTGGTGAAAGATTATAAATGATTCATTTTTTCCATTACACTCACTGTAAAGGTTACATAACATAACTCCACTCTTCTTGGTTTATGTCATATTCAAGGAAGGAACTAGGTCTGAATAGTTGCTTGATAGTATAATGATGCTGCAAAGTCATAGTAGTTCATGGTCACAAAGTTCAGTATGTCTGGCATGCTTAGCTATCATTTTTAAAGGCACAGGGGTTTGTTAATGCTTCAGACAGAAATGTGAAGGTGTGAAAACTTTTTTATTTCAATTTGACATTAATAAGAGCATGTTCACCTTAACATTACAGTGATATGGAATGCAGGTCAGATTTGCCGTTGGGAAACTCAATTTGTTTAATTTGAACTTTGAGCAAACCTAGGTACCCACACTACAATATTAGTGTGTTTACAATGTAGTCTGTATACTTTTTTCAGTATATATTGGTGTGTATTCTCATTTTTGTCACTCATTTTACCTGTTTTCTGTTTAATGAACTATATATGTGAAATGTGGTTTTAATTTGGCCAATATGGCAATGTGGTTAATGCAAAAAAACAGATAAAATGAGTGACAAAAATGAGAATACACACCAATATAAACTGAAAAAAGTATACAGACTACATTAGAAACACAGTAATATTGTCAGGTCAAATAGTAATAATAATCAATAAATAATGTAGTGTGCTCTTGGGAGTACAGCATAGCACAAAGAGAAATATTCAATAAATTCAAGAGGTAGAGCGGTTGCTAGTGGCTTTGTGCCTGATACCACTCAAGGTTTCTTCCTTATGTGTGTCAAGAATTTTTTTTTAAGTCTACATTCAGATTTTTATAGCTGCTTTGTGAAGTCTGTTGTTAAAAGTCAATTGTGAATACATTTAAATGACGTTAAACTTGATGGTCCAGGTAACAAGCTAAGCAAGGACTGTCAGTGTAGGTTGTCTTAAAAATGTAACTCACTAGTCACTGAAATATTGAATATTTCACAGAATTATATACATGGGAAACCACTTGCAGTAAGGACCTCAGTATTTTTCAACATATAAATAACCCTATTTGAAAACTAACAATAAAATATGTGTTTATATGTTTTATAAATGTAAGATGAAAGGTAGACATGAAAATATTATAAGCTTGGCAAACTTTAAATTCAACTTATGTCACTTCAGTTGTTTGATAAAGTAGGTTTTATGTACATTGCAATACAATTGATGCTACAGAATGCTGTCAAAACCAAATATACAAAGTTTGAGAAAATTAAGACAACCCCTTTGAGGGGCCTTCCAAACAGAGAATCTCACCCAATCAGATGCATGTAGATGAATGGTTCCAAGAAGCAGCACTGCTGAAGGTTTATCAGGGGTGTGCAGTCCACCCTGTCTCGCGTGGCCACCCTCTGCCAGTCAGCTGAGCTCCTAAACAACTACACAATCCAGCTCACATAAACAGACTGTCTTATCTAATGGTTTTTACTACCAACTGAGTCCCTTCATCACTAGCATTTTGTGTAAAATAAGTCCTGTTTTAATTTCACCTGCATTTGTTTGAAATCTCTTCATTGCTGGAGGTAAGTGAAAGTTTTTCATACCAGTTATATAATTCCAAGGTAAGACTGGTAATTACTTACTTAATTTACCACCCTTACTTTGACTGTAGCAATTACATTTAGCGTGATCATTTTGAGCAGTGTTTTCACAACAAATTAACTACTCTAGCCAATATTATACTTATTTAAAGAACTTTTTAATATATCACACCTTAAATGACATAATCTTTCAGGCATCTATTGTTTTGTTTTGGTTTCGAAGGCAACTCTGCAAGAAAAATGCTATTGTTTGAAAAGCGTGTTACATTCTTAAGAGATGATGATGGCTTAAATTGTAAATGATTGAATTGGGAGTGTCTAGCCATCTGAATTTCTCACGAACACCTAGTTGGTATCATGTGCTTCATATCAAGCTCTGGGCTATACCTGCTCATCCTTAAACTAATTTTCAATTGATCAGATGTCTTTCATCTACAGTGGTGCTTGAAAGTTTATGAACCCTTTAGAATTTTCTGTATTTCTGCATAAATATGACCTAAAACATCATCAGATTTTCACACAAGTCCTAAAAGTAGATAAAGAGATCCCAGTTAAACAAATGAGACAAAAATATTATACTTGGTCATTTTTTTTATTGAGGAAAATGATCCAATATTACATATTAGTGAGTGTCAAAAGTATGTGAACCTTTGCTTTCAGTATCTAGTGTGACCCCCCTGTGCAGCAATAACTTTAGTCCATTCCTCCGTACAGAACAGCTTCAACTCTGAGCTTCAACTTCAGGTCCTTCCACAACATTTTGATTGGATTAAGGTCAGGACTTTGACTTGGCCATTCCAAAACATTAAATTTATTCTTCTTCTGTCTTGCTGCATGATCCACCTTCTCTTGAGATTCAGCTCATGGACAGATGTCCTGACATTTTCCTTTAGAATTCTCTGAAATAATTCAGAATTCATTGTTCCATCAATGATGGCAAGCCGCCCTGGCCCAGATGCAGCAAAACAGGCCCAAACCATGATACAACCACCACCATGTTTCACAGTTGGGATAAGGTTCTTATGTTGGAATGCAGTGTTTTCCTTTCTTTAAATTTTTGGCTTTTCTTTTAAACCAAAAATTCTGTTTAGGTGTCATTCGTTCACAAAACATTCTTCCAATAGCCTTCTGACTTGTCCATGTGATCTTTAGTAAACTGCAGACGAGCAGCAAAGTTCTTTTGGAGGGCAGTGGCTTTGTTCAGTGTTCTTCTGATGGTGGACTCATGAACATTAACATTAGCCAATGCGAGAGAGGCCTTCAGTTGCTTAGAGGTTACCCTGGGATCCTTTGTGACTTCACCAACTATTACACGCCTTGTTCTTGGAGTGATCTCTGTTGGTCGACCACTCCTGGGGAGGGTAACGATGGACTTGAATTTCCTCCATTTGTACACAATCTGTCTGACTGTGGATTGGTGGAGTCCAAATTCTTTAGAGATGGTTTTGTAACCTTTTCCATCCTGATGAGCATCAACAACTCTTTTTCTGAGGTCCCCAGAAATCTCCTTTGTTCGTGCCATGATACACTTCCACAAACATGTGCTGTGAAGAGCAGACTTTAATAGATCATCTGTTCTTTAAATAAAACAGAGTGCCCACTCACACCTGATTGTCATCCCTTTGATTGAAAACACCTGACTCTAATTTCACCTTCAAATTAACCACTAATCATAGAGGTTCACATACTTTTGCCACTCACTAATATGTAATAGTGGATCTTTTTCATCAATAAATAAATTACCAAGTATAATATTTTTGTCTCATTTGTTTAACTGGGTTCTTTTTATCTACTTTTAGGAGTTGTGTGAAAAGTTGATACATCATCAACTTTTCACACAAGTCCTAAAAGTAGATAAAAAGGGTCATATTTATGCAGAAATATAGAAAATTCAAAAAGGGTTCAAAAAAGCACCACTGTATTTTTGAAATTCATCACCCATAGAATGTATATCCGAAATGATGGAAGGTTTCGCTTTTCATATTTGCATTGTTGTGTGTGAAATAAATGAGTTAAGACAGTGTCTTGATTTTACAGAAACGTTCATCCCATGTGTGCAGTTCCCAAGATGTACACCTACCAGAAGAAAGGAGCATACTAAGTCACACATATCAATCTTCAGAATCACTGGTGCCTGTGTCTGCTAAAGACCATACATTATCCAAATTCACCATGGCTAACACTCCTAAACTTTATGTGATGAAGTCCATGACCCCTAAACTAGAGAAGACTGACCTGCGGACCATGTTGAGCCCTGGCACTGAAACATTTTCCTCACAAAACAGCTGGAGTCATTACCGAGTTGAAGGTCCCTATGGGTACAACTTTGATGATATCTCAGTTGGTCGTGTGAAGCCCAGAGTGATGGAGTCAGTCATGAATGGAAATGGTGGTGGAGATGTCGTGGTCCAAGCCAGGCAGGTAGCTGTGTGGGATGAGGGCAGCACTAGTGAGGACTGGCAACCTAGTCCTCCTAGCAGCCCTGGTTCTACAAGCAGTGCAGGCTCCCATGCAGGTTTCTACTCATTTGTTGATGACCTAGGGAGCCCTCAAGCCAAGAAGAATGAAGCCTACATGGTCTCACCTGAAAGGATGGCCAAAATGTCCACTTTAAAAGAAAAGAACAGGTTTAAGCTGCAAACCTACACAGAGGAGAAAAAACCAGAGAAGCTGTTCGAGGAAATTAACGGAGATTCCCGTTACAAAGTCCATGACACATTAGCAGAAGGCAATGATGAGGAGAAGCCAGACAGACTGGAGATTATCCGTAGTCAGGCACCCAAAAAGAACTTCAAAGAGCAATGGAGTACTCTTGAGAACCTGGAACTTAATAAATCTCCCCAAAGTATGATTGATGGATTTAGTCTGTCCTATAGCACTGTCGGCACAAAGAATCCACTGTTTGAAGCTGACCCGGGTGCTATTGACAACCAGCAGATTGATTTCAATGCAGTACGAAAACAGTTCTTAATGATGGAGCGCTCAAAGCAAGATGCCATCTCACATAGTTTTCAGCCTCAAGTACACGCTCCAAAACTACAGGAAAGATCTTTCACAAAAGAAGAGAACAAAAATAAGAACATAAAGGATGACCTTAGCCAGAATCAAATCCTTTGGAAGGGATTTATGGAGGAGGCAAGCACAGCAATGACCATTGATGAAGAGCCAAAAGATAACATTCAAATTTACTTGAAAGATAAGCTAGATGTCGGAAATGGAAGCCAAGCTGCAGGCTCCACAGAAGATTTCAGTTTGCCCATTGAGCCTGCTATAATTGAGCCGAGTAGCAGTGCATCTGCGACTAGCATGAGTGAAACACCCATTGAAAGGGAAATACGAATAGCTCAGGAACGAGAGGAAGACTTGCGGCGTTCACGGGGAATATTTCATCCAGTCACATCAGAGATGGTCGAGATCAAGACCAAACCCATTTTGTCTCAGCCATTACCACAGATAAAGCCTGTCAAAACCAAAGATTCCAACAGGATGAGTTTGCTCCTTCAGCGTGAAATGGGAAGAATAAACTGGAGTCCGGGAGTTTCTGACAAAGGAAATAGCTTCGGTGAGAAGATGAGAAGTGGAGGATCTCTATCAGACCAGATGAACAATACATCCCTGAGTACAAACTCCAGCATAACTCACACAGGAAGATCTGTTATTGTGGATGAAACAGTTGAAGAGCCCCCTGTATTGGAAGAACAGAGATCTGAGCCCGAGAAGTCTCTCTCACCTTGCTGCCCTCATCGACACCAAGACGAGTCAGTGATTTACAAGAACAATTTTGGAGCTGAGAGACAAAACTACAGTGCCAAAATTCCAAACCAGCTACCTTGGATAAAAGCAAAGGAATCAGGCAGAACATTTACATCTATACATTTTTCACCTGAGCCTGTTAGAAGCAGCAGATCTTCACAAGCTTGGAGTTATAAATTAGAGAGTTCAAATGAGAGACCTCCCATGCTAAGTGCCCCAGATATTATCCGCAAGGAGATTGAGGAAGACCTCAGGCGAGAGCAAGAGCTTCAAGAACTAAGAGAGACCAGCAAACAGTCTCTCTCAACAGACAGAGACATGAACACATCAGGGTTCACAATGCCATCTCTCATTACTTCAGGAGGGCTTTCTGGACAAAACAACAGTAGCCGCACTTCACTTCACAGTTCTCGTGAGAACTTACTGGAGGATAACGTGTTTGCTGAAAAATCTACGCCAAGGACCATTAGCAGTCAATCTTACTCCTGGAATGTAGATACCACCCCTGTGACCCGCACATCAGCGTCAGGTATAATGCAGCTCAATATGCATGATTTTTAGAGATGGATTTTTACATACACAAAGTTGTGAGCAAATTGTGAGCAAATTTTTTGGTAGTAGTAACTTTGCAGGAAGCAGGAAATGCTTAATAGCATATTTCTTATCTTAAGTCTAAAACCCAGATTATCTAAGGTAGATAAGGCTTCTGATATGACATAATGGTACCAGTGATTTATTCACACTCTACCTGAAATGGAATGTGTCTGCCAAATTGAAATGTAATAAAAAAGTCAACTGACTAAGCTTATCATAAAAATGCCAATTCTCTATTCATATTTATTTACCCTGTTTTTATTCATCTTAATTGTTGGTTACAGCATATACATTTAGCATATTGTGACATGGTTCATCTTCCCCTTTCATGTCATTGTTGCACAATGCAAATAAACAAATAAACAAATTGTGCTTTACTAGGTATAGTTTTAATATAGTCTTGAAGAAAGCAAGCTTTCTGTTTCTCAAAGTGATTTACTGAGCAGGTAACTGATTAACGTTTCTGTCACTTTTTTACGTACAGGACAAAATAGCTTACTTAATTAGCTTCTGAACTTTGATCACAACATGCATGTCGAAAGAATAAAAAGGCTGTGTCAAAATGTTAATTATTGATTTTATGGATAGGACGTCGCCGATAAAAATGCTCCTATACATGCATGTTTAATGGTTTCACTAAAAGCATGGTCAGTTTGATAGCTAGTACGTTAGTATATGTAATTGTGTTTGCAAAAGCATCTAAAATAAATTGTGGATTAATAACATAGTTAAACAGTCTGAAGCCTACATGATAACTAATTTGAGGGCCTCTGTTTTTTCACAGGTCCAAGTCCAAGACTTCCCTCTGTCTCCATTTTGACAGCCCAACCTTGGAGTAGTTCAAAGCCCATGTCTCCTGCAATACTGAGGACAATTCCTAATCTCCCTTCAAGTCCAGTAACTGAAACCTCCTCGCCATCTTCCAAGGGTTTGACAGAAAAGCTGCTGGAGGATTTTGAAGAAAGACGCATGAAAATGAAGCTTGAGGAGAGCTCTGTGAGTGAGCTAGTGTGATCAAGTTTCATACATTATTGTACCCTCACAGAGAGTTAGCTAACAGCAACAGATTATGTCTTTATTGCATAGTTTTTCTATCCTGGTATTAGAGTATTCTGCACCCATTACCCCTGAATTTTGCAAACATTCTGAGGCATTGAGTGGGTGATATAGACACTGTTGAGCTGTATTCAATGCGATAAGTTTATTTGCAGACAACAAGCTAGTCCGCTGTTAGGTATGACAAGAGGACATATGCTTCCCAAATTGCACATTCATGAGTACTCATATACCCTGATATTTTACATTTACATTTACAGCATTTAGCAGACGCCCTTACCCAGAGCGACTTACAAGTTATACAGTCTTACAATCCAAGCAATTGTGGGTTAAGGGTCTTGCTCGAGGACCCAACAGTGGCAGCTTGGCAGATGTGGGATTTGAACCCTGGACCTTTTGGTCCGTAGTCCAGTACCTTACCCACTAGGCCACCACAGTATTTTAATCTTAGTATTAAATAACTAAACAATGTATTATTATACACTAATTATGTGTAATATTTTTAAATTAGGGCGACTTAAAAATGTTTCCTTCATTAACACACCCATTTCAACCCAGTTAATGAATTAATGAACCAAAACAGGTTTGTCAGGATGAGAGAAAACATTAAGATGTGGAGGGCCAGGTATTCGAGTACCAGAGTTTAGAAACATTGGCATGACACTTATATAACTTGACTGTGGTCAATATATTGAGTTAAATATTTAAGTTAATTCTTAAAAGTTAGTGTCGAATTAAAGTTACAAAAACATTATAAACTCAACATTGACTACTCTCTCTCTCTCTCTCTCTCTCTCTCTCTCTCTCTAGTATGCTGGGATTCAGCTTATTGATGACATTAACAATGAGGTAGGTTGCTAATCCACATCTAACAAATAAATAACCGATTTGTAAAAGTACATGACCAATACTATCCCCACCCTCCCTCTCCCATTTGGTTATCATTGTTTTTCTGCAGGTTGTAGAAGTGACTCGAGTAACACGTCACAAAAACCCGAGGGCTCTGCGCTGGGAAGCTGGTGTGTATGCCAATGAGGACTCTAGCTAAGTCTGGACATGCTGTGACAATGAAAATATGCAGTGGTAACAATAAGAATACCAACTGTTTCCATACTTGATTAACTGGACAAGCTGGATTTTACTGCCACAGTGTGTTCATGTAGACACCACCTTATAAGGACACTCACATATAAAGGTAATGTTGAAGGCCATCAGAAGGTACACAGTTAATAGTAGGGCAGAATAGGAATCATATATTAATGAGTATGATTTCATGTTCTGAGTGTTGGACAAAGGCGTGGCAAGTAACATGACTGTTTATTCCTTTCTCAACATTAGCATCTAGAAACTTAGATACAGCTTTATTATAACGTGATGAGGGTCATAAAATTCTCCAGTTTGAAAAAAACTATAATTGTTGGTACATTCTTCATAATCACCATAAAATTTTAAACCAATAAACCTCCACAGCTGATACTTAAAAAAAAATTGTTTTGCCAAGTGAAGTCTTTGTCTGTATCTTAAAAGAAAATATGTACTTGCACTAATTTTTTTATGAGATTAGTATGTTAGTAGTGAATGATTTTTACTTTTGTAAATTTACTTTGTGATGTAACATTTTAAACTGAAATTCTAATATGAACTTAAAAAGCTTTAAATATCATGTTGTATTTCTTAAAAATGTTAAGCTATTATTAAAAAGGAACAACTGAATGCACTGTTTTATATGGTCTCTTAATGTATCTTTAAAAGCAGCACCACACAAAATATCGGCAGCAGGACAACTTTCAACATGTTTGAGTCATTAGTCTTAAGTCTTGTGTTATGACTTCACTGTAGACTACACACATGCAGAAGAATTGCTCTGGATAGAGGATGTGGATTTCCCAAATTCATTGTACCATTATCCTCCTCTGTAAGGTTACTCATAATTCAGTGAAAACCCTTCATAATTAACTCAGCACATTAACTTTAACAATGGACATAATAGTTGCTCAGCGGATAGCACTGCCACCTCACAGCTCCAGAGATCATTGGTTTGATTTCTAGCACAAACTCTGCCTGTGTAGAATTTACATGTTCTTCCCGTGTCTGTGTGGGTCCTTCCAGGTACTCCAGTTTCTTCCCACATTCCACAGACAGGCATTAATTTCATTTCTGTCTCTAAAAAGTGTATGTGTGTGTGTGTGTGTGTACCTTGTCTTGCTATACTTGTGAGGACTAAATGTCCCTACAATGATGGGAAAACCTGGAATTGTGACCATTTTTCCGGTGCTCACATTTTGAACTGTTTTTTTTTTTTTTTTTACAAAAAATGGCAACTTTTATTTGAAAAACCAAAAAAGTCAAAAGACTTGCTGTAGATTACTGAGGTTAAGGTTCCATTTAGGAGTAGGTGTAGGTATAGCATTAATTAGCTACGGTAATCATTTTGTCAACGGAAGGTCTTCACAATGATAGAGAGACAGACTTGTATGTGACAGCTCCCTGTCATCCTCCACTGATGGTGTATTGGTTTGAATAGAAATCTAGTACCATAGCTGCAGACTGGGGACCTAGTCATGTGGGTCATGGCTTAACTATTATGGTCGATAACACTTCAATAACCAACAGCTGTGTGTGTGTGTGTGTGTGTGTGTGTGTGTGTGTGTGCGTGTGTGTGTGTGTGTGTGTGTGTGTGTGCAGCAGGCTAAATTTGGAACCTCCTCACTGATACAGATTTTATTTTTTTTTTTTTTACATTTTTTTTTAACTCAATCTTTTGTATCAGTTAATATACTCACTGGAGTCGAGCCTATTGTTGTGAATGATACTTTAAAATATTTCAGTAAAATATGTAAATTGTTTTTAAATATTTCTGATCAATTTGTACATAGCATTCCGTTTTGTGCTATATAGCACTAACTAGTGTTTACAGTACAGCATTAGCTAAATGCAATTGTTTTTCATGCATAGATATCTTCCAGCTAAAAAATGTATATAGCCAGTGATAAGTTTATCAAGATTAAAATGTCAACTTTATCACCAATATTTAGGAATTTATGAACTTATTTAAGCAATAACGCACGAGAGGTTCGTGCTATAATGTAATGTTATAACGTGACTCACATTATAGCACGGACCTCTCGTGTATACCTCTTCTTGCAATTATGCCATAGTTCCGTTATCACCATTTATTGTTAGCTTTTGAGATAAAGATGATGGAAACAATGATTTGTTTATCAACATTCTGCGGGGTAAAATAGTTCCATTCTATCAGCACCCCACTGCGAAAAAACAACATCATCAGACTATGCCCTTTAGTCAAGAAGCATCATTTTGTAATAACTGTTTATTATACAGCAAATAAATATATAAATATATAATACATATTATAATATATATATATATATATGCGTTCGTGTATATACATATATGTATATATATGTATATACACATATATATATTTCTGCATAAACATGACCTAAAACATCATCAGATTTTCAAGTCCTAAAAGTACAAAAGTAATAAAGAGAATGCAGAAATATAGACAATTCTAAACGGTTCACAAACTTTCAAGCACCACTGTACATTTTGATTTATTAAAAAGTTTAATTACATTCAGCAAAAAACATGGGTCTGATTTATAGGCTGTTACTAAGACACACTATTCTACTAAGAAAATTGAGTGAGATCCCAGTGTTATGAAAGTCTATGATCCTGATCATTTATAATCCGTTTCTTGATTAGTGATTACAAATGTGGAAGATGAAGCTACTAATGTTAATATTATCAGTCAGAAATGTAAAAGGAGAGTTATACAGCACCAGCAGCATCGTTGGGTTAAGAGCTGGACTTAACAGATACATGAATGATCTTTGGTGGAGCCGCAAATATTGTTTAATGAAAGACACAGAGTTTAACACCAGCAAACAACCTCTTTGTGAGTGTTGTGAAGAAAATAAGAAAGAACGGAGGTGATAGAACCAATGAAGCTAACTACATTAAGAGTCCAGGGTCTGATTAACTGTAGTGACTTAGTTTCTCTGCCTTTCCTGCGCATCCAAATCCTTGTCAGACTGGTCATTAATAACCCCAAATTTAAATCTTCCAAAATTAAATCAAAACAAATGTTTTCAAAGTCAATATATTATACATTCATAATTTACTTCCTCCGTCTTTTACTTGTACAGTTATCATGATACTGCTTTGTTACTTGTGTATGTGCTGGAGTAATACTTGAAGAGCTTTGGTTATATTGCCATTATCATGCAATATGCACTCATTGAACGTTTCTCAGCCAATCGAACGGCTGGGTTTGAACTAACTGTCGTATAATAGGATTTTAAATTGTCTAGTGTTATTATGGGGCACAACCTATTATTTGGAGTCAATGTTGTGACTCATTTTAGCTTCATGCTTATTAATCATATATTGTATGCATCATTTATTGACTTACCACCGATGGTTATAACACAGTTGATGTTTAAAAAAAGAATTTCATAAATAGAGGTGTGACAATAGAAACATTCTTTCCACTCTCACCAGAAACCAGGGAGGGTGTTGAACACATCATTTATTCCAGTGATACCATTCAAAAGCACCTCGGGAGATTACTTTTGAGGAGATCTTTCAAAATAAATTTACAGGATATAGTTTAATGTTAGACTAAGTAAGGAGCTTAGTCCTGTAGTTTTACAACCGCGGTAGCGCGGTTCTGTTCTGTGCGCGTTTCGTAGATAAAACCCGGAAATACGTCAGAGGTTAAGGCTTTGTAGATCATTACTGGATCGCTGTAGGAAATCGGCAGGAAAGAATAATATAGAGATTAATATAAAATGCAGTAAAGAAGATGAGGGCACTCACAACGCAATCACGCAGCGATAAACCCGTGCATGCGTGATTGCGCTGGTATGTGGGGCTCCCACACGATAACTGAGCCGACACTGGCCTCTAGCGTTAGCTTAGCGGTAGCCCCACTATGTTGGGGAGGCTCGTGAGGCGTCAACACTGGCCACTAGCGGCCCAAGTGTGACCTCTAACAAAAAGACACTCAGCAAATTATTCAGACAAATTAATACACTTGGTCATTTATTTACTGAAGAAAGTGATCCAGTGTTAAACAGCTGTGAGTGGCAAAAAGTATGTGAACCGATATAATTATCAGTTCATTTGAGGTTGAAATTAGAGTCAGCTGTTTTGATGACATTCAGGTGTGAGTGGACACTTTTCAAGACCACTGTTACTCAGTCGACCAGCAAAGATCACTCAAAGAGCAAGGCGTGTGATAGTTATGCTAATAGTGAAGCTAATGTTAATGTTCAGGAGTCAGGAGAAAACTGAGCAACAAGGGTGTGCGTGGTGTTCTGCTCTAATAACTGAATACCAAACTGCTACCCATCACCTGGCACATGGACAATTCAGAAGGCTACTGGAAAAATGTTTTGTGGAAAGAAGTGTCTGAAATAGAAGGTTTTTGTTGTAGTAGCAGTAATTGCTGCACAAGGGAGTCATACCAGATAGTGAAAGCAAATGGTCACATACAGTACTTTTACCACTCCTAGATATGTAATATTTAGTAATGTTCCCCAACATTTAAAGGACCAAGTATAATATTGTTGAGAACTAAATAAGAGTTTAGTTCTCTTCATCTACTTTAAAATGTGCGTGAAAATCTGACGATGCTTCAGGTCATATGTTTGCAGAAAAACAGAAAATGATTTAGAGTTCACAAACGTTCAAGCACCAGGACTCACAGTCTTACATACCCCTGTTCAGGCAACGTATCTCAGAAGATACATGGAGACTATAGCCTTTATTTCTGCTCTGTACAGCCACTCATAAAAATTATCTTGTGGTGTAAATTGCTTTAAGGGACAATTACGAGAATACTGTGATATTTTGCACAGTTCAAAAGAAAAAAGAAACATTCTATATTTGTATTCACATGATAACTGATGACTCTTACATTTACATTTACAGCATTTAGCAGACGCCCTTATCCAGAGCGACTTACAATTGGTACAGTCTTCCAATCCAAGCAATTGTGGGTTAAGGGCCTTGCTCAAGGACCCAACAGTGGCAGCTTTGGCAGAGGCGGAGCCCTGGACCTTTTGGTTCAGAGTCCAGTATCTTAACCACTAGGCTACCTTAATAAATGCATAATAAGAACAAAAAAGACTACTCTATTATCAGGAGTCACGCTCCCGACGCTAGAGGGCAGCGTTGACTCATTTATCGGCCTGGGCATGCTTGGTGGGATTGCGCATGCGCCAGTGGTCATTTAGCGTTGACTGCGCTATCAGTGACACCTGTGGGACTGTGTATTTAAAAGCACGTTCAAGCCCAGTCAGGTTTTGCACCCTCAAATCTTCCTGAGCTGACACCTGGCTCACGCATGCTGTTGAGGACTGTGGTGGCCTAGCGGTTAAGGTACTGGACTCTGGTCCAAAAGGTCCAGGGTTCAAATCCCACCTCTGCCAAGCTGCCACTGTTGGGTCCTTGAGCAAGACCCTTGAATTGTAAGATTGTATCAAATTGTAAGACGCTTCTGCTAAATGCTGTAAATGCTGCCTTCTTATCCGGAAGCCAGGCTAGGGAAAGATCCCGCTGTTCGCTTCCCTTGTCACCCGCTCCTCAGCTCAGTCACTACAGCGTAGAGCTCCCCGTGCTTTCCCTCACCGCTCCAGTCCTCACTTGGGAGGCCGCATACTTCCCCCAGAGCGATCGGGGATTGGGCTTCCCATTCTTCTCTTCCTCGAGGGACGCAGTGCTGCGTATCAGCCTCGTCTCTGACTTCTGAGTCCGTATCACACTGCCATTTGCAGTACCGGGACGCTCTTCGCATGGCCTCAGGGATCCTAGGGAATCCCCACATTTTGTGGCACTTGGGTTTGTCCTTAGCCTCTTAGTTTCGTTTTGCTCACCTCCTCTCAGCCCACTCGTGTCGCAGTGCTAGAGCAACAGACCCTGATGTGAGCGATCAGGGTTTGTTCCCCAGCTGCCAGTCAATATAGGTGCAGATCTATTTTTAGTTTTTGTGTGTGTGTGTGTGCGCATGTGTCTTGCCACACACATACTTCCCTTTTTATTTTATTTAACTTTTGGTTCACCCCTTTTAGAGCTAACTGCAATTAGGTCCAAAAATCATTTTTTTATTTTACATGACATGGTTTGATAGGTTTTTATAGGCCAACTGTAACACTCTATATCAAAAACTACTACTACCAATTACTGGCTCAGTGGCTCTTAAGGTTCTCTTAATGACTAGATTCATAATGAACTGTTAGTATGAGTAAATACTATATATTTGCACAGTAAGCATTGTAAGTTAGATGTTTGTTCAAAGTGCTTCCAGGCAACGGCGTCCTAATGCTGGCAGCTTTCCATGCCAGATCACATTTTGTGAGTATTGCACATATATAGGGTATTCCGTTTCTTCTTTGTATTGCAAGTTTACTTCCCCTTTTCTTCTGTTATGACTGTGGAATCTTTGTCACCGGTTCCTCTTAAAGCTATGGGCATTCTGTATGCAATCTGGTTTACTTTTATCTGTTAACTTCATTTAAATAGGCAACTAGAGGAGTCAGAGACGGTGTTGCAGGTATGTACAGTGGACTTATATATATTTCTCAAGAATTTCTTTTGTGAGTTTTCTACATCTATGTTCTTGCTAAATGTTTTGCAGATAAAAAGTATATGGAATGGACCAAATCTTCACAACGAACACAATGGAGAGGTTTTTTACGTTGGTGGAGCCGGTGGTGGTTACACACAAACTGGGCACCTCCTTTTTTGACATGGCACTCACCCTGACAGTATATAATCATTCGCTTGAAATGGCAGGTGGACAAGCTGACCAGGCTCAAGCAGCATCCTCACGCTTCTTCCTCATTCACTCAGTCATCACAGCCATAGCAGCCATGTTTTCCATTGTTCCACTGGGCCGTATCGCAGACCGGTACGGACCTAAAGTATTTCTGGTCATTCCTCAGCTGGGCTCACTCTTGGGCATGTGCTTCTTGCTTGTCTTTCTGTTCTACAATCTACCTGTTGAGTTTCTCTTTCTCGGCTCCATGGTGTATGGCCTTAGTGGAGGCCCTTCTGCTTACTGGGCAGGCGTGGTAGCTTTGGCGTCACTCAGCTCCAAACAAAAGCACCGCACTCTGAAACTCAATGTTGTGGATCTCTGTCTTGGCATCGCAGGTGTTCTGGGTGGTCTCCTATCAGGTTATGTGTACCAGTTAGGCCAGCAAGGGTTGGTCCTCCTCTGGGCTGCCATGCTTCTTAATGCAGCATCACTCTTGTACTCTGTGTTTCTTCTTTCCACTAACAGACAAAATAGTGGTGAAAGTGAACAGCTAACACATTTAGGAAGTAGAGAAAGGACTGATAAAATAGCTGTTGGGCTGCTGATGTCTGCTGTAGTGCTGTTCGATCTGGGCATGATCGGAGCAGAGGATGTTCTAACACTCTATGTGCTTAAGCCTCCACTGAGCTGGGACTCAGTTTGGGCTGGTTATGGCAGAGCAGCTACTAGTGCCATGTATTTGAGCAGCTTCGTCGGGGTGCTGGTACTCTCCCACGTGCTTGGAGATTCAGCCCTGTCTCTGCTTGGCATCGTGTCTAACTGCACTGGAATGGCCGTCATGGCATTTGCAGATGAGAGTTGGATCTACTTCATGGGTAAGTGGGGTAAATGTGGGAGGTTTGTCAACTACAGAGTTTAATTGGAACACTAGGCATTAAATGATAATATTCTAATATACAACACTATAATATTGTAGAGACATAATTTTGGAATCGCAATTCCAATTCATATATTCTACAATTCATCAACCACTATAAATTATAATTACTGTATAATTTTTCCTCTCTACTAGCTCGAGGAATAATGATGTTTGCCTGTGTTCCCATGCCAACCCTACGAGCAATGCTCTCTAAAGTTCTGGACGCCCAGCAATACGGTAAATGGGGCATGAAATGGGAGAAAAAAGGGCTGTGATAAATGGAAAAATCCCTTCATATTACCTCTACGTAGAGGAATTAAGTCCAAGATGATGACATTTCCTATTGTGTAAAGGCTTACTAAATAAAGACGACCAGAGAGCAATATTTTACATAATACCAAAGAACACTACTTTATTTCAGAGTACATTGCAAAATAATATCACAGTAAAATGATTAAGTAATCTGTTTAAATGACGTAGCTTCAAATGAGAGTATAATGGTATTGTACCTCAGGTCTCATAATTAATTTGCTTCAAAAGGCTTGTCGATAACCGAAAACAACGACCAAATTGTTCCCCTAAGGAATAATGTAAATTGAGTTCATCCGTTCCAAACCCCCAGAAAATCCATACTGTGTAAGGCATAATATGAATTCATGAGTTGTATTAAAAGACTTATACATTAACCTACAGTTGGCCAAAAGCATTAGCACACAGAACTGATTTTATTGTTTAGGTGTTGAAAAATCTCATGTAATTTAGTGAGTAATGGATTGAAAGTAAAAGTTTACTTACTCTATTGATGAACTCATCAGTGCTAGCATAGCTTCTAATGCTAACTGCTCAGCCTGTGTTCTAGAGATTCAGGACAGCATTTACATTTTGGTTGGCTGTCAATACTATCCTTTTTAAGTTAGCGGGGACGTATTTGTACTAACAATACAGTACTGTAGATGTAAAATAAATAAATCACGATAAGCACTGCGCAGATTTTCACTGGGAAACAGCTATTGTGAGACTGAATCACTGAATCACTGTACAATGAATAGTGAACCATGAATCGTGGATCGAGTTTAAGCTGAAACTAGTCACGTGGCTTGACTCTTACAAGATTAAGCAAGTGAGCCAGGTACCGAGCAAACGACGACTAGTCAAAATCCGCCGAGAACCGAATTCGATGAGTTCCGAGGTGGTCGAGAACCGAGGTATCACTGTAACAAATTTTTTAAAATAATCTTTTGTGAATAAACTGTTTTAAATAGCTGTCCAGCATTGGCATATGATATGTAGTAATAATATGAGATTTACTTACACTTACAAATGACAAACTTACCAAAAGACTTCAACAGGCACTCAGGGCTGCACACAACCGGTGTTTGTTTTTGCTTGGCATTGCTATTGCAGATGGTAATGCAAGATGGTATCAGTAATGTGCTCAGCAGCCTTCTCATTTTCAGTGTTTTAAGTCATAGCATGACTTCCTAGTGCAGAGTCACCCATATTATTGTTTCACCAGATAATCTTGCACATCCTGGATATTCAAGTATCGGGAGCAGTAGGTTATATTTTTCTTCACATAACCAGTGATTACTAAAGATACATTTACTAGCCATTTTAACCATCCCTGCAGGAAATAAAGTGTGATGATGTGCTAGATGATATATGATATAACCTTACCATAGTGCTACAGTGCCATATTATTGAAAGGTACACCACAGTTAGCTACTTTATAGTGTGGATGTATGTTTTGGGCTAATAACATGACTTTCCTAAATGTTTCTGTTGTTTTGATGTTATTAAAACATTTCCCAAAAATGGGAACTATGTTATGATTTCAGTATTATTTACAACTTTCATTTAAATTTGAGAAAGATTTATTTAAGTATTTAAGTAATTTCTGAAAGTGTTTCTTTAGACTTTAGTGGCCAAACTTAAATCTTTTATACGTCATGTACAGTTATGTGTACATTTAATGTTCAATGCATGTAAAGTAAAAGCTCTTGTTCATTTTCTAGGGCGTGTATTTGGCCAGCTACAATTAGCTCTGACTGTGACTGAACTTCTGTCCACTGTGCTGTTTACCTCTGTTTACCCTCTCACCCTAAGTTGGTACAGCGGCTTCTGTTTCCTCCTTTCTTGTGCCATCAGCTATCTAAGTGTCATACCAATCATGTAAGTATACCATAACACAGATAAAGCTTTCTCTGACATTGGTAATATAATTGTATTTCAGTAAGAGTTACAAAGTATAATCGTAAGGAAGTTTACAGAAGTGAAGAGTGAAACCTAAAAGACTACAGTCTTGTTTCAGTGATTATCCAAACATGCTCACATTGTAACTTACCCAACTTTATTAATTTGAGCAGGATTAAACTAGATGAGATTTAATGCATAACTTTTAGGATAAGTAATTGTTTGGTAATATGTGCAATTTCTTTAGATACCTGAAAATCAGACCGAGGATGACTGACTATACAGCCATATGAGGGCACGACTGAAGACATTTTTGCTACATGGACTATACCAGCTACCAGAGAACACCAAGAGACAATCATCCAATTCATGTTTCCTAAGTTCAAGTTCAATTTATTTATATAATGCTTTTTAAGAATAAACATTGTTGCAAACCAGCTTTACAAATAGCAGAGTCTAGGCCATAAATGAGCTGTGCAGAGGTAACTGTAAGCAATGAAAAATATCTAAGACTAATAAGAAAGAATCCTTGAGATGAACCACACTCAAACTGGGAAAGAACACACAGCTAGGCAAGGTTTTTGAGAGTCATTGTCTTGCCAAAGACAAAGGAAATCAGTAATTGTATATAAGACAGCAGGTGTTCAGTGTAGCATGTTGTGAATTGGGTGTATAATTACAGGTTTAGCCAAACTGGAACAGATTATAGTTACCGGTACTAAGGCTAAGGAGACTTACTGAGGAGAATGGAAACATCTGTGTGCCCAGGTGAGTAGATTCACTGTAGAAGTTTGTGCAGATGGCTCCAGATGAAGCAACATTCTGAATCAGGATGTTACACCAACGTCCAATCAGGTGTATGTGGAAGAAGGGCAATCTGGTTGAAAGCCGCCTTCAGATTTGCCTCAGTTGTTTCCGGCTATGTCGTGGTAAGAGCTCAGGATACAGCATTTAGCAGACGCCCTTATCCAGAGCGAGTTACAATTGATACAGCCTTACAATCCAAGCAATTGTGGGTTAAGGGCCTTGCTCAAGGACCCAACAGTGGCAGCTTGACAGAAGTGGGATTTGAACCCTGGACCTTTTGATCCAAAGTCCAGTACCTTAACCACTAGGCTACCACAGATGGAGGAAGATGAAGATCTTCTTCCTGAAGATCTTCTTCCTCCACGCCTTCACAGAGTCAGGAACATGTTTAGGCATCTATCCAACTCTTGTTCCACATTTCCTTGCTCCACAATAGCATTACCCTACTAGGTTTGGGCAACTTTCTGATACGAAAAGGTTAAAGGGACATTTTTGCCTCTTGAATTAGCAGTTGATGACCCAGCCAACAGAGTAGCTTTGGTCGCTTGGTCGTCCATATCTGCTAGAAAACACTGAAAGGGTTTTTGCTGATTTGCTCAAGAGAAGTAGTATAAAAAAGTCTACCTGTGGTTGAAAAAAATTTATTTAAGCTGTCAGTTCTTTTTCTGGTGCTCTATAAATATTCATAGAAGGAGTGCTAAGGTTTCTAAAAACAAATAACTTGTGGGAAAATGTTATACTTTGCCCAATTTACAAAATCCATTCACAGATTTTCTAAATCATGGTGAGATAGACATAGGACTTATTTCAAAAATACATGTATCAACATGCACTTCCTGTGAGTAGCTCTTTCAGCAATCCTTTACTGGCAGCCCAACCTAGTAAATATAATTTTCTATTTGACTATAAACTTTTACCTTTGTTGCTATATTTAAATCGCTGGGTTAATCCTTGCTGTGTTGTTGATAGTGTTTATATTACCAAGTCATACACTCTGGAATATGACCAGCTTGGGGGAATTTTGTGCTACATGATGTCATGCAAAAAACCCAACTAAACTGTATGAAACTGCATTTATATAGACTTCTTCTTTTACTTTGCATGCCAACCCTCTACATGTCCTCCATCATCACATCCATAAACCTCCCCTTTGGTTGATCTTCTTCTCCATGCCTGGCAGCTCCATCCTTGGCATGATTTTTACGATATCAACCTATCTATCCCTTCTCTGCACATGAACAAACCATCTCAATCTAAACTCTCTCACTTTGTCTCACTTTGTCTCATAACACTAGCACCTTGTCAACTCACCACAGATTACAATGTCATCCGTGAATATTATAGTCCATGGAGACTCCTGCTTTTATACATCACCCTGCGCTACTCTTCCTTGATAAATACATATTCACTACAACCAGGTCCAAACTCTTTGCAAAATTATATCATCACCTGATCTTCCACATTCATCTCCTTGTCACCATACCTACCCATCACCTCCTCATTGCGTCTGTTCCCTTCACCAGCATGCCAAGTCCAGTCAAGTCAACACTCGTTCTTCCTTGGATACACTCTCCACCACTTCATCTAATTCACTCCAGAAATCTTCTTTCTCCTCCGTCTCACATGCCACTTGCAGCACATATGCACTGATGACATATGTGAATGATACCCCTTCAATTTCCAGCTTCACACTCAACACTCTGATAGACCCTCTCTTCAACTCCAAAACCCTCTTAATATACTTTTCCTTCAGAATTTCTCCTATTCCATTTCTCCTCCCATCTGCACCATGGAAAAACAGATTTAAATCTCCTCCTGATGCTGTTAACCTTATCATATTAACCAGCGTTCACCCTTTACATTTAAAAGCACCAAAATTCAAAGTTCCAACCTCTCACCTCCTCTTATCTTCTTATCCTTCCTTCTCTCCTGCTGCCTCTGAACATGTCTTCACACACAACAGTAGCTAAGGTTTCACTGGCACCAATGGCAAACACTACCACTGGCAGCTGCTCGAAATCCAGGCTTTGACAGATGCAGTATGGCAATCTGATTTGAGATCCACATATTTGATTTGGTACTTCCTTTCATTTAAAAAATCAACAAAAATATTAAACTTGATTAATACTGCCCAAATTTTTACATAAGACTATAATATCCACAGTCAAATTAATGTCTCAAATCCAGGCTTCTGGAGTGGAAAACTCCATGAGATTTTCTCAACTTACCATTAACAGATCTTGGTAAGTACTTTGCGGTTGTAAATTTCCACAGATATATTAAACAGAGGTTAGGTTAAAATGTATTAATCGTCCTTTTAAGGTGATTTTAAAATACGTGAGTTGAAGATTGGGCAACTGAACATGGCACTAAAATGCTTTTTTTTAGACCAGTCCTTCTCTTATATGACAGGAACAAAATGTGCAATACGAACCTGTTTTTTTATGAAAAACAAAGCTGGATTTACACTCTTCATCTTTGTGAAGCTGGCCTTATATAAACTGTAGTCCGGCTGTTTATTCACTTGTGGTGCTATTGCGGTAGCTTACAGAGTGCATCGCTGTGAAACCATTGCTGTGTTTAGTACTAAGAGATATACACAGTCTTAAGCAAATGTTTGCCCCTTGTATAAATTACATGTTTTGCTGATTTTTTTATAAATAAAAAGAAGTTAACCTTGATAGGGAACAAACACATACAGTATATGACATATTTTGTCAAATTTGAATCCATGCATTATAAAAAAATATTCATTTTCATACTGGTTAATCCAGATCAGGATTAAGCACAGGTTGCAATGTTGTCTTGCTTCTGTGCTTGCTTTAAACCTCACTTTGGACACTTGCCTGTTGTGTTCTAGCTCATGTTTCTTCCCATGGATTTAAGACACTGGCTGTGTATTACTTGTGTGTGTTCCTAGAAGTTGTGTATGGTGACGAGTATTGCACTAACCGCTGAGACCGCTGCACCACCATGCCGCCCCTAGAACTTAATTGACTTTGCAGAAATATGTACGATACACATCCAATTTTATAAACAAGTCAAATTTAGGCACTAGACATTTTGCAGTGAATAATGCTTGTTGCCAAAATAAAGAACACTTTACAGTTTGCTTTTCTCCATCTCCCTAAATTGTGCTTTAAATGCTGTTTATTACTAAATTCCTACATTTGACACCAGGTGTCGCTCTAAGATATTGTGAGAAGAAAATCATATAATGCTGCGTGGGTTTTACCCCAACGTGTATTTTCACAATCTAATTGAAATGAATACACGCTATGACCAAAGGTATTTGAGCACCCCTTCTTACTATGTGATCCACACCCAGTAATAAAAGTACCATGAAATCTTCACAAACAAAGCTCAACTGGATCTCACTGAAGAACTTACTATGAATGTGGAACTACTATTGCGCAATGCCACATTTCCAGCAAGTCAGCTGATCAGGTTTCTGCCCTAGTGATGGTATGTAACGTGAAAACACCTAGGAGCAACTGTACTTATTTTCGACTGCTGAAATGAGTAACATCATTCGACGTGGTAACAATCAATACCATGATCCAAATGATCTCTGGAAGCAACATCAGAACGCTTCATCAAGCGCTACATGCATTGGTTTTTCATGGCCAAGCAACTCTATACAGGTCAAACACCATCATGCACTATCCCAAGAATGAGCTGGAGTGATGTCATTGGCGTGGACTTTAGAGCTGTACAAACATGTTCTTTGGAGTGATGAATCACACCATCTGGCAGTCTGATGGATGAAGCTGAGTTTGGCTGATGCTAAAAGAATACTGCAGCTGACAACCATCAAGCCAGCTTTAAAGTTTTTGTTTGTTTTTTTATAAAATACAATGGGGTCAAAAAATCTTGAGAGCACAAGTGAAAATGCTTCCATCTTCTAAGTTCTTTACTTACATGGGTTTCTCCACATGAACTGCTTCTACAACATTTCTGTTTTATTAAGACCAGGAATTTAACTTGGTTATTCAAAAACATTAACAGTAGTCTTCTTTAACCATTTTTTGTTAGAATGACTTGTGTGATTAGGGTCTTGCTACATAACTCGTGTTTTTCTTTCTCCACACATAACTGTTCTCAATTAAAAACCACAAAGCTCTATTTTGGTGTAATCCATACATTTCAAAATAGACTTCTGGCTTGTCAATATGCCATTTGACAGTCAACAATGTTCTTTTTGGAGGGCAACTGCTTTTTCCTTACAAGCCTGTCATGCCCACCATTGTTGTTCAGTGTTCTACTGAGGTGGACTCATGAACATTAACCAATGTGAAGAGGCTTTTAGTTGCTTAGAAACTACCCTGGGTTCCTTTGTGACCCCATAGACTATTACACACCTTGCTCTTCGGGTGACCTTTGGTGGTTGACAATTCCTGGGGAGGGTAACAGCAGTATTGAATTTCCTCCATTTGTATACTAACTATATGACTGTGAATTGGTGGAGTCAAACACTTTGGAGGTGGTTTTGTACTTCTTCTAACAACTCTTTTTCTGAGGTCCTCAGAAATCTTCTTTGTTTGTGCAATGAAAGGCTTCCACAAACATGTGTTGTGAAGATCAGACTTTAACAGATTCATGCTCTTTAATACAACAATACGCCTATGCCATCCCATTTATTGAAAACACTTGACTGTAATTTCATCTTCAAATTTGTGTAGGTCAAAAATCATATAGGTTCATACAGTGGTGCTTGAAAGTTTGTGAAACCTTTAGACGTTTCTAAATTTCTGCATAAATATGACCTAAAACATCATCAGATTTTCACACAAGTCCTAAAAGTAGATAAAGAGAACCCAGTTAAACAAATGAGACAAAAATATTATACTTGGTCATTTATTTATTGAGGAAAACGATCCAATATTACATTTTAGTGAATAGCAAAAGTATGTGAACCTCTAAGATTAGGAGTTAATTTGAAGGTGAAATTACAGTCAGGTGTCACACCAGATACTGATAGCAACTTTTTAACTGGGTTCTTTTTATCTACTTTTAGGACTTGTGTGAAAATATGATGATGTTTCAGGTCATATTTATGCAGAAATATAGAAAATTCTAAAGAGTTCACAAACTTTCAAGCACCACTGTATAATTTGGTTCTCACATCAAACGTAACATTTGATCATGTTCATCAATTAAAAAGTTCAAGTGACAAAGTATAATATTTTTGTCTCATTTGTTAAATTGGTTCTTTTTATCTATTTTTACAAATTGTGAGAAAATCTGATGATGTTTGTGGTCATAATTTATGCAGAAGGTTTCCAAATTTTCAAGCACCACTATAGTAGGAGGTAAAGTGAAAAATAAGTATTACCATTAAAGTACAAGAATGACAAAGTAAATATTAAATGGAAAGCTAAAAAAATATGTTTTTTAAAGCTGGTGACAATTTAGACTAACTATTTACATTCCAGCCTGTGTTCCTCGTTGTTCATCTGTTCAGTGGAAGACTATAAGTCTCAGTTTTTCTTGAAGGCCCTATATCTATAATTTATACTTAAGCAGGTGTGTAACCTGCACCTAAGTGGAAAACCTGAGTAGAAGCACAGGAATTATTCATGATGATACCTGACTCTGGCTTCCTTACTCTATTCAGGTTGAGACAATAGAACAGGTAGCATACATACAACACAGACACGTATTGTTATACAGAAAATCATCATACTGAAACATCTTTTTCCAGCTTAATATATACATTCTGCCTAAAAACAAGAAAAGCTATTTCTGGAAATTAATAAAAAATAAAAACTAGGATAATAGGGTTAAAAAAAGATATAGTGCCATGATATAATATTTCATAAAGCCATCTTTTCTTTAATTACAACCATAGACATGGCTAGCCCCTTTTTTTCTTAAGCACTCTAAATTGAGTCCCAGCACCCATAAAATAGAATGTAAGTCATTTTGTTGTTGTTGTTGTTGTTGTTGTTGTTTTTTGAATGGATGTTTGTATCTGATAGGCTGAAAAAAAAGTTAAAACCATGGAAAGTATACGGTTTAAACAATATCTTATTAATAAAACTATAGCAGGCCCCCTTTTGTCTTGCAAATGGTATGATCCAAGTTATGACTTTGTGGCTCATGGGTTCAGCATTAATGAACATTTCTTCTGATTTGTTTGTCTCTCTCTAGTCACAGTGTTTCTCCTGTCCAAAAAGTCAGACCTTCTTACTTCACATGTATGGGAATGACAGTCCAAAATGATGTTAAAATGTACAGTTGTATTTTAAAAGGGGAGGGGGAGCTCTGATCCTAGAACCGCCCCTGATTACAAGTATGGAACTGTCTGGCTATGTGTCTACCAGCTTTGTATGCATAGATTGGGGAGTATTTGCTCTCTCATTCTTGCAGAATTGTTCAAGTTCAGTCAAGTTTTGACTGAATCAGCAATGGACTGTTGTCTTTAAGTCTATACACAGATTTAAGTTGGATTTAGGTCAGGCTGTGACTTAGCCACTCAAGGTGTTGTGCTGTATTTATTTATTTTATTTATTTTATTTTTTACAAACATTATGTTTGTATTTTAGTCCGAAAATGTCAACCTTGGTTTAATCTGATCAGAAACCTTTTGCCCACATGGCATTACAAGAATAAATGAAACTGATGGTGGCAGTTTTTCATAAGGGGCTTATTTCTTTCCATCCAGTATACAACAACTTTATGGAAACTTGTGTGATTACAAGTGCATTCCTTATTCAGAACTTCAGATCCACTCTTTTGAATTTTATGCTGTTACTGTGCTCAGACTTTGCATAAATCATATCATCGGAATCTGGTCCCCTGGTTCAATTTTTTCAACTTCATCAATAAGTTTGATTCTCATCTTGGCTCATTTCGCCAGAGTGACCTCAACTTCCCTACTGATGGCATCATGTCCATGGTCAATTACCATCTTGAATTATTTGACCTGACTTAAACAACATCACCACCAACTTACAGGCGACACTCTTGATGTTTTCTTCACCAAGAACTCACATACATCAGGGCTTAGAGTATCTTCTCTTCGTGTTTCAGTCAGTTTTTTGTTTTTCCTTCCCACCACTTTCACTTCCTCTACTATAGTGACAAACAGAAAAAACTTGAAAATCTGTCTTGTTATTTGATCTCCTTGACTGTACCCATCTTCAGACTTATTTTCAGAACCTCTTGTTGCCACTGCTGCTGCTACTCTATGCAAAACCCTCTCCAAATCTCTGGATTCTGTTTGTTTTCTGTCTATCTCTTTTCCATGCCAGACAAACCAGTGTTGTCCACTCCAGGCAATTGCCAGCAACGTTGTACCACGTGCCACCATGATGCTAAACACATCACTGACTCTTTCGATCTCTCTCAGGATGGCTTGAGTTAAACCTCTATGGATGAAGCCATTATTCAACTCAGCTGACATGTCCAACTACAGACCAACTTCCATTCCTGTCCAAAACCCTCAAATGTTCTTTACTTTAACTGCGTTCCTCCTTTCTTCAAGAAAACAATCTCACTAATACTGGCTATTCTGGTTATAAGACAGATCATTCTACAGCAACTGCTCTTCTCACAGTAACTGAAGTGCTTTGTAGAATCAAGGATAAATCCATGTCTTTAGTACTTCTCCTTCTATTGTTCTAATCTGCATTGTGAATCATCAGATTCTCATCTCCACTCTTGCTAACTTATGTATTGGGTGTCATGCACTCGGGTGGCATGGAGAGGTTCAAGTTTGCTGCCTCATAGGATTACTACAGAGATCAGTTCTTGATTCACTCCTGTTCTCCACTGGGCTCAGTTATTAGATCCCACGGCTTCTCATATCACTGCTACACAGGTGATATTTTACATTCCATTCCTTCCATCCACATCCCAAGTTTCAAACAGGTATCTGACTGCCTTTCTGACATTTCTTCCTGGATGGGAAAATAACAACATTCTGAACAACATTATAAGATTGTGTCTTTTTCTGACCAAAGAAGCTGCTCATATCCTCATACAGGCTCTTGTCATTTCCAGTCTTGTCTACTGCTTTTTGAATGTTTTGCTTGCTGGTCTGCCTTCACATTCCCTCGCTCCACTACAGAGCATTCCGTATGCTGTTTCCCATCTGGATCACAGCCTCATGTTGTGTTTCTCATGTAACCCCTTTACTGAGATCTCTTCACTGGCTTCCTGTTGCAACCAGTATCAAATTTAAAACTCTAAAAAACTAAAAACTACACACTAGCTCAGGTTTTCAGTCTCAGGGAACCTGGTACAGCCTTCTCTAAGATTGAGCCATGTCTAGATCTTGATGTTTCAGTGTTCATGTTATTGTTACCACTGATGGCCTCCTGTCTCAGGTAGAACCAATCACCTTTAAACAAAGTATTGATGGTGCCATACACTTTCCTCTGCCTAACAATACTTTGAATAGTGCTCTGAGGTATAGTTAACGTCTCTGAAATCTTTGCATTTCATCAACGTGATGATTTTTGTGATGTTCACAACTTTGTTTAGGAGGATTTTGAAACCCTTCCATCCACGGTGAATTTGTTGTGTTGTCTTGCACTATTAGTTGTGGAATACTCAAAGAAAAGTCAAGTTTTAGTCTGAAGTAATCAAAATCACTACAAGTAAATTTAGCCAGGTGTGTACTGTAATCTGAAAGGTGATTGGTTCTACCTGAGCAAGTCTATAATCTTGCTCAAATCTGCCAATTATAACCAGATATTTTAAAATGTTTGAATACAGCTGAGAAAAGGTTATTCCATTTTTTTTTTTTACATTTTCAGTGTGACAAATGATAAAGACTTTGCGGTTATTATGATTGTTTCGTAGGCACTGTACAGATCTGTTACAAATTATGCAGTGATGTTTTGGTGAACAAGTACATTGTTCTTTTGTACATAGGTTTGGCCTTGATTCCTCTGTCCTCACTTCTGTTTCTTAATTTCTATTTTCTGAGTAGCTTGAAATCATGGAAAGAGGCCAAGGAAAGGAATGAGACGGTAACAATTAAAAAAAAAATTTTTTGATCTCTTCATATTTATGGTCTGCTTGGTGTTCTTATCAAGAATTGAACATGACCTGTGAAGGGACAAGGTCAGAGTTGGAAAGCAGTTACAGTGATAACAAAACCCAGGACCTCTCACAGGATGATAATGCATAACCATAGAAGCTTTACCATTAAGCGAAGTAATTAAGTCTTTTGCTGGCTTAAATTAGGCACAAGATCAAGTCCTTCTCAACCTGCAAGCCACTGGTTTAATGCAGCGGTATGAGGAACTTGCACATATGCAGACCAAGGACCTCCAGGCACTCCTGAACTTGGTGCAGACTAGAGCCAACAATTCCTCCACCAATCATAGTATCAAAAATTATGCCCCAGAAGGCATTTGTGGAGTTGTTTGAGAATGTGGCCACAGTGTGTGGGTAACCAAAGCCCAAGTCAAGGAGAAACCTGGACAAACATACTGCAGTTGTAGTGAGTCAGGTCACTTCCAGGTCCAATATCTAGCAATAGATTTGGGGTGCTGGTTATGATCCCCTACGGCCCACACATTGCTGGCAGTCGAGCAGGTGTGTGCTGGATAAAAGTGAATAGTCAAGGGCTTACATGTCTGGCTGTATCAGACTACGTACTACCAAAATCTAATTCAAAGCTGGGCATTGGGATGCTTGTTGGAGGGGATATATGTTCACAGCGATATATACAAAAACACAATATTGACGGATGTAAATGAAAAGCATAGCATACAGGTGGCAGTTACTCCTTGTCTGACCTATTTATTATTTTATATTATTTTGTGTTGCTCCAAGTGGATTACGCAACACTATATCTACAAACCGTGCCTCTCCGCAATATCACCACATATAGTTTTGTAGAAGTACTGACTTCCGAGGCAACACTTTCATGTCATGCAGACTCTGCTCCAACTTACTTGAAAAATGGCAAGAGCTCTTTGTGATACACGGTGGGTCATGAAGTTTGGTGCTCTGACAGAGGGGATGTGCTTCAAGTATATCACCTCAGCCTCATGAAACCATGAATGGAGGTGACCACCATCACTTTGATGTCAGTGGTCTGTTCATTCATTCATTCATTCATTTTCCTATCCGCTTAATCCTTGTTCAGGGTCACGGGAAAGCCGGTGCCTA
The DNA here is from genome assembly GCA_025084515.1 of Ancistrus triradiatus. Classification (NCBI taxonomy): domain Eukaryota; kingdom Metazoa; phylum Chordata; class Actinopteri; order Siluriformes; family Loricariidae; genus Ancistrus; species Ancistrus triradiatus. The sequence goes on along the minus strand of JAJAGP010000124.1, from coordinate 7,010 downwards.
GATGGCAACACTGGGCGTAAGACAGGAACAACCCTAGACAGGGCACCAATCCATTGTAGGGCACAAACACACTCATACACACAAGGGTACTTTAGAAACACCAATTAACCTAATACGCCTGTCTTTGACATCTGGGACTAAGAGGTACCAAACCTAACCTGTCCAACCTGGTGCCATGTGGACATGAACGCTCCCCAGACCAGAAACAGGAGATGGCATACCTACAGTGCAAGTTTGCAGATGCATATTTGAATTTTTTAGTTGCTAGGTTACACGAACCTGTATGAAAATCAACTTGGTGTTTAAAATTTGATGTGTATCCATTGCCCCACAATGATAGGTTCAATGGGTGAGTTGGGTGCAGCGTGTTTTCATTCGACACTGATAAAAGAGTACTGGCAGATCCCCTTGACTACAGAGTCTTGACAGAAAATAGCTTTCTTCACACTGTTTGTCTTACACCAGTTCGTCTTGCTTCCCTTCGGGTTATTTGGGGTACTGATGACTTTTCAATGATTGATGGGTTCTGTTCTCTGCCAGTATTCCATAGCTTATTTGAATGATATAATCATCTTTAGTAATGAATGGCAGCAGGATCTCCAACATTTCAGATTTGATGTTCTGAAATTTGTGAGATGGGCTGTGCTCATGGCAAATCTAAGGAAGTCTGCTATTGGACAGGTGGAGGTAAAGCATCCAGATATCCATTTGGGTCAAATCCAGCTACGCCCCAAATTTGATAAAATAGCTGTGAATGCAAAGTGTCTAAGACCCAAGAGCCATTCATCCCAGAATGGGGGAGAGTGAGCAGCACCCAATACTGTACATAAGCCGTAAGCTGTCGGTGAGGGAGACATGATACAGCACCACAGATAAGGAGTGCTCATCCTCCGGTACTACCTCCTATGTCACTCATTCACCATCTGTTCAGATCATGCACTGCTCCAGCAGCTCCTCGAGATGCCAGTGTATGGATTACCCATCCATCCAGAATTACAGCCTTTCAAGTTTGAAGTGGTCGCTAGACCATTCCTCTCTTGGCGAGAAGATGGGCCAGACCAGTCCAGTTGGGCATTGAAGGTATGTGGTGGTAAAGGGTGTGGCCCTTGCTGCAGGAAAGAACACTTCTCCAATTCATTTATCCCTGTAGCCATCAGACTGTGCAACTCTGAACTCCATGATATATCAATTCATCCAAGCATCATCATGTGTACTACCATCTGCACTGGATACGTCTGTAGTCTCTGTAGTCACTCATCACTTTGTCACTTTATAACTTTATTGCTGTGTTACTCTGCACTGGTCATACTCTTGTCACAATACTGCATGTACTAATATATACTGTAATAGTGCACTGGCACTTTACTAACCTGGGCTGTCATCCTGCACATCTGTGAATACTGCACATGCTACATATTATTAATCTATAACTACTGTGAATAATTGATACTGTGATAGTAAATGGACAAACCTCTTATTATTAATGCTACATAATGTATTTTTCTGCATTTGTGACATATATTGTATGTACATACTGCATAGTTTTCTCTTTTTCTATTTTATTATATCCATTTTACAAACAGGTTTTAACTTTTCATTTGATTTTAGCTTTCTTGTTTGTAAGCTTACATGTATGTGTACTTTGTGTTTATCATATATGTAAGCAGCTGGAACACTCTAATTTCCCTTTGGGGAATAATAAATCTTATCTTCTCTCCTGTCTTGTCCTGTGTTCCTTCAAAGCAGACCCATTACAAACAATATTCTACTCATTTGACTTCTGTAAGCAACACAGTGTGGCAGAAATGTGTGAAGCTTATCAAAAGTCAATTGAAAAGCTTTTTATGTGCTATTGAATCTACAAGATGCAATAAATAAGAAAGAAAGAGAAAGAAACAGCAAAACAAAATTCCATTAAAATATTTAATTTAGTACCACAGTAATTGTGTCACTAAGGCTCAGTAAACTTATTGTTAGAGGGCAATCGTTTTAGTAAGATTCAAAATATGAAATAAAACCTAAATCAAAAGCTGAAGCAAAGCATCCAATTTTACATCCATCTTTCCTGGTGGGGTTGTGTCTGTGTGTGTCGGGGTGGCTAACTAAGGTGGGTCAAAGGACGGAACTACCCCAATTTAGCATGCTGGAAGCCAGTGACACCACATCTACCTGCTGCTAGCTCAGCAGACTGTTCATGACTTAGTATCATTTATTAGAGGAACCTCCAATCCAAAGTAATTATGCCAAAAATCTCCCTACAAAAGGAAATTTTTATTCTTTCATTCATTTGTTTGTTCACTTTCTTATCTGCTTAATCCTGGACAGGGTCGTGGGATATGGAAATGTTCTAAAGTAAAAACAATCTATTGTGTGACATGAATTTATCTAGCATTTGTGCAACATAACACTATCAAAAATAACATTATAAAATCCTGCAAAAGATGTGTATGAGCAGTGTGAGAGCAGTTTTATATAAAACATTTACAGCACATATGTACTGTATGCGTGCATAGGCATGTTTCTTGGTAAATACACACACTGAGCACTTCATTAGGAACACCTGAATATCTCAAAGAAACTAGCAGTTCCTGAAATACTAGAACCTGAATGTCTGGCACTAACAACACACCACAGTCAGAATCACTGAGATCACATTTCTCCCATTCTGATGTTTACCGTGAACACTAACGTAAGCTCTGCATGACATTATGCTTTGTGTACCTGCAACATGATTGACTTATTAGATAATTGTAAGACTTTGTGGTTTAAAGTGCTCAGTGAGTGTATGCAAGCATTTGATTCAGGCTACAACAAAGTAATTCATTGCTACACAATGACCATCACCCAAATGTTGTTTTTCAGAATAGCATTAAATTCAGTGCAGAAGTTAGGAAAATGATCATAACCATGTAAGAGTTGTATGAGCATCCCACATGTACGTCCAACTGGTCTCGTTCTGAAACTGGTCTGTGCAATGAACTCCACACTAATACAACCTGACACCAGCAAATTAGAGCCTGTGCAGAACCACAAAAATCTTCCAATCTTGTTTTCATCAAGTTCTCTGATGTATCTTTTCAGCTATGTGGCGGCCTCTGCTTGCTATTAATTTAGTTCTGCTGGAAACTTTTAACATTCCTGCCATATTTTGGTCAGTTCCAAAAAACATACTGACATGTGTTGTTGTGATATCTTCCCTCAGGAATCAATATCAAAAACTGTTTTTTGCTCAAGCTCCTTGGAGAATATCTAATCATGAATTACTTGTAAAGTAGAAGCAATCTTGAAATCCATACTTTCATTCATTTATTTTCTTATTCTCTTAATCATGGTCAGGGTCATAGAAGGGTCATAGGGTACCTAGCTGGTGGCACAGGGTGCAAGGCAGGAACAACCCTAGACAGAGTGCCAATCCATCATAGGGCACATGCTCATACAATAAGGGCACTCTAGAAACACAGATTAACCTAACATGCATGTTTTGGAAGGTTGGAGGAAACCGGTTTAACTTAGAATATACCGCATGGACACGAAGGATATGCAAACTCCATACAGACGGAGTGCGAGGTGATTTTGAAGGTCTTTTAGAATTTTCCAATTGCTTTCCATTTCTCAGTAGTGAAAGCATGCCTGGGGAAATTCAATTTCAATGTTCCAAAGGAACAGTGTTTATAGAATTCTGCACAAAAACTACTGTAGACATCCCTGAGAACACCTGTCCCACTACAGGCTTATAGAGTGTTGTCAGGAAGTAGGTGTCTTACTGACAATTATGTGTTTATAATCTCAGAGTAAGAATATGCCTCTATCATGTCTCTGAAACTGTTTGAGTACTATATTGCCAATTTTTTTCTAAACACAGCAGAGGGAGGAATTTGATGGATCTCCTCAGGCTTATAAATCAGTGTGTCACTAAGTGAGTCATCCTCAAAAAAAAGTTGCACACCAAGTGATCTCAGGGTCAGTATTTCCTGGGGCATTTGAAATGGTTTTACAGCAGCACACCCTAGATCCACAGATAAAGTGATAGGATCTGTGATGACATCATCAGATGTGATTACAACATGATCGAATACACAGAGTAGTGTGTATTCACTATGGAATATGTAGTTTTGATTTAATCAGAAACTAAACTAATTGTCAAAAAAAAGAAAAAAACTCGAATGGGATAAAGTTTATAGGCTTGAATGTAATGATGATATCTATCTATCTATCTATCTATCTATCTATCTATATCTATCTATCTATATCTATCTATCTATCTATATATATATATATATATATATATATATATATATATATATATATATATATATACATAAGTGATTACAATAATAGAGCAATAGGAAATGTTTATTGAGGAAAGCTGTACAACTGAAAGGAGGCTCTAGTACTCTGATGGGCCGCCTCTAGCCTGGATACAAGATGAGATATGGTTGAACATGGAGGCATACAGGTTCTGTATGGTATCCTGTGGCACACTTGCCCACAGATGTAGCAGCTGGGCCTGTAGATCCTGCACACTCATAGATTGCAGAAGCTGGCATCCCAGTTGGTCCCATAAATGCTCGATTAGCAATAAATCTGGTGACTGTGCAGGACAAGGAAGTGATACTCCTGGGAAACTCTTGCTGTGTGTGGGTGAGTGGTATCCTGCTGAATAATACCAGTAGGAAGTCCTGGAATGAGAGGCAACATGTGGCTACAGAATGTCCTGCACAACTCGCTGAATTGTTAGTGTCCCTTTATCACTACTAGGAGTGCCCGAATGTCATATACGATGGCACCCCAGATCATTACACCAGGCATTGGGGCAGTGTGTTGCTCCACAGCAAAGGCAGGATTGAAGCACTAACCAGGAAGTTCCGTACTCGAAACCCGACCATTGTCAGACCCAATCAAAACCTTTTCTCGAAATTTGATATGGTTCTATCCGTAGCAGTCCAGGTTTCTCATTCTACCACTGCAAACGAAGGTGACGGTGGCTGGCTGTGAATAGCAGGACATGTAATGGGCACTGTGACAACAAATTTCCTTCTGCTACCTGGTGCTACCTGTGTCTGGATGGTGGACAACAAAACTGTGGGAGCTGCTTGTGTTGGTCAGTGGATCAAACGATCCTTTCTACTGGTGGTCTGTCTGGGCCATCCGGAGCTTCTTCACTGTGTGTGCATACCCTCACGGAACCACTGCTCCAAACACCTCCTAACAGCTAAGTCAGAATGGCTTAGATGGTGGTCAATTTGACGAAACGACCACCATGTTTCTCTCAGTCCAATGATGCGTCCCCTCTCAAAGTCTGTTAACTGGGCAAAATGTCTTTGAGTGCATTATAGGGACATGTCTAAGCAGTCAACAATCTCTCACCAAGAGGTACACTACCCAAAAGTAGTATCTAAGAGCCTTTTTACAGGGCAGCGGGGAAGCACTTTCACACTCTCTTGTGGCAAGACCCAGTGCCTAATCAGGCCACACCTGACATTTACATATCTGCCTGAGACATAGCTGCATTTTTAACAAGGAAGAAGGACTGGGAAAAAGCTATGACAAGAGCTAGCTGTGGTACCCAAGGTTAAATAAGGTAGAGCAGAGGCACTTTAACGGAGGACAACATGCCTACCTGCTGCTAGATCAGGAGGCTGCTAATGCTTCGGTATCATTTCTTTTAAAAAAGAATGCAAACCTTCAATCCAAAATAATTATGGCAAAAACCTTCCTTCAAAAGGTATGAGCAATGTCAATGAATCACACTCTGATACAATAAAGTTATTATTTCATCAGAAATATCCTTGGTGAGAGGATTTTGCTTGTCCTCCTGGGTTTACTCCAAGTACTCCAGTTTCCTTCCACATTCTAAAGACATGCATTAGGTTACTTAGTTGCTCTAAACTGTTCCAGTACGAATGTGTGGTCAGGCCTCATGAGGGATGAGATTTGCCAGTCTACTTCTGACAAGGACACACTATAAAGACAGCACCCCAGAACCAATCCAGGTTACAGATCAGTGAGTGAGTGAGTAAGTGAGTGAGTGAAAGCTTGTCTGGGTGTTAACTGTAACTTTTCTTGTACTCCACCCTGCTTTACTCTGACCTGCTCTGTGACGTTACTGTCTGTGTGAACACAGCCCATTCCAATATTTCACATGACTGTTTTTCTCTGAATCTTTTGTTTTATGCGTGTGGCTATTCTTCACCCTTGTATTTTTGTTTTCCATTTCTCCCTGAGTTTTTCCAAAAAGACTCAGCTTTCATTTTTGAGGATGGTATCTGCTGCCTACAAAAAACTGATTGGAATAGTCCTGTCCCCATATGAGGGAAGGTATCTGGCCAGCTATGCAGCCTGTATTAGCATGATGACATTGCTGTCGATCTATAAGAGAGTAAAGAACAAGTTTTTTAACTGTGTTTTGAACCACAGCAAAATAATGCTATTTTATAGATAAGCAAACTAAATGAGGACTGAATAGAAATAGATGAAAATCTACTTGTACAAGTTTGTATGTAGGTCTGTGTTTAATGTTAACCACTCTCAACCCCCATAATACAAAGACATAATTTTTTTTTTGTGTATGTTCACGTACCTGTTCACAGATAACAGAATCTACATAAAGCCTACATTTACACATCAAATAGACTGTTTAATTCACAACTTATATAACATACTGTATGTACAGAGCATAGATTTTTACTGAAAAAGTAATTAAATAAATTGACTATGACTGGAGATCATTTAAACAACTCAGATATAATAAGTATTAAGTTTTAAAAAGTGAAGCACCACAAACGACCTTAGAGTGCTAAGGGCTAACCCTTTTGGAGAATCTTCTGTTGACTAAACATGGGTGAGTGTGTTAGGTGTTCCCATCTACATTTACATTTACAGCATTTAGCAGACGCCCTTATCCAGAGCGACTTACAATTGATACAGTCTTACAATCCAAGCAATTGTGGGTTAAGGGCCTTGCTCAAGGACCCAACAGTGGCAGCCTGGCAGAGGTGGGAGTTGAACCC
>JAJAGP010000123.1:540000-758022 GCA_025084515.1 Ancistrus triradiatus | reverse complement strand
ATATGATAAAATATATAATACATTAAATTAAATATATAATACAGTTTGGCATTAGCAAAAGTCTGGCCATGTTTAAAGCTGATCCACTAGTGTTTTTGTATGGTCTCAGAACTTTAAGATTTCAGTTAAAACTTAATAACAAATTTCTACAATATGCAGAGGTTGTGTTAACTTCATATAATATATAAAAAATTTGATCATATATAAAAAGCAAAAGTGATAGCATGATATTGCACTGACTTTACAGAAAGGAGAACAATCAGAAGAAGATTTATACAAGAAACCGACAAACTACGTTAATCTAAAAACAGACAAGGATGATACAACTAAAAGGTGAAGAATAATACTTATACACAGTATAACTAAAGCATCAAACATTTTCTGACATGATATCGACCATCACACACTAACCAAACATTCTTTCTGCTAGCTTCTGTTATGTTGTGAAATTGTGTTGTAAAAATGTATGTTCAGTTGTGTTGTAAAATTTAATAATAATTAGATTTTTTTTTCCATAGTGCATCCGGCGCTGCTGGTTCTCATTCAGTCTATGCTGTCATTTCAAAAACAAAGCAAAAGGTAAGTTGTAACAGTCATTCTACACAATAGCTTTGCTTTTATTTATAGAACACAATTAAAATTATGTAAAGTGTGAATAATGAAATGAAAATAACCTCACAAACCCTAGTGGGTCAGGACCTAACCAGGAGCACAGGGTACAAGGTGTTATAGTTTCTGTTAACATGGATGTGCCAGGCATATACACTCATTAACCAAAAAAAAGCAGCCAGATAGAAATGTCGGACTGATACAAAACTCGGCTTGCAGTTATGTCTCAGGCAGATATGTAAATGATTACAGGTGTGGTCTGATTAGATACTGGGTCTTGCTACAAGAGGGCGTAAAAGTGCTTCACACACTGTCCTATAAAAAGGCTCTCAGAAATTACTTTTCGGTAGTGTACCCCTTGGTGAGAGATCACTGATGATTAGACATGCCTCCACAGCGTACTCCAAGACATTTTGTCCAGTTGACAGACTTTGAGAGAGGGACGCATCATCGGACTGGAATAAGCAGGATGGTCATTTTGATTTATCCGTTTAATGCCGTTCTTACCGAGCTGTTAGGAGGTCTTGGGAGCAATGGTTCTGTGAGGGCACACATACATTCTGACCAGACTCTGGAAGGTCTAGACAGACCACCAGTAGAGAGAATCATTTGATCTGCTGACAAGCACAAACAGCTCTGGACCTTTTGCAGGTGCTTAGCAGAAGGAAATTTGTTGTCACGGCACTCATTACATGTCTTGTCATTGAGAGCCAGCCACCAGCACCTTCGTTTGCATGGTGTCGTGAACGAGAAATGTGGACTGCTATGGACTGGAACCATATTGTCTTTAGCAATGAATCCAGGATCTGTTTGGGATCCGACAATGGTAGGGTTTGAGTATGGAGGCCTCGTGGTGAGCATTTCAATCTTGCCTTTGCTGTGGAGTGACACACTGCCCCAATTGCTGGTGTGTATTTTGGATTTCAGTTTAGAAAGTTCAGTCTTGGTCTTATCTTGACTATAACACCTTTTGCCACATGGTCTCAAAAATACAAATGCAGTATGGCACTCTTTTAGGAGTGACTTAATTCTTACTTGCCATCCTGCCATAGAGGCCAGCTTTGTGTAAAGCTTGTGAGATACTGTAGCTGCCAAATGCAGAGACCATCTAACTGGATCAGTAAAGACTTGGAAGTCCTACAAAGTTGCCATTGGTAGGTTCTTGATCAATATCGTCCCGGCTCGGTCATCCAGTTTAAAGGTACGGCTGAAAGCTGAAAAGGAGTTTGTGGTGCCGTAAAGTTTTTTTTACTCCATGGAAGAGTTAAAGCCTCTGAAGTATTTTTGGGTTCTTCTCTAACCAGATACAGGTAGTCCCTGTTTTATGATGGGGATACGTTCTGACAAATCCATCATTTGTTGAATGTATCGTGAACTAAGGAGTTTAAGGGGCCACCCTCAAACTGTTCTCACAAAGTTGAGAGCATGAAACTGTTCAAAATCTCTTGGTATACTATAGCAGTAAGAGTTCCTTTCACTGGAACTAAAGGGCCAAGCCCAACTCCTGAAGAAACAACTTCACACCATAATCCACCCTCCACCAAACTTTACACCTGCCATAATGAAGTCAGACAAGTACCGTTCTGCTGGCTACCGTCCATCAGATTGCCAGATGGAGAAGTGTGATTTGTACTCCAGAGAAAACGTCTACACTACTTTAGAGTCCAGTGACGGCGTGCTTTACACCACTTCATTTGACGCTTTGCATTGCACATGATGATGTAAGGCTTGGATGCAGCTGCTTGGCCATGGAAACCCTTTCCATGAGGCTCTCTACACACTGTTCTTGAGCTAATCTAAAGGCCACATGAAGTTTGAAGGTGTGAAGGGATCGACTCTGCAGAAAGTTGGCGACCTCTGCGCACTATGCGCCTCAGCATCTGCTGACCCCACGCTGTCGACTTACGTGGCCTCCCACTTCATGGCTGGGTTGCTGTCGTTCCCAATCACTTCCACTTTGTTATAATACCACTGATAGTTGACTGTGATATATTTAGTACCGAGGAAATTTCACAACTGGACTTGTTGGAAGTTTTGATTGATGCTGCTTTCTTGCAGGGTCGTGATGAAGATTATGAAAATATTTCTGGTGTTTGTCCCCCGAAACCACCTGCAAACATAGACTGGGAGTCAGAAAGCAGTGAGGAGGAAGAGGAGGTGAATTACAGCCAAGTGTCTGTCATTGTGACATCACAACACAATCCAAGGAAAAAGAAATGCAGTTCAGATGAAGATGAAACGGAATACTCTCAAGTCAAAGTTTAAAGCTGAAAAAACAGTTTGAACAATTTGCAGTGCATTTCTAAAATAACAAAGAATTTCTTAAATGCAAAAAAAAGTACGATTTGTAATTCTGCTTAATTGGGATAACTGCTAAGTTACCACTGCAGAGTTTTTGGTGGTTTATCTTTAACTTTTGCTGTTGTAAGAATGCTAATCTAATCACTTGAAGTAAGTTGTTTGTGTGTATTTGGATGGATGTGTAGAGGTACAGCAGGAGTAGACTGTACAGTTTTAAATTTTGTATTATCACACAAAAGATGGAATGATCTTTTTTCCTACGTAATATTTATTTTATCAGCCTTTAACCCAAAAAGCTTGTGTACATAATTTGTATTTTCACAATAAGTTGCTGAATATTTCTGATGAGAGTTTTGACATTAATAAGCCATAAAATGTCTGTTGCTTAAAATCTGAAGTGAAATCATTTTTTTATTACTTTATTGCTCTTGTTGATCTATTAGTGCTGTTGAAATCGATAAAATGTCTAAGATAAGAAGAGTCATCCATAGGTTTAAGACATTAAGAAGTAATGCTTTCTATGTTCAGGTTACTAACACTGTATGCGTTGTACCATGTTTTGTCCCTTTTGGCTCCCCATCATGCTTGTTTGTTTATTTCCTGTGGTAGTTCATAAAATGCACCGGTTACTTGTTAAACCTGGCTAATTAGTCTACTTAAACCCTGTGGGTTTGTGTAGTCTTGCAAGTCTAAACATCATGTTAGTAAGCCAGGAATTGCTTGGTTTGTTTGCATATTTCTAGTTCTGATGAACTGTTGTTTATCTGGAGTTTAATTTTTTGGTATTTTATATCTGAGTACACATTATCCCTCAGTCTTTTTGCCTGTCTGGGTTTCATACACGACACGGACTGATGTACATTTGGCTTTCTTTAATAAACATATCTACACCATGTATTTGAAATACATATTTGAAGAAATAAAAAATAAGTATAATTAGTTGTCTGTCACATTTGTTGGTAAACTTTGGAGAAAGTAAAGTCTGCATTTTTGTGAACGAGTTCTGATCATCTTATACATTTTCAGGGTGAAAACAATGCAGAACAATACAATTATGGACTAGCACTGGGGTTTTTTTTTAAATAGTTAATGTTTTAAAAGTATATCACATTAAATCAAAGAAACTGTTGGTATAGATGGGAAATGTTGGAGTTTGTTTTGATAGCTCAGTTTTTTTGTCGGCAGAAGATAAGCATGGGATTCAAGATGTTCACAGATCTGTGAACAACATGAGACTTTATTAAGATTCTCTGTAAAAAAAATCAAGGGGTGATACTTGTGAGATTGCTGGAGTCTTTTGTCTCAGGGGAAAAAAACCTGAGAGGCTGGAGATTCTGTACATGAGAGACTGCAGAAATAATAAGAGACCTCTTTTGTGACTTTCTTTTCCTGTGGATTGTTTACCCTGTTTATGTAGTAGTTTTACTACACGTTCTTGCAACTTTCCCCCTTGCTGTGGTGTAGTAAGATGTGAAGTGGCGTCATGTTGAGCCACCTAAAACTGATTTGAGTAATAGCATCTGTTTGTGAGTGTAGCTTTAAATAAGCCACCAGCTGATTCTCGCATCTTTATTCCGTACAAAAATGTATTGTACATTCATATAAAAGCTAAAATAAAGAAAAACTTTCAGAGACAATTGCAGAACTTATCAGCAGTCATACACACATTTATACATAAACTAAATAAATGACAATCTTTTTATATTGTTAGATATAGTTTACGTTACAACTAATATGTTTAGCTGGATATTATCAAAGGAGGTCACATAAGATAAATGTATATATATAACTCAGAGTATGCAATCCTTTGGCCATCCTAGACTCTTCCAACTCCATCATTAGAAGTTTCCACGTCCCATGTTCATGTAAATATCTCTGTGATCCTACAGAGAAATGAGAAGAAGAAACATGACTTCAGTGGACCCTTGCAGTACCTGTGATCTCAAAGGAATTATGTTAAATGATTAACGTCTTTGGATGGGTGATTCTGAATCTTGGTTGAATGTATTGGTATATGGTTTCTGAGTGAGGTAAATACACATTTAGGGAGTGTCACATCTCTGCTTAAGTAGTGATTTAACTATTTAAGCTTTATAACTTTGTGCCAAACGCATCTGATTTTTAAATTATACTGGAATCCTGTAGGCATATTTATTTGGCTTGGGAGTTGTGTACTAAATGATTCCTATGCAGTTCTTGATTATGGTAGATTTTTTTGTTTGGTTGCAATTGAATAAACCACCGAGACTGTGACCAGTGTCCAACATTAAGTAGTATATTAGCAGTTAGCTGCTAACCTTTTTACATAGTTTGCTCTGTTGTGCTGATACAGCAGCCTTCATTCTGCTTTCAACTAGATTTTGGAATATGACTGTTAGGTTGGACAATGTTGTTGGACAGAAAACACAAAATATTAATGTGTAATAGGCTCCAATATCATACAGTATGATACAGGCTAAATTAAACTCATCGGTTCAAGATACATTTGACTTATGATGGATTTGTCTGAATATATTCCCATCATAAATCAGGGAGCTCCTGTACAATACAACTTCATTATTGCATATAATGCCCTGTATAGTGTGGACTTTCTGGGGGTCTGGAAAGGATTAATTCAATTTACATTATTTGCTCAGTACTCGTCCTTTCCGGTACTCAACAAACTTTCTGGAATGAATTAACTACAAGAAACGGGGTACCACTGTAACAGTAACAGGCACTGCCTTAATGGTCATGTTAAAAAAGGCACGTTATTCAGCCACGGCCACTTTTTTGGTTTGCATCCTTGGTTTCTTTAAACTTGGCTTTTAAGATTTTTATTTTCCTTTAATGCTGTAGCGTCCTCCCGTGGCCGCGTTTAGCCATTTCAGTAGGAATTTCAGAACGGTTGTGATATGTGCCTTCTAATTTGTTTTGCACCGAGACATCACTTCAAATATTTATGACGTCTGTTACTTTGCCATTGAAAACCTCCCACATTGCTCTCATTTTCCTTGTCCTCAGTGCCTACCATACTAAGAGACACTGAGGTGTTCATTACAATTTATTCTGCTACCAATGTTTGATTCCATGGCTCTATGATTTATATTATGACCTGGTAAGAAGCAAGTCAGGCTGAAATAAGAGGTCACTAATTAGAAGGGATGTCAGTACACTTTTTCCCACACAGTGCACTTAATTCCACTCATCTACATGTACCAAATGCAATCTAACAACTTCAGCTGTAAGCAACCAGACTGTTATTGTGCTGGCATGAGATTCATGAATATTCATTTCATTTGATATTTGAATAATATGTAGAGATGTACATTGTGATTAGTGGTGGTATTCAGATCAATAACCAAATATTATACTTACAGTGGAATGGCCACCTCCTACATGGCTGTAAGACTTTGATGCACTATAAAACATAATTTTGAAATGAATAGAAAGCAAACGCATTAGCAGAAAGCACACATGAAGTGTAAGAAGTTTGCCTTTATATCATTGTGGGGACTTTCCACTGACAAAACATAACTGTAGTCAATGAATTCAACGCCTAACCCTAACCTTAACCTCAGTAACGTCTTTCAAAACGATGAACTATGTAAATGATATCATCTTTACAATTAACAGGTTTTCCACAGCTTGATCAGTATTGTAGAAGTAAATGAATAATTTAAATTCAGTAACTCTTAGCGGGCAAGGAAAAGGAAATCAGTTGCATTTAGATCTGTTACTGAGATTTTACCTCTTCGGTGATGGAACGCGGGGTTTTGAGAATCCTCTATCTCTATCCGCTGCACTTGCGTTGTTTCTGACACTACAAACATTTTAATTCCCCATTTATCATTTTTACAGTAAAAGCATACAGAGTGCTATCCAATGTCTGTGCTTGGTTGGCGGAGCTGTCTATTACGCGACCCTGGTTTGAATTGTCAAGCTATTGTAGAGCCATTTGTTAATTCTAAATGCATTTAATAAATCAACAATTAAATAAATAAAATATAATAATAATCCAATATTTAAATAAATGTAGCTTATTCATTCAATGTGGTCTGCATGTGATGCTTCAACTGGCCAGAAGATGGTGGGCTAGCATATTAGACTGCTACACAAACACAGCGTATAAAACGATACGTGTGACAAAATTAATACTCACTTGTACTGCACTGTCAGATCTTCACTGGTGTCTGGACGTCTTCTGTGATTAGAAATACATCAGCTACACTCATGACAATTGAAAAAAGGACACTATATCAAAAGAATGCAAGAATATAATTACCTGGAAAATCTGTCCCACATGCTGCGCCTATTTAAAGGGAAAAGAAGATTTTGTTGTTCTCTATTTAGAGACCATTGTACTCTAGAGTATCCAATTTGGGCTAATTTGCATTATTATGCGACAAGAAAAAACGCTCCTTTCCGATTGGTTGGCAGGAGTGTATCAACGTCATATAACAGGGTATCTTTGAAAATGTAAACATGTTTCTAAATGAATGCATGCTAATTAAACCTAGCACTGTTGGAATGTAGTCATTCTAAAAATCATATGGAATGAGCTAGACTATAAGCTAATGGCCATTAATCTGGCCTGTTATCAGAAAAACATTCCTGGTCACATTTTGGTTTTCTTCAACTATGCCTAGTCTGGCATTTTCTTACAACAGGCTAGCTGTCAGTTATATTTCAGTTGCTTATTGACAATTTAAAGCTTGCCTCTTTTCAGGCTTGGGTGGTCTTGTGGGTGCCCTGTGGATGATACAATATTGACATTATTAATAATAATGTCATAATAGTAATGACATTACGTCAAATATATTTTGAGTATTCATTTTCTTGGTACCTGGTGTCTCTAATAGAGTTTATCCAGTTGGCAGTTCCATCAAATCGCCTTTTGTAGACCATAAACACCAGTTAGAATACCAACATCATATTTTATTTTTGGAAAGGTTAAAATATAAAAGCAATCAAATGCAAATCCTCACTCAACATTAAAGCACTAAATAGCATGACTGGCCAAAACATATTCTTGTGACCTTGCCCAGCAACACTCAATAATTAATGTTCCATGTGTTTTTGGATTACTGTACTGTATGGTGTAATGCAAACAAATAAGAAGCGCTTTTTTTTTTGCATATTTAGATATGTCTTTCCTGAGTGACTTCTTTATATTAATATTTGCAATGACTTTGGTGGCATTTTTAAAACAAAAAACATATTCTAACCTGGAGAACTGGTTCCAGACCGATCTCCTGTATGTAAAGAGACATAACACAAAATGAATCCAACTTTCCTACTCATCATACAAATATTTACATCTACAACTACATACAAATACATACAAATACAGCTATATACACATAACACCTTCACTAAAATAACCTTGCCTTGTCTCAGTACTGTGTCCATTCGAAGTGTTCCTGTCAAGGAGCAGAATGTGGTAAGTCTGATAAATGTCTGAATATTACATACGACATGTATAAAACCTACAGGAGATGCTTAAAACATCAACTTGCCTTCTAACTCTCTTTTTATAAATGACAACTCCAACGACGATCAGCAGAAGTAAAACCAAAGGTACAATGATACCAGGTCCAATGATATCCATTCCCAGTCCCTCAAATCCTAATAAAAGTACACACAAGTCATACAACACATTAGAGGTAAGCTCTAGAGCTGTGAGGCCAGTAAATGAGCTATTACATTAGCAGTTAGTTATCCAGCCAGCTGATTTATGATGGGAATACAGTCCAACAAATCCATCGCAAGTTGAATATTTTGTAAACTAAGGAGTTTAATATATACTGTATATATCATAGTGTAGCCTACCTTAAACATGCTTAAAACATGTACATTGACCTACAGTTGGACAAGATCATTAACACAAAATCTATGTTATAAAAACATATTGTATATCTGATTTAATTTAATAGTTTTAAAAGTGAAAAACAAAAACAAAATGGTCAGTCTATTGGCGCTGCTGCTCAGCTCAGTCAGACCGAGAAATTCAGAATGCGGTTTCTCCACAATGTGTATTTATGGATATATGTGACAGGATTTAAAAAACTAATTCATGCAGTAAAAGAGTTAAAATGCATATTTGATATAATTAAAATGATGTTTCATTTCATTTTGCATAAGGGGTTAAAAAGGTATCCATTTTTGTGGTTACAAAAGGTTTATAAATCGATTAAGAAATTGCATTTAGTTGTTTGCATTCGTTTTATGTACTCTTGTAAGTCATTGGAAGTAATGTACCCCGCCACGTGCCTGGTAGAGAAATGGGTGATGGATTATTACCAGCACAGACGGTAGGGGGAGCATGCGCGTTTTCGACTCATTCAATTCAATGCAACGGAAAAACAACGGTATTGTTTGTTCCTTCTGATGTTTCAGGTAACATATTGCTGAGAAATATACTTTGTATCATGAAATACAACTGTTGCATTTGACAATTACGTATTACCGCGAGTTAATGTTCATGTGTTGATATTGGCCCTAGTATTTACTAAAAGAACGCCTGCACACCTGAACACAATCATTTAGCCTCAGCAGGAGTAGAAAACCAATTTGCTCTGTAATGTAAGCGATGCTTTGAGTTCTGGTAAACGAAATTCAGACATTTCATTTAGATATCTTGCCTAATGTATGCCTTCTACAAAGTACATGTAGTTATGTGTTTCTAAGTCACGAATTGTTTCACTGATAAAATGTTTAATGCTTACTGGTATGCTATTCATTCATGTCAATGCAAAGTGAGGACAAACAACCTCTAGCTTGATCCTTTCTTTACTCCTCCCTGTCAGGGATTCAACTGAAACCTGATTCTATAAAGTTAATCTATTAAATCATACTTTTGATATGCTGTGAACTTCCTAAGTAATAGCAATGTTAGGATTTTGTGGCTGTATATCTGATAAAATAAAGCAGATGTGTAATTCTCATTTCACACGATGCAGCTGGTCAAGCTGTTTCTTTTGCTGAATGTTATCATTTGTTATCCATGTTATCATGACACCGAGCTCACAGTACAGGCGGTAATTTGGTATTGCCAGAGTAATACAACTGTAATGTTAATGCAAGAGTTCCTTTGTCCCACTGTAATTCTGATATTTATGTTGATCGCCACTGATTTTGAATCTTGACTTTTCATAAACCACTTTTTAAATGACATTCCTCAATCACCTGTGTTAATTCCGGTTACTGTTACAATATCTGCAACTTTATCCAGATTTGTTGTTTCCATAACATGCTACTTTTCGTTTTTCTACATTCCTTTGTGTTGTTTATGAAGTGGCCAAGAAAATGTGAAAACACTGACTTTCTGTGAAACTGAGATCTCTTAATACATTAAGTCATTAATTACATACATTTTTAGTTACATATAACATTTTTCTTAGTTGAATGAACTTGATTCAGTGGAGTAGGTAGAACAAACCTGTCTGTGTTTAACTTAAACATTCCTCATGATGAATCTACTTTAAAAGATGCATGCATTAATAACATTTTTAAAGTAAATCTAACAATTGTTTTTTTTTTTAGTGTACTCACTTCTGACACTTAGGTAGGTTGAGCTCTCTTGTTTCTTTCCTCCCCAGAATGATGCACTGCAAATAAGATCTTCTTCTTTTTCATATCCAGTTGGGATGAATGTAATTGTGGATATTGTTTCCCACTGGCCTGCACTTCCCTCCACATGTTTTACCTCTTTCCTGGCAATTGGTACATTCCATGTGAGAGTTGGTGGGTGGGAAAGACAAGTATGGGTGACAGAACAGTTTATTGTGAATCGTTTTCCAGGCTCCATCTCCTCAGGAAGGGCCGATATCACAGGTTTGTTTGGAGAGGCTGCAATTAAAAACAAATTTTGGCAATATTCAGAACTGTGGCTTGATGATGAGATTAACACATCAACAGCGAGGCATTAGCAGAGTGAGCCAGCAAGATTCGCCGGCAAGAGGAGCTGCAAGCTGAGGAGACGGCATGGAAGGCGACCTTTCAGTAGGTCGCCTTCCATACAACACCTACCAACCGGTCCATATTGAAAAACTTGGCGGCTTAGCGGGGAAGAATTTAATTGTTGGCAAGACATTTTTCACATTTCAAGAATGGCAAGAGCGAGAGCTGAGGTTGGCGGCTTTTCGAGATGGAGTGAAATCCGTTCTGCCATCACAGGTGGCAAGAAATGAGTTTGGTGAGATAACAAAGTTAGGCTGTAGATTGTTCGTCCCATTCGTTCTGTTCTCTCATGGCCAGGACCCCCACAGGACTACCATACTACCATACTACCATACTACTTGTGGTGGATCATTCTCAGCACTGCAGTGACACTGATGTGGTGGTGGTGTGTTAGTGTGTCCTGCTCACTAGAGAACAGACTAAAGTGGACTTACAAAGTATGTAGAAAAACAGATAGACTACAGTTTGTAATTGGAGAACTACAAAGTGCATCTTTGTAATAAGTGAAACTGATAAAATGGACAGTGATAGATCACCTAATAAAGTGATCGGTCTATAATCTTATGACGGTGGTAATTTAAATCTTTGTACTATGAAATAGCCATTACTCTTCTGTGACTTTTTTTTGAAGCTATGGACTTAATAGCTCTGACATAACCCTACAAACGCCTTTCATCACGGCTGACCTAAACCTGCATAAACGTTTTGTAGATTTGTTCTAATAGACATCAGCTTACATGAAGAAATGACAAACACAGATTTGGACTATGCAACAGCTGTTGGCACCCCTGGTCAGATTATACATTTTGTTGATTTTTCAAATTGAAAGACAAGATAAGAACTGTCCACAGCCTTTTAAAATGTTTATGAACTACCTTCCTGAGGCCAATTGTATCAGATAGTGTAATGAACAGCAGTGTATCAGAATTTCTAAACCAAGCTGAAATTCACCTCTCATGATGATGAACACACAGCTGTGGTTAAAGCTGTACTTATCGTTGCCTTTTTCGGCACGGAAGCAGAATGGTCCATTATCGTGGGCTTGGACATCATCAATCTCTAAAGTGCAGTTCTTCTCATCTGGCTTCCCCAGAAGTCGTGTGCGACCCTTAAAGTTATCCATAACGTTGGTCTGTCCAGTGTGGTAAACATATTCTCCAGAACTAGAATACCACAGGCCTCGAAGGCGTGTAATATGTTCATCCCCTGTGTTGAAAGTACATGGGATCACTACGCAGGAGTCGGTCAAGGCAGCAATCTTGGGCACCACATCTGCCTCATAACGGTATACAGCTGAAATGGAGTAAAAGTTTGGTAGTTATAATTGTGAGCCAGTAACATACAATCTGATCTATCCCACTGGTTAGTGTTGAGATACATGATTTAATACTTATACTGCACACTATACTGAAGACTATGTACAGGATGGGATTCTTAAAACATAGGTGTGTCTGGTATTTACAGTTTCAGATTTAAACTGGGAGCTGTTATAAAGTAGAAGAATTAAGTCAAACATCACTCACAAAATGTTACAAAAACTCAAGTGAATAAAATGTTTTTCAAATAAAAGTATTGAAATATGTTGAAACTGAAAGTACATTTGACTATAATTTTATTTCCTTGTAAAAAAAAATATATATATATATATATATATTTTAGTGCTGCTTGAAGAATTTAGAATTTTCTATTTTTCTGCATAAGTATGACCTAAAACCTCATCAGATTTTCAGACAAGTTCTAAAAGTAAATAAACAGAACCCAGATAAACAAATGAGACAAATATATTATACTTGGTCTTTTATTTATTGAGAAAAATGATCCAATATTTCATATTAGTGAGTGGCAAAAGTATGTGAACCTTTGCTTTCGGTATCCCTGTGCAGCAATAACTGCAACTAAACATTTTCTGTAACTGTTGATCAGTCCTGCACACCGGCTTGGAGGAAGTCCTGCACACCGGCTTGGAGGAATTTTAGCCCATTCCTCCGTACAGAACAGCTTCAGCTCTGGGATGTTGGTGGGTTTTCTCACATTAACTGCTCGCTTCAGGTCCTTCCACAACATTTCAATTGGATTAAGGTCAGGACTTTGACTTGGCCATTCCAAAACATTACCTTTATTATTTTTTAACCATCCTTTGGTAGAACGACTTGTGTGCTTAGGGTTGTTGTCTTGCTTCATGACCCACCTTCTCTTGAGATTCAGTTCATGGACAGATGTCCCGACATTTTCCTTCAGAATTCTCTGATATAATTCAGAATTCATCGTTCCATCAACGATGGCAAGCGGTCCTGCCCAGATGCAGCAAAACAGGCCCAACCCATGATACTACCACCACCATGTTTCACAGATGGGATAAGGTTCTTATGATGGAATGCAGTGTTTTCCTTTCTCCAAATATAACACTTTTCTTTAAAACCAAAAATTTCTAGTTTGGTCTCATCAGTCCACAAAACATTCTTCCATTAGCCTTCTGGCTTGTTTACGTGATCTTTGGCAAACTGCAGACCAGCAGCAATGTTCTTTTTTAGCCAATGTGAGAGAGGTCTTTAGTTGCTTGGAAGTTACCCTTGGGTCCTTTGTGACCTCGCCAACTATTATATGCCTTGTTCTTGGAGTGATCTTTGTTGGACGACCGCTTCTGGGGAAGGTAACTAGTCTTTGATAGATCCCTGTTCTTTACCTAAAACAGGGTGCCCACTCACACCTGATTGTCATCCCATTGATTGAAAACACCTGACACTAATTTCACCTTCAAATTAACTGCTAGTCCTAGAGGTTCACATACTTTTACATACTTTTCACATACACTCACTAATATGTAATATTGGATCATTTTCCTAAATAAATAAATGACCAAGTACAATATTTTTGTTTAATTTGTTTTAATGGGTTCTCTTTATCTACTTTTAGGACTTGTGTGAAAGTCGGATGATATTTTACATAAAAATAGAAAATTCTAAAGGGTTCACAAACTATCAAGCACCACTGTACTTTTCCTAATTTTATATACTGCCCAGAAACCTAAGTTACCACTAGTTACAGATAATGTCTTGACATATTGTTTTTAAATTATTTAGTCGATGCAAGTCTCCATCTCTGAATATGACCCAATAGGATTCAGAGGCCATTTGTAACGAGAATGAAACTTTTCTATTCTAAAAGTTCTAAAATAAAAAAATATATACATAAATGCACACATACTGTCATTCTCAAATGGATCCACCACTTTGGGGATGTACTCTGAAATAAAATAGTAAGCAGAGACGATGTTAGGAGAAATAGACACGAGCACTGGAGGGAAATGGCTTTAGTATGCATTCACTTACTTTGAACCTGTAAAACAACAGAAGTTGTGAACTTTTCATCAGGAAACTCTGCAGTACAGGTGAGCTGTTTGCCGTTATCCTCCATTGAAGCTAAAAATGATATATTGGAGTAAGTGGCCCAGGTTAATAATAGACCTTTTTTAGTCAGTGTGGACACTGGCATGTCTTCATAGTTCCAGGTCAGTGTCGGAGGCTGGCTCTTGCATGAATGGAATGCTTTGCAGGTGAAATTCTTTTCAACACCCTCTGTAAGATCAGCCACCTCGGGTTCAATGTCCATATCTTTATGGATACCTGAAATGTCATCACAAGCCATCGTAAGATGGACCATTAATGGAAACAATACAAATATAGATACACGTATGCAGTGTTTAACGTCCATCCCATAAACGTCCATTCACTCAACTGAGGTTCTAAAAATCATAATATATGATAAAAGTATATAAAAATCTGTGTTATTGAAAACAGGAACAGCTGGTCACCTCAACAGCCAATTCATGCAGAGGTGCGAGTTAGAGCTGAAGTCAGTCATTCGTGTGTGTGTGTGTGTGTGTGTGTGTGTGTGTGTGTGTGTGTGTGTGTGTGTGTGTGTGTGTGTGTGTGTGTGTGTGTGTGTGTGTGTGTGTGTGTGTGTGTGTGTAAATACGTAACTACCTTACCAGTCGTGTGGTCGCTTACTTGTTTGCTCAAGTTTGTTTCTAACTTGGTTGATGTGTTTAGGGACTTCTTTTGTGCAAGTGTGTATGACTTTCCAGTACTTATTTGTAGCAAGCTTGAAAAGCTGTTTGAATGTGCATGTCCTATTGTAAGTAGTACTCCTTTGTTTATCTCCTCACTACCTGTATATACTCTCTCACCTATAGCTATATAAACTGGTTCACATTCACTCGTGAGTCTCTGATTTCATATGGCTGATCTTTTGTATATTTGGTATATTTTTATTTGTATTTTTTAGCATTTTTCAGTCACCACTGTCCTTTTAAGGGCAAATATTAAGTGTTTATTTATACCTCATCACTTACATTTAGCATTGAGATTGATTTGTGCTTCTGATGTCTGGCCACTTGCGAATGTAGCTTTACATGTGACAGTTTGCTCATCTTCCTTAATGGCAAATGTATGATGTCTGATGGTTTCCCAAATGCCGTCTTCATTTGGAGTGTGTTCGGTACGATCAGTCTCCAGTGCTTTACCCATGGACAGACTTGGAGGACTGAGTGGACATGCATGTTGGACACTACAGGAAACTGTAATTAGTTCCCCCACAATGGGTATTCCAGTGATGCTCAGCTTGGGCTTGTCAGGTTGTTCTGTCAAAAGTAAGCAAGAGATATGTAGTGAATTGAGCAGTGACATCTATAGCACCAAAACAAGCATCTATAAATTTATTGTCAATAAAGTCATGGTATTCGTCGCAGTGCTTTTTAGTTTTTTGTTTATTAATTGTATTAGGTAACTATTTATTGCATATTTAATACAACTGAACAGGAGAAAACCTATAGTTAACTAAATATAAGCTGCAAACTTGATAAATTACTGTGGGTAGACTGCAAATTTGATTCTATGGCCTTACATTACTGGTAACAGTAACCTGGGTTTGTGTGTGAAAGTTACCTGTTATTTGGAGTTCAACAGAATTGTCAACAGAATTTTCTCTGTGGAAACTTTCCACAGGTTGAGGATCCATCCAGGGATACAGTCTGTTCTTATTATGGTCCATCTCAAGAGACTTGATTTCCAAGCTGCAGTTACTCTTACTGGGCCATTCAGACATCTGTGTTTTCTTCCAGAACTTGCCAATGACTTTCTGACCATCTGAGTCATACACTAAAGGGTACTCTGTTGTCGAGTATTGATACCATTTTATGTCAATTTTGCTGGGTGGTGCTGTCTTGAACTCAAAGCTGCAGGGAATGACTAGGCAGGATCCCCGTAGACCTTTGATCTTGTTTGGCATTGAATAGGTCCAGTCCAGTGAGGACATTCCCCCTTCATAAAAGAATAGAACAGTTCAGGGTACAGTGAATCAAATTCATATAAAATATTTTGTGATAATTCAAGAACAGTTAGAAACAATTTCCAAAATAGTTCCAAAAAAGTGGAAAATTACTGAAATGCATACTAGGACTAATTGGCTTCTACTTTAGAGGAAGGAAATATACATACTTTTTACTTTTAAAACAACCGAGTTAGAAGTCTCGTCATCTACAGAATGGGCTGTACATGTTAAATGCTTTCCATTGTCATCCACTTTTGCTTTGAATGTTAATGTTGAAATTGTTTTCCAAGCATTAGATGAATGTTGTGTTTCAGTTGAAACCGGCATGTTTTGGTAATTCCAGGTTAGAATCGGTTTCCGTTTTTTGCATGTATGCTCCACAGTACAAGTAAAGACCTTCTCGACTCCCTCCATGACCTCCTCTTGGGTTGGAATTATTTCAGGTTTTTTAAAATCACCTACAATAGGGAGCATCAAAGTTACAGTCAAAAAACTAAACTTTAAAGAGCACCTTTTAAAAAGGGACTTCTTGTCAGCTGTAGGCCTTAATATAATAAAAAATGTATGCCTTTGTATGACATGCTTGACAAACTGATATCACTATTATAATAGCTACATTTGAGTGACAATAAATAGTTACTGTATCAGACGTACATAAAGGGTAAAGACTGACTTTATCTTCAGATGTCTGTCCACCTGGGTACCTAACAGAACATGTAACAGACGTATCATCTTCCTGGACATCCCAAGTAGCCTCTATTGTTGTCTCCCATATCCCATCATGTTGAGGCCTGTGCAAAAGACGTTCAGCACCACGTGAAATACTCAGGATCAGTGTTGGGGGTGTTGGAGGACAGGTATGTAACACACTGCAGGACAACGTAATCTGCTCTCCGACCTTGAGTATACCAATAATGTTGATCTGTGGTTTGTTTGCATACTCTGTAAAAAGTAAGTACATATCACTTAGCAGAGGGGCAATAACGTGAGAGTACATTATGCATAAAGTCAAAGTGCTCTAGAAAATCATATGATGCTACATATCAGTGTTACCTAAATAGTAAATGTAATACAGTATGAATGAATAATGCTAAGAACTCTCTCCAGAGTCTTTGAAAACCTGTCTATAAACAATTTCAGATGTACAGTGGGGCAAAAAAGTATTTAGTCAGCCACTGATTGTGCAAGTTCTCCTACTTAGAAAGATGAGAGAGGTCTGTAATTTTCATCATAGGTACACTTCCAGGAAATCACATTGCAGGATTTTTAAAGAATTTAATTGTAAATTATGGTGGAAAATTAAGTATTTGGTCAATAACAAAAGTTCAACTCAATACTTTGTAACATAACCTTTGTTGGCAATGACAGAGGTCAAACGTTTCCTGTAAGTCTTCACCAGGTTTGCACACATTGTAGCTGGTATTTTGGCCCATTCCTCCATGCAGATCTCCTCTAGAGCAGTGATGTTTTTGGGCTGTCGCTGGGCAACACGGAGCCACTCCTTCATTGCCTGATCGGTGTGTTTGGGATCATTGTCATGCTGGAAGACCCAGCCATGCTCTCTCAATGCTCTCACTGATGGAAGGAGGTTTTGGCTTAAAATCTCACGATACATGGCCCTGTTCATTCTTCCCTTAACACAGATCAGTCGTTCTGTCCCCTTTGCAGAAAAACAGCCCCAAAGCATGATGTTTCCACCCCCATGCTTATCAGTAGGTATGGTGTTCTTGGGATACAACTCAGCATTCTTCTTCCTCCAAACACCACTTTTTTACCAAAAAGTTTTATTTTGGATTCATCTGACCACATGATATTCTCCCAATCCTCTTCTGGATCATCCATCTGCTCTCTGGAAAACTTCAGAAGGGCCTGGACATGTACTGATTTAAGCAGGGGCACACTTGGGGAGTTTTTCCCTTGCCACTGTCGCCCTAGGCTTGCTCAATTTAGGATTGGACGTAGGTATTAGGAGATAATATAAACTTGTAAAGTTGCTTTGAGACAATGCTCCATTGCAAAAAGCGCTATATAAATGATTTTGACTTGGCTTGACTTGACGCCTGGCATTGCAGGGCCTGAGTCCTGGTCTACAATTTTCTTCTCTTTTGACAGCTCTTTAGTCTTGGCCATGGTTGAGTTTGGAGTCTGACTGTTTGAGGCTGCAGACAGGTGTCTTTTATACAGATAACGAGGTCAAACAGGTTCCATTAATACAGGTAACGAGTGGAGGACAGAAGAGCTTCTTAAAGAAGAAGGTCTGTGAGAGCTAGAAATCTTGGTTTGTTTGTGTGTGACCAAATAATTCTTTTCCACCATGATTTACAATTAAATTCTTTAAAAATCCTACAATGAGATTTCCTGGATTTTTTTCTCTCTCATTTTGTCTCTCACAGTTGAAGTGTAATTATGATGAAAATTACAGACCTCTCTCATCTTTCTCCATAGGAGAACTTGCACAATCAGTGGCTGACTAAATACTTTTTGCCTCACTGTATTCCAGGAATATAAATTTAACATCTTCACTAGTAGACTAGACAGATTTCAGTCTGATGTTTGCTCTGTCAGGTAACAGTGTTCTGTCATCTTTTTGGAAAAAGATTTGTGATATTTTGTCTGAAATTGTTTTTAAATAACAGATTAGCTACTGTTAATGTGGCTTGAGCCCTAACCCTACAGGACTTGTACTGACACTAAACTTTATATTAGTTAGTGTGCGTCCATAAGGTCTGAATAACATGAATAACACAATTACAGTGGTACCTCTGTTTTCGACCACCTTGGAACTTGTCGAATTCAGTTCTCAACGCATTTTTACTAGAAAAAGTCGTTTTGTTCGGAATTCGACACACTTGCTTAAACTTGTCGTGCAACTCGTTTCAGCCAAAACTTAATTCACGATTCATGATTCACAAGTCATGATTCAGTACACAGTGATTCAGGTTCACAGTATCCCTCAGAGAATATCTCCTGCTATTGTAATCGTGTTTTTCTTTATTTTTACATCTACAGTACTGTATTCTTAGAGCAGATAAGTCTCCATGGGTCCTAAAAAGGTTAGTTTGTAAGAGCCAACTGAAAGCAAAGAAGGAATAGAATGCTTCAGAAATCAGGCTGCAGTTAGATTAGCAGCTATGCTAGTGCCCGGTGTTCATCAATAGAGTAAGTATTTTGCTTTTACTTTTCCCCTTAACTAACTTATCATTAACATTAACTTACTTATCATAATATCCTTTCCAGATCTCTGCTACGATACAGTATAGCCCACTCTGCCAACACTCGTTAAATTCCTCAGTAACGTATGAAAGATTTGTCGGAACATATGCCCATCTTAAATCAGAGAGCACCTGTACAATACAACTACATTTGTGAACGCTGTTGTAGCAGCAAAAGTGGGTCATACTTTTTACTAATGGCATTTTTTATGTAGTTTTGGGTGCACACAAACTTTGCCTATACCACATAGTGTAGCTTAACAGTTGTTCCATAGTCAAGTGATTTACTGTATATTAGGAATAAAATATTATAGTAAGACCTTTATATTCAGTAAACAATAATGTAATGCAGTAAAACAATTATGTAATACAGACAACGCTAAATACATATCACACACAATGTATGTTAGAAATTATAAAATTTAATTAAATTGTGTATATAAGCAGAAAAAGCATTAGTCATACCTGTCACCCCAAGTGAAATAGTTTTATCAAAGTAATTCTGTCTGTGGTATGAATCAATAGGTTTTGGGTCCATCCAGGGATATAGCCTCTGCTGGTTATGCTGCATTTCAATAGGACTAATCTTCAAGCTGCAGTTTCTCTCATTTGCAGGCCCATATAAACTTGTTTTTCCTTTGAACATGTCAATGACCTTGCTTGATGATTGATCATATGCTAGCAAGTAGCCTGTCTCGGAGTATTTGTACCATTTAACGTTGAACGTAGATGGTTGGAAGGTTGTGAAGTCAAAACTGCAGGGAATGACCACACAGGAACCTCGAACACCAGTGATTGTGTTAGGCATTGAGAAGGTCCAATCAAGTGAAGCCATCGATCCTACAAAGTACATTACAGTTAAATGTTTAAAGTGCCTTGATAAATGACAGTGCCATACTTTTTTTTTGGGAATACAAACAAATGTGAGCAATCTCCTTTGAGTTCTATGAAAAGTTAGATGTTCTAACATATTCCTAGTTAAAAAGGCATATGCCTGGTACTAAACAGCAGGTTATATCTTACGGTGTAATCAATCAGTCAGCATTTATAGTAGAGTAGGTCACATGGCATTTGCAATTTGTGACCCAAAAAATACACTGAATACCCTTACTTGTTTTGAGAAAGTAATGCAGAATTCATAAAGCAACACACAAAATGTAACATGAAAAGAGAAATGTTTAACATGTTCAATTCTGAAAGTAACTGTTAGCCTTGACAACATCAACTACACTCATTGACAAAAAAATAATGCACCAAGAAGGAGTTGTTGGGATCGAATGAAACTTTAGATGTATGAATGTAATGAGGATATCTCGAAGTAATTACAATATTAGAGCAAAAGGGTAAGTTTACTGGGGAAAAACATTTGTCATTTAGCAGATGCCCTTATCCAGAGCGACTTACAATTTATACAATCTTACAAGCAAAGCAATTGTGGGTTAAGGGCCTTGTTCAAGAACCCAACAGGGGCAGCTTGACAGAGGTGGGAGCTTGACAGACCTTAACCGATAGGCTACCACAGTCCCTAAAACAGGAAACCAGTACCCTGCTACCTCTAGCCTGGCTATAAGATGAGAGACGGTTGGGCATGGAGACAGGTTATGTATGGTATCCTGTGCTACATTTGCCCACAGATGTTGCAGCAGACCTGAAAGATCCTGGACACTTGTAGGTTGCCAAAGCTGATGTCCCAGCTGGTGATAAATCTGGTGACCGGGCAGGCCAAGAAAGTGTTGCAGTCTGGTGGAGAAATCCCTGGGAAACCCTTGTGGGAGCATTATCCTGCTGAAAAATGTCAGTTGGAAGACCTGCCATGAGAGATAACATATGTGGCCGCAAGATATCATGCAAATATCGCTGAAATTTTAGTTTCGGTTGTATGCGATGGTTCCCCGGATCATCATATCAGTGGTTGGGATAGTGTGTCATTCCACAGCAAAGGCAGGAGTGAAGCATTCATCACAAACCTGACCATCATCTGATAACAAACAGAACCTGGATTCGTTGCTAAAGACGCTACAGCTCCAGTCCATAGCAGTCTAGGTTTCTTCTTCATGACATCACTGCAAATGAAGGCGATGGAAATGGTCAGAGACAGGGGTGTGTAGTGAAGGTGCCATCTGTGTCTGGATGGTGGACAACGGAGCTGTTCGAGCTTGTTGGCGGTTCAAACAATCCTCTCTACTGGTGGTCTGTCTGGGCCATTCAGAGCCTGTGCTGTTCCCAACACCTTATAATCAGCTAGGTCAGAATGGCCTAGATAGCGGGCTATTTGTCGAATATGCTTCTCTCAGTCCAGTGATGCACCCCTTGTCTAGAGTGCATCGTAGAGGCATATCTACCGGTCAACAATCTCTCACCAAGAAGTAGATTACCCAAAAGAAGCCTCTCGGAGCCTTTTTATAGGCCAGCAGGATAAGCACTTCAACACGCTTTTGTGGCAAGGCCCAGTATCTAATCAGACCACACCTCATTTACGTATCTGGCTGAGACATAATTGCATGCCAAGTTATGCAGCAATCCAACATAACGGACAATCTATCTGGGCATGTTTTTTTTGCTTGTTTTGTCAATGAGTGTTTAACATAATACATGAAGATAATCAGACATTAAACAAGCCTGGAAGTATACTCCACAAATACTTACGTTTAATTCTTAAAGTAATTGTAACTCTTTGAACATGTCCTTTAAAGTCTACTTTACAGGTAATGACCTTGCCTTGGTCACTAGCCTTTGGTGTAAACTTTAATACAGATCTTGCTTCCTGTTTTATTCCTGGTGTCCCAGATGTTATGCCAGGTAACTTTCCATTATCCCAGATGATGTAGGGCCGGTCTTTAGGGCACGAATAAGTAACAGAGCAAGTGATGTCTTGTTCAATCCCTTCAAGAAACTCTGTGTTTGAAGTGGTAGTAATCCGAGCTTCATAAATGGGACCTACAATAGTCATTTTGGCAAAAAGTACAATAATATTATACAATTGCCATCTGTTCTTACTCTAACAATGCTTTCAACATTAAATAAGCAAACAAGAAAACAAGTGTGATACTCTTTACTCATAAATCCAAAAAATTAATGAAAAAAGTAACCATACAATATAAAACCGCCTTTTGGCTGATCCTCTTAGGGGTCGCATATTACATTTGGCACAGATTTTTATGCCAGGAGCCTTTCCTTTAACTGGGCTTGGGACCAATGCTAAAAGTACACCCTCCTTGGGTGGGGTTTTACTGTAAGCGCAACACTCTAATTTCATTTTGGGCAAAGATTGAGCCTGAGTCCTCTGACACTGCATATTCCAGCAGCTCAGTTTACCCACTGAGCTACGAGGCTGCAGCAAAAAAAAAAAAACAATTCCATACGTATGCAATATAGAAATGTTACTTACATTGGGCACTGAGGGTTTTGGTAGCTGAAGCAAATTGCCCACCATTATGTATAACAGTACATGTAACACGCTGGCTTTCAGACTGAATAAGCACTTCACGTGTTAATGTCACTTTCCACATGGCATCCCCAATGTATGTGTGTGACGAACTGTCAGTTGTTCCCTGTTTCTTTTGTACCCCACTTAGACTCAGAATGGGTTTACTGGCAGGGCAGCTGTGATATGTGCTGCACTGAACTTTGACAGTTTCACCAACTTTGGAGGCTCCAAAAAAGTCAATTCTAGGTTCTTCTGGATATGCTGCCTCAAACAAATGGAGAAAAAGGTCAGTGTATTTAATGTACAATTTCCACTTAGCTTTTAAACAATCTCAGAAAAGTTCTGCTATTACATCTTTATTAAGACAGTTTATTTTATTGTTAAATTAACTAAAAATAGTCAGTTTCACTCAAGCACATTTACCCAGGAATTAATTGGTACAGCATTTTGAGTAAATTAATACTGACCACTTTTATTTTACATTTTATCACTGTAATTCCTGGTTAGGGATTATCTAATGATGGACCGATCCACATTTTTTCAGTTCTGATTTGATACCAAACTGCCGATACCGATACACATTCCGATACAGGGTGTTTTTTCACGTTGATATTATGATTATTATTCTTGGCACTGTGTAGGGTCGGGAATCATTTGCATTTTATCGATTCCGATTTTTATTGATTCCAAAAGGGTGAAAAAAATTTGCCAAATGTTTAGGTATAAAGGTTTTTTTTTTATATTCCAACTTTAAAAGTAATCACTTTACGTAAAGGTTTTTTCTTCCTATTAAAACCTATTATAAGTAAAAAGCTTGATGTGCCTTAATATTCTAAAGTAGTTACCTAGGAAAACCAAATGTCTCTCAACTACTGATCATAAGTACTGTCTACTGCTGAAATGATGAACATAAGTAAAATAGCTTTAAATGGGAAAAAAAAGCTTACCGTGAAATAGGGGTGTAAATCACAAGATTAATCACGATACGATTCTAGATCGATTATTTTAGCCAACGATACGATAATTCTTGATACCTCAACTTTTGCCTTGATACAATACGATTCGGTTCGATACAACTCAATTCCACATAATGTTACATTTCGATGGATTCCCAAATGCAACCAACCTAAATATAAGCTGAACATTTTACTAGTACATGTCAAATACGTTAGTCGTAGGCAGTAAACAAATTCACAGTAAAGAAATACTGTAAACAAGTGAAATTAACGTTTTCACTAGAGTCACTACAAAGTTCCACAGCAGAAAAGCCATTTAGTTTTCTGCAATGGTTTACATTTTAACCAAGGTTACCACTGGAAAGTGCAAATACAGTAGCCAAAAACTACTTGCATATTCTTAACACAAGTTAAATTAAAATGCCAACTGGTTGATGGCTCCTGCATTGTTAGGCCATAGCACAAGCATTTATTTGGCGGACTGCAAAATGCTGCCACCTACTGTTTAGGGGAAGCATAGTGCACAGAGAGGAATCATACACCGTTTTGAACACGCATGAAAAACACGCATGCATCGATCACGTTGATGCGTCACATCGATGCATTGGATCGTTTGCTGTTTGGTTCGATGCATCGATACAGATCGATGGATCGTTACATCACTACCGTGAAAGAATACTTTCCTTTTGGAGCACAGGTTCATTGTTTCAGCAAAGATTAGTTAACGATAGTAGTAACTGAGAGAAGTTTTTATTTCCTAGGTCATTGCTTGAGTACATTAAGCCACATAAAGCTTTGTTCACGTTAAGTGTCCTGGATAACCTAACACGTGTGCTAGGAGACCACAGTCTGTCAAAGACGGTACAATGCTGAAGCGTTTTATGCTGATTACAAATGAAAGGTGCTTCATAACAGATCAGCTTTCGGCTGATCTAAACAGCATTTAGCATTTTCTCTGAATGTGGAGCTGGGATTTTGAGCCCTAATTTTCCGCTAATGCTATAGCAGAACGTACAAAAATAAAACCATGTGATAATCACATGACACAACAGTTCTGGCAGAGAGGCTTCCTTATTAGGGATGTATTTTTACTAATCTAATAACTAATCATGCCCGTGTTTTAAAAATCTTTTTTTTTTTTAACATAAAGAGTTAGTAGGAACTGATAAGTTGAATCGAAATTCTATTTTGATAACAGGTACCCGTTAAGAAAATGGCATTTTAGTTAAACCTACAGCTAATACCATTTGCTCACTCAGCTGTAGACTGAAGTTGTGGAATGGAATATGGATCGGTAAGTGAATCAGCCCTGTTCACCTGATATCCGTTGAGTGAATGATGTCAGTATCGGACCCAATATCGATACAGGATCGGATTGGTCCCATCTCTAGGGTTAACCCCAGAGAACACAGGGAATAGGTTTAAGTATTCTCTGGATAGGATGCCCTTCCATCGCAGGGCCTACAGGGGTCCTTGTTGCTGCACTTGGAATTGTTCCCCCGACTGGCCTCCCCTACCTAAGAGACAACCAATTTTGTATGCTTGCTATGCAGCAACAGTGACCCCTGTAACAGTGACTAAATTGATTTATGTCATAGCTTTAAATAAATAACTTACGGTCAACATGAATTTGAGTAGTGACATAGTAGAATTTGTAAGTTCCACTTCCAACATTTTCTGGATCAATCCAGGTATAGAGTTTCTCTCCGTGATGGTCTGAACTGAGATCATTAATCTGTAGGCTGCATTCCCTTGCATATGTATTTCCATATAGCTTGGTTCTTCCTCTGAACTTCCAAATTACTGAATCAGGGTACCAGCTGTCATAGACAAGAGGATATCCACGATCGACATACTGATACCACACTACACGACGAGGGTTGTCAGGTGGATAAGAACTGTAATCGTATGAACATGGTATGACAAGGCAGGATCTTCTTAGGCCTCTGCTGATTTTTGGCATTGTTACACGCCAGGCTGAGATGTTGCTTAACAGGAAAGCTGTGTGCCAGAATGGAGAAAAGTTATTCCCTAACGTGAAATCTTCATATAATAGAAGTAATAAAAGAATTCAAAACACTGTACCGTAAATAATTGTACCCAGTAGTTGAGGCATAGACATGTTGCTTGGCAGACCTGGAAACTGTGACTTGAAAAAAATGTGAATGACATAAGCATTATTTTTCTTGCAACATTTCTAGGTATCACGACGATTTCTGTTGTTTTATTTTTGTTTTTCTCTTCACTTTAATTGCAAATATTTAAACAAGGACAGTCAATGTTTATTACTTTATATAAAATACAAAAATGACCTCACTGTAATTTTATACATCTGTATATACTGTATAGGCTAATCCTTAATGCACCTGTGCACACTCCAGTGGTTCCCAAACTTTTTCTGCATTAACTGCTCGCTTCAGGTCCTTCCACAACATTTTGATTTTTGGACATTATGTTCAGACCTTTTGACTTGCCATTCCAAAAACCAATAACTTTATTCTTTTTTAAAACCATTTCTATAGTAGAGCGCCTGTGGTGCTTAGGGTCGTGTCTTGCTGCATGACCCACCTGTTCTTGAGGATTCGGTTCATGGACAGAAGTCCTGAAATTTTCTTTTAGAATTCTCTGATATAATTCAGAATTCATTGTTCCATGAATGATGGCAAGCCATCCTGGCCCAGATGCAGCAAAACAGGCCCAAACCATGATACTACCACCACCATGTTTCACAGATGGGATAAGGTTCTTATGCTGGAATGCAGTGTTTTCCTTTCTCCAAACATAACACTTTCCTTTTAAACCCAAAAGTTCTATTTTGGTGTCATCCGTCCACAAAACATTCTTCCAATAGCCTTCTGGCTTGTCCACATGATCTTTAGCAAACTGCAGACGAGCAGTAATGTTCTTTTTGGAGAGCAGTGGCTTTCTCCTTGCAACCCTGTCATGCACACCATTGTTGTTCAGTGTTCTTCTGATGGTGGACTCGTGAACATTAACATTAGCCAATGTGAGAGAGGTCTTCAGTTGTTTAGAAGTTACCCTGTGGTCCTTTGTGACCTCGCCAACTATTACACGCCTTGCTCTTGGAGTGATCTTTGTTGGTCGACCACTCATGGGGAGGGTAACAATGGCCTTGAATTTCCTCCATTTATACACAATCTGTCTGGCTGTGGATTGGTGGAGTCCAAACTTTTTGGAGATGGTTTTGTAACCTTTTCCAGCCTAATGAGCATCAACAACTCTTTCTGAGGTCCTCAGAAATCTCCGTAGTTTGTGCCA
The DNA here is from genome assembly GCA_025084515.1 of Ancistrus triradiatus. NCBI lineage: Eukaryota > Metazoa > Chordata > Actinopteri > Siluriformes > Loricariidae > Ancistrus > Ancistrus triradiatus. Next base: position 730,969 of record JAJAGP010000123.1, on the reverse strand, counting down.
TGATACACTTCCGTGTTGTGAAGAGCACACTTTGATAGATCCTTGTTTTTTAGCTAAAGCAGGGTGCCCACTGACACCTGATTATCCCACTGATTGAAAACACCTGACTCTAATTTCACCTTCAAATGAATTGCTAATTCTAGAGGCTCACTTACTTTTACCACTCAGTAATATGTAATATTGGATCATTTTCCTCAGTAAATAAATGACCAAGTATAATATTTTTAGGACTTGTGTGAAAATCCTGATGATGTTTTTGGTCATATTTATGCAGAAATATAGAAAATTCTAAAGGGTTATTCTAAAGGGTTATACAAATTAACGACAAGGGCCAAGGTACCACTGTAATAATTATTACCAAAACCACAAGTATATGGAAAATATATACACAGTTAGTCAATTAAGGCAAAATATAAGATGAATGAGTCTTGAACATCAATAGAGCAATAACAAAACACTTTGTATGTACATTTAAAGGCCTTAATTTTTTTTATATCTGTAGTACCTGGTTTTAAATTGTGATTTTGTCTTCATTTCAAAAGTGTTGATTTTTATTTATTTATCTTTTTGACCAAAAACAGTATCAGGTTTAAACATAAGTCCTAGAAAGTGCTGAAAATCTGTGAATGGAAAAACTATGTGAACCTCTAGGATAAGCAGTTAACTGTTTTACTCCTGTTGATGCCACAAGGAGTCCGGCTACAAAATTTGTTTTACATAATTTCAGTATTTTTGCATGAAATTTACGACAAAATTGTACTCAGTTAATTCACCCGTCAGAAAAATTCTTGCACAAAACTAATTTTTGCTTCATTAAAATAAATTCAGGACAGAAAGGGCTAATTTGAAGATAAAATTAGTGACAGGTGTTTTTAATCAGTGGGAGGACAGTCAGGTGTGAGTGGGTGCCTTGTTGTCTTCAAAGTCTGATCTCCACAATTTAACAGTTACGGTTAGGTGTTAAATAAGAATAAAGTAGAAAATAGAAATGTTGTGGTAGCAGTTCCTGTGAGGAAACCCAACAACTTTCCTGAGTTGAAGCTGTTCTCCCTAGAGGAATGGGGTAAAATTACTCCAAGCCAATGTGCAGAAGTAATCAAGAGTTACCATAATATTTAGTTGCACATATCGCTGCACGATGGTCACACTAGATACTGAAACCAAAGCTTCATGTACTTTTACACTCACATATATGTAATATTGCATAATTTTCCTCAATAAGCAATTGACAATGCATATACATATTATTGTCTTATTTCTTTAATAAGATTTTCTTTATCTAATTTTGGGACTTGTGTGAAAAATGTATGATGTTTTAGGTATCGTATTTACGTATTTATGCAAAAATATAGAACATTCTAAAGGGTTCACAAACTTTCAAGCACCACTTTACATCAAGATAAAAAATAAAAATGTGGAACTGTAAAAGTTAATCAGTAAATGTTTTATATCACACAAAATGATGCACAAAAACAGAATAATTTCACAGTTAGCATATAAAGCAACTATGAGAGATGTACCAGGTCAAAAAGTAAGGCACTATGAAATGTAGTCACAATGTATTTGTACTTACAAAGTAGATCTTATCTTTTCAGGAAACGTAGTCCACAACAATAAAAAAATACATAAGAGTACTTTTAAAAACGCATGAACATACTTGCTGCTTATTTGAATTTCTTCCAAAGATAAATTAAATAGGATTCAAATGAGGCTATATAATTGGTCAGGCAAACGGGGAAGTGAAACCCCATACCGGAGTCGAAGGGGGCAAAACAAGTAAATTAGATGAAGGCAGTTTCGCTTTAATATGACTTTAACATAACCTCAATACAGAGGGACTGTAATATGTCATATGTCAACTTTTATGTGATATTTTCCTCTAAACTAAGTCATAACTGATTTATTTGTGTGCGTGTAGAAGTGTTAGATGTGTATCAATACATACACAAACATTGAAAATATATAGACAAAAGTTTGATAGACAGACATATATTATGTGTGTGTATGTATATATATGTATGTATGTATGTATGTATGTATGTATGTTTGTACTTATATGTGTGTGTGCGTGTATGTATATGTGTGTGTGTGTGTGTATATGTATATATATATTTATATACATACATACATACACACCCAGTGGGGCGAAAGAGTATTTAGTCAGCCACTGATTGTGCAAGTTCTCCTACTTGGAAAGATGAGAGAGGTCTGTAATTTTCATCATAGCAAATGTTAACAAACGTTCAACTCAAAACTTTGTAACATCACCTTTGTTGACAAGGACAGAGGTCAAACATTTAGCTAAGGACCTTGAAATGCTTTTTATGGAGCCACTCCTTCGTTGCCCAAGCAGTGTGTTTGGGATCATTGTCATGCTGGAAGACCCAGCCACGTTCCATCTTCAATGCTCTCACTGATGGAAGGAGGTTTTGGCTTAAAATCTCACGATACATGGCCCCGTTCATTCTTCCCTTAACACAGATCCGTCGTTCTGTCCCCTTTGCAGAAAAACAGCCCCAAAGCATGATGTTTCCACCCCCATGCTTCACAGTAGGTATGGTGTTCTTGGGATGCAACTCAGCATTCAACACGATGAGTTGAGTTTTTACCAAAAAGTTCTATGTTGGTTTCATCTGACCACATGATATTCTCCCAATCCTCTTCTGGATCATCCATATGCTCTCTGACAAACTTCAGCCGGGCCTGGGCATGTACTGGCTTAAGAAGGGGGATATGCCTGGCACTGCAGGATCTGAGTCCCTCTCGACGTAGTGTGTTACTGATGGTCGCCTTTGTTACTTTGGTCCCAGCTCTCTGCAGGTCATTCATCAGGTCCCTCCGTGTAGTTCTGAGATTTTTGCTCACTGTTCTCGTGATCCTTTTGACCCCACGAGATGAGATCTTGCGTGGTTCCCCAGATCAAGGGAAATGATCAGTGATCTCATGTCTTCCATTTTCTTACAATTGCTCCCACAGTTGATTTATTCACACCAACCTGCTTGCCTATTGTAGATTCACTCTTTCCAGCCTGGTGCAGGTCTACAATTTTCGTCCTGGTGTCCTTCAACAGATCTTTGGTCTTGAGTTTGCAGTCTGACTGTTTGAGGATGCGGACAGCTGTCTTTTATACAGATAATGTGGTATATATATATATATATATATATATATATATATATATATATATATATATATATATATATATATATATATAAAACCAGAAAATTACAGAACAATTAAGATGAAGCATTATTATAAAGTCTATCACAATATTATGATCACCAGCCTATATCAGCCTCTGTTAACCACATAGGAGCACTTTGTTTGCATTGTTTTAAATTAAATTATTGTGCATTACATTTACATTAAAGGTGCAATATGAAAAGGGGTGAGTTGAGCATGGAGAACACATTTCTGCATATACTTATCAAGAAAGACTTGCAACTTCTAGTGAAATGCTTTTAAAACAACTGTTGTATAAAAGATGTTTCCCTAACAGTGTATTTGTCACGGTACGCCGTGAGCACGGGTGTTGCGCTTCTCCCAGTCGCCGGGTGGCGATCCAGGACATGGACCTTTGCAGCGCCACCCGGTTTGCAAAGACGCCGAGGGAGATGCCGGGACGCTACCGTAATGACTTACAGCTGTAAGCAAGACTATTTAAACAGCATCCCGGCTCCCCCTCGGCGCGGGGAATTATTGAGGGAAAGCTCCCTTTGCGCTGTCATCAATGGTATGTTAAGGTTTTTGGCGATAAGCTCATGTACGTTTGTTCAGCGGTTCAAGCCCGCTTATGTTAAGGTTCTTGGCGATAAGCTCATGTTCAGGTTTTTGGCGATAAGCTCATGTACGTTTGTTCAGCGGTTCAAGCCCGCTTCTGTTATGGTTTTGGCGATAAGCTCATGTACGTTTGTTCAGCGGTTCAAGCCCGCTTATGTTCAGGTTTTTGGCGATAAGCTCATGTACGTTTGTTCAGCGGTTCAAGCCCGCCTATGTTCAGGTTTTTGGCGATAAGCTCATGTACGTTGTGTTCAGCGGTTCAGGCCCGCTTATGTTCAGTGTTTTTGGCGATAAGCTCATGTGTACGTTCGTTCAGCGGTTTTCAAGCCCGCTTCTGTTATGGTTTTGGGCGATAAGCTCATGTACGTTTCGTTCAGCGGTTCAGGCTCGCTTTTGGTTATGGTTACCAGCTATAGGCTGTGTGGTGTTTTGGTTTAAGCCTGCTTTTGTGTGTTTTTTGTGCCTATTATTTTGAATAAACGCCAAAATGGTCCTTATGTTAGAAACCTGCGCACGTCTCCTCCTTGCCAGTTAGGTGCACCCCCGTCGTGACAGAATTCCCAATTCCCCGCCATAACAATGGAGACGGCAGGTTCTGGCGTTACCCCTGCCTCCATGCTCCCATAGACAGGGGTGTCTGTACCCGATGAGTATGATGGTGACCCCCTCAAGTACGGGGTCTTTTTGGTCCCAGTGGCTCCCGCTACTTCAGGGCTCAAACAGTTTTTTTCAGAGTACGGAGCGGGTTTTTTATATGTTTTTGTTGGCGTTTGAACGGGACCCCCGCATTGTTTTGGGGCGCTTGGCAACCGATCCCAACTAGAATCGGGTTAGACTGGTAACTGTGTGCAGTTTTTTTTTGAGAAGCTTGGAGAGCAAATTTTGCCTCCCTTCGCAGTCCAAGCCCTGAGTGTGGGGAAAGGTTTGTAACCGGCCCGTTTGCGTGGTTCCCGGTAGGCCACTTGGTTGCGCCAGGCTACAGGATTCCCCCTTAGCTACCTGTAGAAACGGCATGATTCCATCTAGATCCGTGGTTGGTAGGTCCGTAAGCAACCCCCTGGTGTGTGGAGAATTTGTAATTTCGGACCGCACTAAGAGGTGCGTAGTTGAGCCTATGGCGTCTCGTTATGGGGAGATGGAACTCGCTGGTGAGGGTGCCAACACCAACACCACGGACATTTTGTGCCTATTCCTGCGCCCCGGACACTTGTGCCAAAGGCCGGCACTACGGACACTCGTGCCTAGTCCGACGCCACGGACATTTCGGGCCCATTCCTGTTTCACATGACACACGTACTCCGTACCTGGTCCCGTCCTCTCTGTCGCAGTTCCAGTTGCGGTGCCTGTTGCTGCCTCCAGGGAGACCCGTTCAGAGGTCGTCCCTGATACCCGTCGTCCACTACGACTCCCGCTGACAATCATCCACGTCGTCCACGACTCCGCTGACAAGCAATCACGTCGTCCACTGTGACTCCGCTGACAAGCATCCACGTCGTCCACGACTCCGCTGACAAGCATCGACGTCCCGTCCACGACTCCGCTGACAAGCATCACGTCGTCCACGACTCCCGCCTAACAATCACGTCGTCCACGGACTCCGCTGACAAGCATCACGTCGTCCCACGGACTCCGCTGACAAGCATCACGTTCATCCACGACTCCGCTGACAAGCATCACGTCGTCCACGACTCTGCTCTGCAGCCACTCGTCGTCCACGACTCTGCTCTGCAGCCACTCGCGTCCACGACTCTGTCCTGCAGCGCCGCCCGTCGTTCAACTCTGTTTCTCTGCAGAGCCGCCCTCGTCGACTCCTCTGTCAAGCCGCCCCTGTCGTCGACTCCGCTGTCAGCCGCCCGTCGTCGACTGGATCCGCTGTCAATCCGCCCGTCGTCGACTCCGCTGTCAATAGCCGCCCGTCGTCGACTCCGCTGTCAATCCGCCCGTCCTCGACTCCGCTCTCAAGCCGCCCGTCTGTCGACTCCCTCTGTCTCAAGCAGGCCCGTCGTTCGACTTCCGCTGTCAAGCCGCCCCCGTCGTCGACTCCGCTGTCAAAGCCGCCCGTCGTCGACTCGCCTGTCACGCCGCCCGTCGTCGACTCCGCTGTCAAGGCCGCCCGTTCGTCGACTCCCGCTGTCAAGCCGCCCGTCGTCGACTCCCGCTGTCAAGCCGCCCGTCGTCGACTCCGCTGTCCAAGCCGCCCGTCGTCGACTCCGCTGTCAAGCCGCCCCGTCGTCGACTCCGCTTGTCAAGCCGCCCGTCGTCGACTCCGCGATGCTCACATTCCGCCCGTCGTCGACTCCGCTGGGGGGGTTCAAGCCAAGCCCGTCGTCGACTTCTCCCGCTGTCAGCCGCCCGTCGTCGACTCCGCTGTCAAGCCAGCCGCCGTCGGTCGACTCCGGCTGTCAACCGCACGTCGTCGACTCCGCTGTCAAGGCCGCACGTCGTCGACTCTGCCGCTGTCAATCCGCACGTCGTCGACTCCGCTTTCAAGCCGCACGTCGTCGACTCCGCTGTCAAGCCGCACGTCGTCGACTTTGTGCCGCTGTCAAGCCGCACGTCGTCGACTCCGCTGTCAAGCCGCACGTCGTCGACTCGCTGTCAAGCCGCACGTCGTCGACCTCCCGCTGTCAAGCCGCAGCGTCCGTCGACTCCGCTGTCAAGCCGCACGTCCGTCGACCTCCGCTAGTTCAAAGCCGCACGTCGTCGACTCCGCTGTCAAGCCCGCACGTCGTTCGACTCCGCTGTCAAAGCCGCACTGTCGTCGACTCCGCTGTCAAGCCGCACGTCGTCTACTCCGCCTGTCAAGCCGCACGTCGTCGACTCGTCCGCTGTCAAGTTCTCGCACTTCGTCGACTTCCGCTTTCAATCAAGCCGCACGTCGTCGACTCCGCTGTCAAAGCCGCACGTCGTCGACGTCCGCTGTCAAGCCGCACGTCCGCTTTCGTCGCGCCTCAGCTGTCAAGCACGGCCGCGTCTCGTCTCTCCTCAGCTGTCAGCACGGGCCGCCTCGTCCTCCTCAGCTGTCAGCACGGCCGCCTCGTCCTCCTCAGCTGTCAAGGCACGGCCGCCTCGTCGCCTCTCTGCCGTCAAGCAACGCCCTCCTCGTCGCCTCCGCCGTCCAGCACTGGCCCCCTCGTCGCCTCCTACTCCCGCCAAGCACGTGCCGCCTCGGTCGCCGCCTCGCCGCCAAGCACGGGCCGCCTCGTCGCCTCCGCCGCCAAGCCCGGCCGCCTCGAGGCCTCCGTCGCCTCCCGCCGCCAAGCACGGCCGCCTCGTCGCCTCCGCCGCCAAGCAACGTGCCGCGGCCGCCTCGTTCGCCTTCCGCCGCCAAGCGCGGCCTCCTCGTCGCCTATCCGCCGCCAAGCACGGCCTGGCCTCGTTTCGTTCGCCTCCCGGCCGACCAAGCCACGGCCGACTCGTGGGCCGCCGTCGTCGCGGGGGGGGGGGGGGTAGGGGGGGGGAGGGCGACCCGCCGCGGGCACGTGGGTCCCGCGCCAAGGGCACGGCCGCCTCGTCGCCCTCCCGCCTCCAAGCACGGCCGCCCTCGTCGCCCTCCGCGCTCCAGCACGCTGGCCGCCCTCGTCGCCTCCGCCGCCAAGCAACGGCCGCCTTCGTCGCCTCCGCCGCCAAGCACGGCCTAGCCTCGTCGCCTCCGCCGGCCAAGCACGGCCGCCTCGTCGCCTCCGCCGCCAAAGCACGGCCGCCTCGTCGCCTTCCGCGCCCAAGCACTGCCGCCTCGTCGCCTCCGCCGCCAAGGCCGGCCTCCTCGTCGCCTCCGGCCGCCAAGCACGGCCGCCTCGTCGCCTCCGCCGCCAAGCAACGGCCGCCTCGTCGCCTCCGCGCCTCCTGCCCGCCAAGCACGGCCGCCTCGTCGCCTCGCCGCCAAGCAACGGCCGCCTCGTCGCCTCCGCGGCGCCAAGTCACGGCCGCCTACGTCGTCCTCCGCCGCCAGTCACGGCCCCCTCGTCGCCTCCGCCGCCAGCCACTGCCGCCTCGTCGCCTCCGCCGCCAAGCACTTCCGCCTCGTCTCCTCCCCTCTCCCCTCCCTCCTCCTCTTCTCCTTCCTCCTGCCCCTACACTTCCCTCACTCCTCTGCCGGTCCCTTCCTGCCCTCCCTCCCTAGCTTCCTCCGCATGCCTCACGTCCCATCTCCGTCCTCCGCCTCGTCGCCTCCGCCGCCAAGCACGGCCGCCTCGTCGCCTCCGCCGCCAAGCCACGGCCGCCTCCGTCTCCCTCCCGCCGCCAAGCACGGCCGCCCCGGTTCGTCCCGCCGCCAAGCACGCGCCTCGCCGTCGTCCCCTCCGCCAAGCCTCGGAAGCCTCGTCGGCCTCTCCGATAGCCAAGCACGGCCGGCCCTCGTCCCTGTCTTCTCCGCAACCGTCGCCGCCTCGTCGCCCTGCCAAAGCAAGCGTCGCCGCCGCTCGTCGCCTATGCTGTCAAGCGTCCCTCGGACGGCCCCGGCTCTCAAGGTCCCCCGTCACGGCCTGCTCCTGTGCTAGGGGCCCGTCCGTCCTCCGGAGGCTTTGTTTTTCCTCGAAACATGGTTGTGGTGTCGCGTTTCGCCCTAGCCCTCCGCCATAGAGGAAACCCCCGGACAGGGTGGAGGGGGGCCTTTGAAGGAGCCCTAGCTCCGTCTCGGGCTCCTTGGGGGGGGGGGTATGTACGGTACGCCGTGAGCACGGGTGTTGCGCTCCTCCCAGTTGCCGGGTGGCGATCCAGGACGTGGACCTCTGCAGCGCCACCCGGTTTGCAAAGACGCCGAGGGAGATGCTGGGATGCTACCGTAATGACTTGCAGCTGTAAGCAGGACTATTTAAACAGCATCCCGGCTCCCCCTCGGCGCGGGGAATTATTGAGGGAAAGCTCCCTTTGCGCTGTCATCAACGGTATGTTTCGTTCAGCGGTTCAAGCCCGCTTATGTTATGGTTTTTCAGCGGTTTCAAGCCCGCTTATGTTAAGGTTGTCTTGCTTGGCGATAAGCTCATGGTTCAGGTTTTTGGCGATAAGCTCATGTACGTTTCGTTCAGCGGTTCAAGCCCCTTCTTCTGTTATGGTTTTGGCGATAAGCTCATGTACGTTTGTTCAGCGGTTCAAGCCCGCTTATGTTCAGGTTTTTGGCGATAAGCTCATGTACGTTTGTTCAGCGGTTCAAGCCCGCCTATGTTCAGGTTTTTGGCGATAAGCTCATGTACGTTTGTTCAGCGGTTCAGGCCCGCTTATGTTCAGGTTTTTGGCGATAAGCTCATGTACGTTCGTTCAGCGGTTCAAGCCCGCTTCTGTTATGGTTTTGGCGATAAGCTCATGTACGTTCGTTCAGCGGTTCAGGCTCGCTTTTGTTATGGTTACCAGCTATAGGCTGTGTGGTGTTTGGTTTAAGCCTGCTTTTGTGTTTTGTGCCTATTATTTTGAATAAACGCCAAAATGGTCATTATGTTAGAACCTGCGCACGTCTCCTCCTTGCCAGTTAGGCACCCCCGTCGTGACAGTATTGTTCAAATTATAATACCTTTTTCATGAATGAAGGCTCTAGCAAACAAACAAACAAAAAAAGTTCTGGTTGAAGCACTGTGTGAACACTCACGTTCATGTGTGTTGAAGCATACGGTGCAGTTAAGAAGCAACTATATATAGATGCCGTACATTATAAAATGCATGCTTATATTTACTATAACAAACTGAGACATGTAATGGTGAAGACATTACCACTGTTCTTGGTATCTGCACTAAATCTGTACTAAGGACCATGATAAAGTTTCCATGATTTCAACACCTCTGTTCCTATGCATAAATACATTTATGGTTACTTATAAATAGTGGGGAAACAAACGTCATTATTCTTGTTTCACTCAATAAAAGGAACTGAAAGCCACACACTTAAAATATATGAAGTGATGAAGGTTTTCGGTAGACCTCTTTAACATGCAAGGCACAGACTTATCTCCTCCAACGGAAACCTCAGTCTCATCCAGACTAAACAAACCAGTTACATACAGTATTGTGCAAAAGTCTTAGGCCACTTTAGTTTTGTTGTTTTAGCAATGGTATAATACTCTTTTTCCACTGATCTTCATTCCAATCTTTGTGTGCTGTAGCATATCTTGGCCTTTTCACCCTGTTCCCCTTCCTGAAAAAAGTGGTTTCTTGGCTGCTAATTTTCCAAAAAGACCATTCCTGACCAGGCTTCTTCAGACTTGAAAAGGGTCAACTTGGCATCCAGATGAACCTACCATTTGCTGCTATTGCTCAAGTATAATTGGTGATCACACTAAATACTTTGTACTGTTGCCTATACAGTAGAAGCTGGGTTTTTTTGCTGGTTTTTAATATTGCATACAAATTTCCTGTATTTTCTGGTTGTATAAAGAGACGTAGAAATACATATGGTTATCATACCCTTGCTAAATCAATGGTATTTTTTTATCTAATAGTGGCCTAAGACTTTTGCACAGTACTGTACATAACTCCTTAATAAATCAAGGACTTTCAACAAAATATTAGATGACAGTTTAGACTTATATTGAATGTTTACAGATTATCCCTATGAATTGCATTGTCAAGCCATTGTAGTTAGTGGGTTCACTGATTTCAGCCACACCAATGGGTATCAGGTGCATGAAATAAACAAAGTGCTGCAATCAAACTTTGGCAGTAGAATGTTTTGCACTGAAACGATTGGTTATTATTAAAATGTTAGGTTACAGTGTAATACAAAAAAGTATTTAGTCAGCCACTGATTGTGCAAGTTCTCCTATTTAGAAAGATGAGAGAGGTCTGTAGTCTTCATCATAGGTACACTTCAACTATCAGAGAAAAAAATGAGAAAAAAAATGCAGGAAATCATCTTCTGGATCAGTGTGTTACTGATGGTAGCCTTTGTTACTTTGGTCCCAGCTCTCTGCACGTCATTCATCAGGTCCCTCAGTGTAGTTCTGGGATTTTTGCTCACTGTTCTCATGATCATTTTGACCCCACGGGATGAGATGTTGCGTGGGGCCCCAGATCGAGGGAGATTATCAATGGCCTTGTATGCCTTCCATTTTCTTACAATTGCTCACACAGTTGATTTATTCACACCAACCTGCTTGCCTATTGTAGATTCACTCTTCCCAGCCTGCTGCAGGTCTACAATTTTCTTCCTGGTGTCCTTCGACAGCTCGTTGTTCTTGGCCATGGTTGAGTTTGGAGTCTGACTGTTTGAGGCTGTGGACAGGTGTCTTTTATACAGATAACGAGGTCGAACAGGTTCCATTAAAACAGGTAAGGAGTGGAGGGCAGAAGAGCTTCTTAAAGAAGAAGTTGCAGGTCTGTGAGAGCCAGAAATCTTGCTTGTTTGTGGTTGACCAAATACTTATTTTCCACCATGATTTACAATGAAATTCTATAAAAATCCTACAATGTGATTTCTTGGATTTTTTTCTCCTTTTGTCTCTCATAGTTGAAGTGTACCTATGATGAAGGCCTTACAGACCTCTCTCATCTTTCTAAGTAGGAGAACTTGCACAATCAGTGGCTGACTAAATACTTTTTTGCCCCACTGTATATAGCCGAAATCTGAGAACACTTAAATATTATCTCCAAAAACACGGGTATTACTTTGGTGTTTGTCCCCTTTCCTGTTACAACAGTCTTCACAACAGTCTGGAAACCTCTAGAAACAATGATTAACATGTGTTTCTGTACTAAATTGACACCGATTTACCCACTTACTTGAAATATGTCTATTGCTAAAAGTTTGAGGCTTATAAACTTCTTTATGTAATTATAAACTTGTAATAAAATTGTATACAATTAGCATTAAATAAAATAGGAGGAACACAGACAACATTAGTGATTCAGTGATTAAGACCGCAGACTATAATCAGACGATTGTGAATTCAAACAACTTTTATTGCTCTGCTCATTTGTAAGTTGGCTTGGATATCTGCCAAATTCTATAACTGTAGGAAAAAACAGAGAATTGTTTCCCTTACTATATCAGTGTAAGCATAGCTATACAGTGGTACTTCGGTTCTTGTTGTTAATTCGTACCAGAAGGCTTGTCGAGATCCGAAAAAGATGTGTGCAAATTTTTCCCATAAGGAATAATGCAAATTGAATTAATCCGTTCCAGACCCCCAGATAATCTACACTGTATAATGAAGTTGTAATGTACAGGTGCTCAGATAAACACAGAGCAGATCTTCACTGTGAAATTGAGATATTGTGAGACTAAATCACTGTGTACTGAATCGGGAATCGAGTTTCGCCTGAAATGAATTGTGCGGCACCCTTACTCTTTCGCGATCGGGGGGATAAAACGTTCCCCTCGTGATTGCATCTGGAAAGGACACAGTGCTGCTTATCAGCCTCGTCTTTACGTTTTGCGTCAGCCCCATGCTTTCACAAACCACGGGAGAACCGTTTGTCACTTTGGCGAACGCTCCGCTAGGGTTCTATTGCTATGCGCAGGCATAGACCCGCTTACGCCGTTGACACAGTGGAGCTACGCCATAAGCGCATCTCATGTTAGGTTTTTGTTTTGTTTTCTTCAGGTGCTGAAGGTTCTTTTGTTGAACTATTATTTTCTTTTATTTTAATTGTATTTTGTTTCACCATTTCCATCTGGAGCTAACTGCAATTGGGTCCTAAAATTTTTATATTTTTATTTTCTCGGTTCGCCATCATTTTAATATGGCAAACTGTAATAGTAATTTTAAATAATATAATCATTTTTAAAATGTTTGCTATCTATAGTCACTAAACAATTCAGTTTTAAGTTTCCATTCATATGCCCCGCAGTGGTTTTCTAAACTGCCTATTATCACTAAACTCCCTTACCGGTGGGGCCAACTTAGCAACTTTTTTTTTTTTTTTTTTTTTTAAACCCCTTTTTTCGTAAAAGAGCCTAGCAACAAATCTATCAACTTTAGAGAATGTTTCTGACTCTTGATACAACTTCTGCTTTCGGCTAACTTTAGTTCTGGTACTGGTCTGATGCTTCTGAGAAAGACTTAACAAAGAGATTCAAGGTTGGATGCAGTGTTGAAGTTTGCAAGTCTTCAGGTTTATTGAAGTTAAGCATCAAATTACAGAACTCCACAGCACCTTGCTAAGAAAACAAGATACATTATGATTATAGATCTGTTTTAAAAAAGTAGTCTTGAATCACTTTCTTTCTTTTCTGTCCCCTGACTGTGGTAAAGTTAGTTTTATAATACACATTTCTTAAATGTTTGACATTAGTTTTAAAATTATCACTTTGGAGTGGCCATAGAATAAAATACAACTGAATAGACTTTTAAAAATCACATTAATTCAAATTAAAGCAATTATTAGTACATGCACATAACATGCTCACTATTCCTAAGGAAGCCATTAGGGACTGTGTAAAAAGTGTTAGTACGAATACATAAATAAATAAAAAATCACTTAAAAAAAACAAAGTTGTTAGAGGTTGAGGTAGTTACCTATATGTATGGACTACTTACTACAAGTGTATCATTTCAGAATGAATACAGAAAGAATATTAAGTCACTACAAATAAAATTGAACATCTTATACATACATTATACTCTTATACATACTACTATTTATTATTCCCGAGCATTTTATACACTTATAAGTCATGGGATAGCAGTATGTAAATTGATTATGAAGTATTTTAATACTATTATCTTTATTATTAACACTTTCACCTTTTTATCTGCTTAATCCTGGACATGGTCAAGGGAAAGCCGGTGCCTAGCCAGTGGCACAGGGCCCAAGGCAGGAACAACCCTAGACAGGGTGCCGTTCCATCCTAAGGAACATACACTCACCCACTATGGGCACTTTTAGCATAATCAAATAACCTAACGCATGTATTTGGACTGTGGGAGGAAACCAGAGCACCCAGAGTAAACCCAGGAGGACATACAGGTTCCACACAGAAAGTACCCAGACTGCTACACCTAGACTTGAACCCAGGACTTTCTCCCTGTGAGGTAACAGTGCTATCCACTGTGTCACCCTATTACTATTATTAGAAGTAGCAGTACTATAACGTTCAGTTAGTTATAATAATCGTTTAGTGATTTTATTAATTATGTCTGTATGTATTTATTACTGTATTCATAATGTGCTTGCAAGATGAGTGAACTGCATGGGGGTAGGGGTAGGGACACAAAGATTCACCACCTAGTCCCCCAGGACTGCAGTGTGTGGTGCCACAGTAACTAAAAAAAACCCCACCAAAAAACAGAGAACTGTTTATTGCTGATAACGCAAAGGTTTATTGACATACAAGATCTATATTTATCTAGATATATATCTATCTTTAGGATCTGAATTTACACTTAGTAAAACTGCACAGTAACAAATCAAAGATTAAAAGAAAGTAAACTTTAGAAAATGACTTGTCCTCATCCTAAGACTAACTTAATGCTGATGCCTCTCTATAATTCCCAACTATAATTCATAAATAGGACCTCACCTAGAGCTCTGAAGATGCACTTGTTTTCTCATCAGCCTGCTCTACTTTTCTAGTCTGCTACTGTGTTTCTTGGATACAAACTAATTCATTAATGGTGACATTTTCTTGGGGCTTTATAGGCTGAAATTCAACACATAATTTGATATATCCATCCATTCTCCGTTTGCTCCTGCTAGCAACCTGACTAGTAGCCTACAGATGACAGAAGCGGTTAGCTTTCTAATTAACTCTAGCTAACACGGTTAACAACAGCAGATGATATTATTTTCTCCAGTTGAAAGGCTCACCAGGGGTGTCATCAGACACACTTTAAATGTTGCTATGCCCCACTAAAGTCACGGTGGTAAGAAGTTAATTTTGTCCTGGATTGCTGAGTAGAACTACAGGACATGCCACTCAACTTCACTACAGGCACTTCATTTCCATAATGCGCCAGCATCTTTCCCAAAGTTTGAGTGGCTAACACTCTCAGTCAGAAACAGTTTCTTACGGTTTTCGCATGGATTAATGACATCTGTAAATAATTACATGAAAGTCAGTCACGCTACAAAAGTACATATTAGACCACTATATAAAAGGCATTCATTAAACTAGTAAAAGTAGCAGTAGCATAAACAAAATTAGTGCAAGTAATAAAAAATATTTAGGGTTAATTAATTATTTCTAATCCATGGCAGAGTAACACCCACTTTAGTGTTAAATCTATTTAGTGTTTAACAGGCTTGTATTTTTACACACAGTTGTGCCCCAGAGGGATACCTCTAGCTGATGATGTTAGGTGTCGAGCAGGTTTTCATTAGTAAATCAATGTGGCTACAGGCTAGTTAGTTTACTACCTATTACCTATGCTTTGGGCCAAAACTATGCTTAACAGCATCTAGTATCCAAACACAAGCTGGTGTCAATTGCATACCAACCAGTCTTGATGCCCCTTCTCTTTTTTGGTGACATGATATCTACAAATTACAAAATATCTTGGCATGGACAAAATACTTTTGTATTTGCAGTACCATTATATTAGATAATGAAAATATGTATTAAATTCTCAGTCTCTTCATTAGAATACAACTAGAAAATTCAGGGAATTTGTATGCTGAATTAAAAAAAAACTGAAAAAGCTTCTATACTCAAGCGTAACATAAAAAAAAAATCACATTTTTGGGCTAGGAACAGGGTGAAAAGGATAAATCTCACAAAGATTGAAAGATCAGTGGAAAACTGTATTATGGACTGATGAATTCAAGTTGGAAAATTTTGGGTCCAATTGTCTACAATGTTTTATATGATCATTATACCATTGCTAAAACAACAAATCTAATGGTGGCCGCAGACTTTTGCATAGTAGTGTAAGTCATCTGAAAGACTAAATTTTCACCCATGCTTGAGTGACAGATCTGATAGCTTAACCGTTGGCGACCACACCCATCAGCTCTCGCTTCCTCCATGACTGGTAGCAAGTACAACATTTGCAAGTGGAATGAGCCTTTAGATATGAGCCTCATGGGCCTCAACCAATCTAATGCTAGCATGCTTAAAGTTGTCATCTTGGAAACATAGCCTATGGGATGGCACATCGGGATTATCTTTGTATCTTTTATCCAATTTGAAACACTTAACATGGTGTTTTCTGCCTTCATGACTGCGATTCTCCTTTCTGTGAGCAGGTGTCACAAGGGTTCGCTCATACTAGCTTTCTGCCATTCAGACATGAATTAGATGTATATAAGAACAGATTTTTATTTCCTATTATAATACTTAAGACCTTGAATGTTAAAGTGAACGGATGTTGATTAGGTGGATGTTAAACGGAAAATACCTGTAATGTTGTTTATGTTAAGTCATTACCATGTAACGATTAACAAGATATCTAACTTCCTGCCTATTAAAACATGCTTAAGTTACATTTTTTTCCAATATTACCTTGTAGTGTTGCCTTGTAATGGCCAGCAACCACCTGACATTTTAGAAAGGCAAAATTACATGTTTGATTGGGCATACACATTTTATACAGCAAAGTCATACATTTGTTTATAGTAACATAACGATGTAAGATACATTGCATAGTGTTTACAACTGTATTACAGTACCAGTCAAAAATTTGGACACACCTTGGACTCATTCAATGTTTTTTCTTTATTTTTATTATTTTCTACATTTATTATTAACACTGCAGACATCGAAACTATGGAATTAGGAAGGGCTATGTATGGAATTATGCATTAAACAATAAAGTGTTAAATGAACCTACAACATGTTTTATACTTCAGATTTTTCAAAGTAGCCACCTTTTGCTTTGATGACAGCTTTGCACACTCTTGGCAATCTCTCAAATCAGCTTTACAAAGTAATCACCTGGAAAGGGTTTCAATTAACAGGTGGGCATTGTCAAGAGTTAACTTGAGGACTTTCATGCCTTATTAATGTGTTTGCAACCATTAGCTTCTAAAGATTCTAGATTAACTCAACTCAATAAATGCAGAGTTCCAAACCTTCTCTGCATTTATTGAGTTAGCAGAGCTTTGGCAACATTTATGCACTATGCCCATTTCTGTAACTTTATGCAGTCTGACACTCTGTTGCTGAGTCACTGTAGTTCCTAACTACTTCCACTCTTCAGTAATACCAATACAAAGGGTAGAAAGTTCACAATCCGACATGTTGCAGTGATAGCATCCTAGTACAGTACCATGCTCAAATTCAGCAAGCTCTTTAGAACAGCCCATTCTTTCACAAATGTTTGTAACTGCATGACTAGGTGCTTAATTGTCAGTTACTTTTGTTCATATACGTTATATAAGACACAGCCACAATCAAAAAAAGTTGGGACAGTATGGAAAATGCATATACAAAAACACACAGTGTTTCGTACATTTATTTTGACTTTTATTTCATTTGCAGTATGAACCTGAGATATTTCATGTTTTTTTTTTTCTGGGGAACTTACTTTCATTTGTCAATAAACATCCATTCCTGCATTTCAGGCCTGCAACACATTCCAAAAAATTTTGGATGGTAAAGCATTTACCACTTTGTAATGTTGCCATTCCTTTTCACCATACTTAAAATACGTTTTTGTACAGAGGATACCAAGTTATTTAGTGTTTCTGGTGTTATTTTGTGCCATTTCTTCCTGCAAATGTCTTAAGATGGGCAACAGTATGGGGTCGACGCATTTTTCATTTCAAAATTCTCCACACATTCTTTATTGGGGACTGCAAGCAGGCCAGTCCATTACCCGTGCGCTCTTCTTCTGCCATCACAGAAGTGACCTTTGCAAGGGCACTGACACAACCCCATATCATGACAGACCCTAGTTTTTGGACTTGTTGCTGATAACAATCTGGATGATCCTTTTCGTCTTTGGTTTGGAGCACACGGCGTCCATTTTTTCCAAAAAAGACCTGGAATACTGACTTATCTGACCACAGTACACAATTCTTTTTTGCACAGTAAAGTTTTAAGTGGCATTTGTGAATGTAACTGAATGAAATGAATTTGTAGTGCTTGACAAAGGTTTGCCAAAGTAATCTCTTGCCCATGTGTTTATATCAAGTATTGTTGAATGGTGGTTCTTGATGCAGTGTCCTCTGAGGGATCAAAGATCATGGGCATACAGCTTAAGCTTGCGCCCTTGGCCTTTATGCACTGAAATTCCTCCCAATTCCTTGAGTCGTTTAATTATATTATGCACTGTAGAATGAGAAATAATGGAAATCCCTTACAATCTTTTTTGAGGTACATTGTTTTTAAACATTTCAATAATTTTCTCATGCATTTCTTGATAAACTGGAGATATTCTGGCCATCTTTGCTCATCAGAGACTCCTGCCTTTTCTGGATGCTGCTCTTGTACCAAATCACTATAATCACCTGTTGACATCACCTGTATGAAATCACATCATTATTTAGTTTTTTTTTATACATTACTATGCCTAAATTGCAAATGTCCCAACTTTTTGGAATGTGTTACAGGCCTGAAATGCAGGAATGGTTGTTTATTAACAATATTAACAAATGAAATTAAGTTGACCAGAAAAACATGAAATATCTCAGGTTCATACTGTCTGCAATGAACTAAAAGTCAGAGCAAATGTAAAGCAAAAGTAAATGTAAAGCAAAGTAAAAAAAACAAACAAACAAAAAAAAAACACTTTTTTCTGATTTGGGGTTGTATATAAATCATGTTTACTTTTACAAATAAACTGGTGTTGGAGAGTCACTGAATTTATTGGTGTATATATATTTGATATTATTTTGTTAAATAAGCAAACAGAAAAAAAAGTTTAGGAACTTGAGATTAGAAACAAACGCCCATGTGCATTTTGCTTGTGTGTTTAATGTAATGTTCAAGTAATGTAATCTTGCATACCTTTTATAAGCTCTCAAAAATCTACATTGAGTCTTTGTGGTTTTCGGTAAAGACAAGTGGTTGGTAACAGATCAGACATGTGGATGGAAAACACTAAGTTTTTATAAATGGGCTAAATCAAACGCATGTGAACACTACCAACCCTAACCCCAAACTTCTTAGGTTAGTTGAGGAACAGAAAAAAGGAATTGAAAGGACAATTTTAGAAATGTCCTACACATCTTTTCTGCTAATTGCAGATATAACACCTCTACAAGCACAATGCTGCATGCATTTTTTTTTCTACACATTGAATCTTCACCCTGATTCTGTTTGAAAGATTCTACTCTAAATTTGAGCAAGACTCCTGACTATGAGATTCTCAGCTCAGTTGTGAATTGGTAAGAAGAGGTCATCTGTTAAATATTGTAAATGTAAATGGATACCACTTTGCTGGACCTAATATTGCTCATCACTAAAAAGCTGTAGAAAAATAATCATATCTAAAATCACAGAGACATAGCTGTGAGCAAAAGTACAGTTTGTATAAAATTGCAATTAAAGAAAAATATTTCACATCCAAATAGCAATGTGCTCCAGAGGCGAATGCTTTAAGACCATACAGGAAGCCCAGCTTTCCCTTCTATGTCATTACAAAGGCAAATTTTCAACAAAGTCTACAGTGGGGCAAAAGCGTATTTAGTCAGCCACTGATTGTGCAAGTTCTGCTACTTAAAAATATGAGACAGGTCTGTAATTTTCATCATGGGTACACTTTGAGAGACAAAATGAGAAAAAAATCACACTGTAGGATCTTTAAAGAATTTAATTGTAAATTATGGTGGAAAATAAGTATTTGGTCAATAACAAAATTTCAACTCAATACTCAATCCCATTCCGAAGGCTCCTTCGTATGCGGCCGACAAATGCGTCCTTCTTTTCCCTCAAAACGAAGGATACATCCGATGTATCCTTGTAACGGCGGGAGGCGGATGGGAAGCAGGAGACGCACGCAGGTATTCAACTAAGGAAGCTTTATTGGAAAAAGGGGCAAACAAAGGGAGACACAGCGAACGGAAATAGGCAATACCTGAAAACGGGTGTGAACATAAACCTGGCCGAGGCCGCTAGACGGGTGTGAAACAAAAACCGAAAACAGAAACCACGTAGGGGGCACAAAACGGGTGGAAATAAACCAAAACACGGAAATGAATGAAACGAGCGATACCTGAAACTAAGCAGGGTGCGTAGGGACGCGACGATGAGCTGAGCTGCCCGGCAGGACGCGACAATGAGCTGAGCTGCGCGTAGAAACGCGAGGACGAGCGGTGCTGCGCGACGGGCACGGAGTACAACTGATGAACCGCGAGGTGGGTCCCTCGCGGTTGTACCATTATAGGTCGTCCCACGGCTGAACGCAATCAAGGTGACCGCGGTGGGACTTCCTGATTGGTCCATATGCCAGTGCGCGCTGCCGTGGCGCGTGACAGAGCCCCCCTCCAAGGAGTCCGAGTCGGAGCTAGGACTCCCAGAAGAGCCCCCCGAGAGCAGGTCTATCTCAGGCGGTCTCCTTGCCGGGCGGACCCCAGGAGGGGACCGCCAACAGTCGGGCGGCTGGCGCGTGGAGGCACCGACGAGGCGACGCTTGAGAGCGGAGGCGGCGACGAGGCGACGCTTGAGAGCGGAGGCGGCGACGAGGCGACGCTTGAGAGCGGAGGCGGCGACGAGGCGACGCTTGAGAGCGGAGGCGGCGACGAGGCGACGCTTGAGAGCGGAGGCGGCGACGAGGCGACGCGGCGGCGCCTGGAAGCGGAGGCTACGCGGCGGCGCCTGGAAGCGGAGGCGACGACGTGAGGCTGACGGTCGGAGTCGACGACGTGAGGCTGACGGTCGGAGTCGACGACGTGAGGCTGACGGTCGGAGTCGACGACGTGAGGCTGACGGTCGGAGTCGACGACGGCGGCGAAGAGGCGAGAGCTTGAGAGCGGAGGCGGCGACGAGAGGCGACGCGGAGGCGCCTGGAAGCGGAGGCTACGCGGCGGCGCCTGGAAGCGGAAGCGGGCGACGACGTGAGGCTGACGGTCGGAGTCGACGACGTGAGGCTGACGGTCGGAGTCGACGGACGTGAGGGGCGCTGACGGTCGGAGTCGACGACGTGAGGTGACGGTCGGAGTCGACGACGTGAGGCTGACGGTCGGAGTCGACGACGGGAGGCTGACGTTCGGAGTCGACGACGGGAGGCTGACGGTCGGAATCGACGACGGGAGGCTGACGTGTCGGAGTCGACGACGGGAGGCTGACGGTCGGAGTCGACGACAGGGAGGCTGACGGTCGGAGTCGACGACGGGAGGCTGACGGTCGGAGTCGACGACGGGAGGGCTGGGGAGCAGAGCCGTGGACGGGATGCTGGATCTTCCTGGATGAGACAGTCTCTGAACGGTTTCCTCCTCCTGGAGGAGACGTTCTCTGAACTGGTCTCTGGGAGAGACGTTCTCCTGGAAAACGGGTCCTTGGGAGGAGACAGTCTCTGAAACGGTTTCCGTGGAGGAGACGTTCTCTGAACGGGTCTCTTGGGAAGAGACGTTCTATGAACGGGTCTCTTGAGGAAGAGACGTTCTCTGGACCGGGTCTCTTGGGAAGAGACGTTCTCTGGACGGGTTCTCTTGGGGAGAGACGAAGTCTCTGGACGGGTCTCTGGGAAGAGACGTTCTTGGACGGGTCTCTTGGGAAGAGACGTTCTCTGGAGAAGACGCGGCCTCAGGGAAGGCCTCTGGAGAGGACGCGGGCTCAGGGAAGGTTCTCTGTCGAGGACGCGGCCTCAGGGAAGGCCTCTGTCGAGGGACGCGGCCTCAGGGAAGGCCTCTGTAGAGGACGCGGCCTCAGGGAAGGCCTCTGTCGAGGAGGCGGCCTCAGGGAAGGCCTCTGTCGAGGAGGCGGCCTCAGGGAAGGCCTCTGTCGAGGACGCGGCCTCAGGGAAGGCCTCTGTCGAGGACGCGGGCCTCAGGGGAAGGCCTCTGTACGAGGACCGCGGCCTCAGGGAAGGCCTCTGTCGAGGACGCGGCCTCAGGGAAGGCCTCTGTCGAGGACGCGGACCCTCAGGGAAGCCTCTGTCGAGGACCGCGGCCTCAGGGAAGGCCTCTGTCGAGGGACGCGGCCTCAGGGAAGGCCTCTGTCGAGGACGCGCCTCAGGGAAGGCCTCTGTCGAGGACGCGGCCTCAGGGAAGGCCTCTGTCGAGGACGCGGCCTCAGGGAAGGCCTCTGTCGAGGGACGCGGCCTCAGGGAAGGCCTCATGTCGAGGACGCGGCCTCAGGGAAGGCCTCTGTCGAGGACGCGGCCTCAGGGAAGGCCTCTGTCGAGGACGCGGCCTCAGGGAAGGCCTCTGTCGAGGACGCGGCCTCAGGGAAGGCCTCTGTCGAGGACGCGGCCTCAGGGAAGGCCTCTGTCGAGGACGCGGCCTCCAGGGAAGGCCTCTGTCGAGGACGCGGCCTCAGGGAAGGTCTCTGTAGAAGGACGCGGCCTCAGGAAGGCCTCTGTCGAGGACGCGGCCTTTAGAAAGGCCTCTGTCGAGACGCAGCTTCAGGGAAGGCCTCTGTCGAGGACGCGGCCTCAGGGAAGGCCTCTGTCGAGGACGCGGCCTTTAGAAAGGCCTCTGTCGAGGACGCGGCCTCAGGGAAGGCCTCTGTCGAGGACGCAGCCTTTAGAAAGGACTCTGTCGAGGACGCGGCCTCAGGAAAGGCCTCTGTCGAGGACGCGGCCTCAGGAAAGGCCTCTGTCGAGGATGCGGCCTCAGGAAAGGCCTCTGTCGAGGATGCGGCCTCAGGAAAGGCCTCTGTCGAGGATGCGGCCTTTAGAAAGGCCTCTGTCGAGGATGCGGCCTCAGGGAAGGCCTCTGTCGAGGATGCGGCCTCAGGGAAAGCCTCTGTCGAGGATGCGGCCTTTAGAAAGGCCTCTGTCGAGGATGCGGCCTTTAGAAAGGCCTCTGTCGACCTGGATGCAGCCACTGGGACTGCCGACGTCCTGGGGGCAGCCACAGGAACTGCAGACGCCCTAGGGCAGCCACTGGAACTGCAGACGCCCTGGGGGCAGCCACTGGAACTGCAGACGCCTTGGGGGCAGCCACTGGAACTGCAGACACCCTGGGGGCAGCCACCGGAACTGCAGACGCCCTGGAGGCAGCCACTGGAACTGCTGACGTCTTGGATGCAGTCACTGGCACTACTGATGACCTGGACACAGACACTGGTACAAACGTCCGAGACGCGGGAGTGAGCACGAGCGGGAGTGACGCGAGTGTCCATTCTACCAAAGTCCGTGGTGCAGGAATGGGCACGACCGGGGGTGACGTGACTGTCCGTTTTGCCGATGTGCGTGGTGCAGGAGTCGGCGGCGCTAACTGTGCAACCGTGGAGACTAAGGGGCCTAACATGGGACTAGAGGAGTCAGAAGCGGATTCGTGCACTATTGCCGGTTCAGACACGGAACTTGAGCGGTTAGGGACGAGATTATCGGAAACTAGAGGATCAGGCGTGGAACCAGAGCGATCCGAGACACGAAAATCGAGAACTAGGGGTTTAGAGGCGAGACTAGAACAATTGGGGACACGAGTATCGAGAACCAGATTATCAAGACCTAGGTCACTGGGCGTCACGCTTGCGCGTTGACGCTTAACTAGAGCGGTCCGGATGGTGGCAAGCTGGGAATCCAGCACATGACCAATCAAGGTTGGTCGGACAGGGCGAATGGGTTCAAAAACACCGGAACCCGCGGCCGTGGTGACCTGTGGAGAGCCGAAAGCGATATCCAGCTCCTCCAGGAACCGCTCTATGGTGCCAGTCTTCAGGATGGACCATAGTCGGGTGGCCCAGGTTAGAGCCTCACTGGTGAGGTGTAGAAAAACAAAAGACACCTTGGCATAATCGGTTTCCGTGGGGTATAAACTGAAATAACGATAGCAATTGTCAATGAACGATTGACAATGAACAAAGGGAGACACAGCGAATGGAAATAGGCAATACCTGAAAATGGGTGTGAACATAAACCTGGCTGAGGCCGCTAGACGGGTGTGAAACAAAAGCCGAAAACAGGTAGGAAACAGAAACCACGTAGGGGGCGCAAAACGGGTGGAAATAAACCAAAACACGGAAATGAATGAAACGAGCGATACCTGAAACTAAGCAGGGCGTGTAGGGACGCGACGATGAGCTGAGCTGCGCGGCTGGACGCGACAATGAGCTGAGCTGCGCGTAGGAACGCGAAGACGAACGGTGCTGCGCGACGGAACGCGACGGGCACGGAGTACAATTGATGAACCGCGAGGTGGGTTCATCGCGGTTGTACCTTTATAAGTCGTCCCACGGCTGAACGCAATCAAGGTGATCGCGGTGGGACTTCCTGATTGGTCCATATGCCAGTGCGCGCTGCCGTGGCGCGTGACAATCCTTCGTGACCTACCATATCCTGAGGTGCATTGCGCCTGAGGGGAACTTAGCAATATCGGAACGGTTGGCTGAGGAATATACGTTATTTAAATGTAAGAATTTAAAAACTCGAACAGGTAAATGTTAAAAAGCAAAAGCACAACATTTTTTGGTTTTGTTTTAGGGAGCAAGGAGCAAACGGAGACCTTTATTAAACTGCTTGAGGAAAAATGAATGCCAGCGCCTGCAGTGAAGCGTCTCCTCCAATAATTGAAAAAACAAAAACAGCATATAAACTAAACTCAAAATTTCTAGCTCCATTGTTATAACGATTATTGCTGTTTTGTGATACGGTGCGGGTGGGTGGTTCAGTGACGCAAACAGGAAATCCAATGCAGAGTAGACCGTCTCATTTCGGTTCGGTCTTCGTCACGGTCTACCCAGCCTTCCAAGCACACACCTTCATAGACCGCGTAGACCGCGTCCTTCGAAGGATGCAGCCCCTGAAATGGGATTCACCCTCTCTGTACTTGTGTTCTCGTGTACTTGTGAAACGTCATCAGTGGCAGCCCAAGTATTGTTTCATTTCCATGTTCGCATCTAACCAAGTCCGCTTCAAATCCCCGGATGTGTTCTCGATCCGCCCATATTACAGAGGATGCATCGAAGCAGACTTGTGCGGACGTGAACAGCGAAATATCCCACAATGCATTGCCAGCTCGGTAATGCCGGATGAGAGAACTCCCAAATGGATGTATAATAGGCTCTATGCACGCTTTTCTTCCGGGTTCTCGTATACCGGCAGACTAACTTCCGGTTTTAAACGCCGGACACTGAACACGTATCGTTAGAACACGATTCATAATAAATAATTATTATTTTTAATAATCTTAATAATCAAGTCAAAGTCAAAGTGAACTTTATTGTCATTCAGACTATACAGCAGGGAGTGTACATCTGAACGAAATTGCGTTTCTCCAGTCTCCGATGTGCAAGAATAACAAGGGTGTAGAGACGTGAGACATACATATACGCTCATATCTACATATATACACATAAATAGAGGAAAAACAAAGAATAATAATAAAGATACAAAAATGTACACAACACATATAGACATATATACACATGTGCATAAGCACATATAAACGATTAAAATATTGAGGTATATATATATATATATATATATATATATATATATATATATATATATATACACACACACACACGTATATGTGTGTGTATATATCTCTTCATGTGTAAATAAATATATATATATATATATAGATATATTGTGCAATAACATTCATTTCTATTCAATGTGCAATATATATATACATATATACATATATGTATATATATATTGCACATTGAATAGAAATGAATGCTATTGCACAATTTTCACAGTTCACAGTATGTATAACTTATAATGTATTATAATGTATTACTTAATGATTTAGAGGGACACAAGTCTCCTTAGTCATGTCACAATGGCTGTGGAGTTTCATACCCTTGCAACTAAGCTCACGTCATTTTCATTCTCAGTTCATGTCCATACCAGTGAAATGGACACTACACACCTTTGTGTGTTTGGTGATTTGAATGTTATCCCTCTTGATGTTGACAAGAAATTTCTTTCCGATCTCCTCGTCCAGCGGAAACGAATGAAAACTCACAAGAGAGTTATACCTTGCTGACACCGAACACAACGGGACAGAACAATGTTCTGATGCCCCTCGTTCTTGTTTTTGAAATCGCAAAACATTATTCCTCATTATGCGAATGTAAATCTCTGTATTCCCAGCACTTCAGAACTTTCTTTAGAGTCGCCTAAGCTGACCGGAAGCTAGAACGCCGGTATGAAGACTAACGGAAACGCGTCACAGTCCTATCGTGCAGAGAGCCTATTTCTAAAGTAATACTGTTATTGTGTCATAAAATGAAGTTATAAGAGTTTTTTTAGGCGAGAATGTAGTTGTTTAAAATTCAACTATCCAGTCAGTTTATCAAGATAAAGCTTACATAAAAAATGCTCAAACGATTTCGGAGATGTGACGGAAAGCTATTAACATATTTATTATGCATTATATGTGTTATTTGTTCAGCCTGTATTCTAAATATGAACTGTCTGATATAAATTGAAGTTCATAATTAAATTCCCTTCTAAAATCAGACTTGTTTGGTGCTGGCGTATGTTTGGGAAGGTTTCTATTTTATGCTTAAATGAGATCGGTCCGTTGTTACACGTAGATTAAACTGTTTAATGGAAAGTAAAAGATCGGAGCACTTCTTCCACCACTGACAGGCTTTATACAAGATGTTTTAGGATTTTATCTCTGCGTAAAAAGCAAACCGTGTTGTCTCCATAGCCAAGTACGCTGCTGTTCCAATTGTAGAATAACCGAACTGCGTTCTCCCGTCCTCGGGGGGAGTATGTACTCGCAAGTCGAACTTCCTAGTACAGACTTAGGAAGTACGCAAGTCCGTACTTCGCGTACTTGGTATTGAGAAACGGCCACGGTTACGCGGTTCGTTTTTTGATAATCACTGTCACATTCGCTCTCGCACCACGGCCACCTTTGCGCACTTTCTCCCATGGCTCACTCCTGCTCCTGCGCACCACGCCGCCCTTCCATCACTTTCCACCTCGTTCTACCACCTCTCTCGTCCTCCGTCAAATCACACAGACCTGCCTCTAGTTTTCTGGCACCTTCCTCTTCCCTATATATACCGGACACCTCCACATCCTCGTTGCTCTGTCTCGTGGTCCCTACCGTGTCACAAGCCCCGCGCTATCACGGCTCTAACGTGACCACGTTCTTGCCAAGCCATTATCTATCTCTCGCCATTCTACTGTACCTTCTCCCTTTCCTAGTCGATCTCCATATATCCTAATCGTATCCTCTTTCTGTTCTTTCTGATCGCGTCTGTTACCCTTACCTAATCTCTCATATCGCGCACCTACCTCTCCTCTTCGTTCCGTCATCCGCTTGTCTACCACCCGATTAGTATTCCGTTTCCGTTCAGCACTTCGTTGTTGTGCCGTTATCCTGTCGGTTACTAGTTTCAGTTTCTTTAATAAAAGCTGTCTGTGTTCAGTTCACTCTCCCTGCGTGTGTTTCCTGAAACTTACAGCCGGCGTGACAATTACTGTGTTAGGATAGGATAAGTGCTTAGGTGTGTACCTGTGTTCCGACTTACACCGAAAATCGGTTTACGACGCCACCTAGAAACGGATCTGCGTAGTAAGTCGAGGACTACCTGTACTTTGTAACATAACCTTTGTTGGCAATGACAGAGGTCAAACGTTTCCTGTAAATCTTCACCAGGTTTGCACACACTGTAGCTGGTATTTTGGCCCATTCCTCCATACAGATCTCCTCTAGAGCAGAGATGTTTTGGGGCTGTCATTCGGCAACATGGACTTTTAACTCCCTCCACAAATTGTCTATGGGGTTGAGGTCTGGAGACTGGCTAGGCCACTCCAGGACCTTGAAATGCTTTTTACGGAGCCACTCCTTCGTTGTCCGAGCGGTGTGTTTGGGATCATTGTCATGCTGGAAGACCCAGCCACGTTTCATCTTCAATACTCTCACTGATGGAAGGAGGTTTTGGCTTAAAATCTCACGATACATGGCCCCGTTCATTCTTCCCTTAACACGAATCAGTCGTCATGTGCCCTTTGCAGAAAAACAGCCCCAAAGCATGATGTTTCCACCCCCATGCTTCACACTAGGTATGGACATTGCAGAAGGCTATTGGAAGAATGTTTTGTGGACGGATGAGACCAAAATAGAACTTTTTGGTTTAAAAGAAAAGCATTATGTTTGGAGAAAGGAAAACCCTGCATTCCAGCATAAGAACCTTATCCCATCTGTGAAACATGGTGGTGGTAGTATCATGGTTTGGGCCTGTTTTGCTGCATCTGGGCCAGGACAGCTTGCCATCATTGATGTAACAATGAATTGTGAATTATATTAGATATTTCTAAAGGAAAATGTCAGAACATCTGTCCATGAACTGAATCTCAAGAGATGGTGGGTCATGCAGCAAGACAGCAACCCTAAGCACACAAGTCGTTCTACCAAAGAATGGTTAAATAAGAATCAAGTTAATGGTTTGGAATGGCCAAGTCAAAAAGTCCTGACTTTAATCAAAATGTTGTGAAAGGACCTGAAGCGAGCAGTTAATGTGAGGAAACCCACCAACATCCCAGAGTTGAAACTTCTGTATGGAGGAATGTGAGTTTTGCTATTTAAGAGCAAGCTCTAGCTCAGTCAGGTGCCATCCCTTCACTCTACATTCATCGCATGCATTTATCATGCGGTTGTTTCACGCGACTTGAGCTTCGTGTTGGCGTTAGCTCTGCACAATTGCCGTTGTCTGCCCATTGGCCGTTGTTTACCTTTTTTCCCGTGATCAGGGACACTGGTAGGTTGCAGACTTTTCAACTCTATTCGCCCTTCTCTTGCTACGCTCAAGTCCTCTATGCACTGGGCATGCACTGATCCGAGTTACGCTCTTTGCGTGCCCAGGATTGTACGCCAACAGCATAGCACTCAGCCCCCTAGAGCTGGGCACTCCTTTGCGTTTCTTCCTTTTTTCCCTGTTCTCCCTCGCCACAACGTTTTGGCATGTTATTGGTGGCTTATTAGTTTGCTTAGTTATTTTATATATAGAAATATAGGTGATTTATATTTCTGTATAAATATGACCTAAAACATCATCAGATTTTCACACAAGTCCTAAAAGTAGATGAAAAAGAACCCAGTTAAACAAATGAGACAAAAATATTATACTTAGTCATTTATTTTTTGAGGACAATGATCCAATATTACATATTAGTGAGTTGCAAAAGTATGTGAATCTCTAGGATTAGCAGTTAAATTATAGTAAGGTGTTTTCAATCAATGGGATGACAATCAGGTGTGAGTGGGCACCCTGTTTTTTTTAAAGAACAGGGATCTGTCAAAGTCTACTCTTCACAACATGTTTGTGGAAGTGTATCATGGCACAAACAAAGGAGATTTGATCAGCCTGGAAAAGGTTGCAAAGCCATCTCTAAAGAGTTTGGACTCCACCAATTCACGGTCAGACAGATTGTGTACAAATGGAGGAAATTCAAGACCATTGTTACCCTCCCCAGCAGTGGTCAACCTACAAAGATCACTCCAAGAGCAAGGCGTGTAATAGTTGGTGAATTCACAAACCACCCCAGGGTAACTTCTAAGCAACTGAAGACTTTATTTGTGGGAATCTTATGATGTTTTATGTCATATTTATGCAGTAATATAGAAAATTATATATAAGCACCCACAAACTGTACACTCATTGACAAAAAAACTCACCAAGAAGGAGTTGTTGGAATCCCATAAAACTTCATATGCGTGAATGTAATGATGATACATGTAAGTATTACATCATTAAAGAAAAAGGATAGCTTTATTGGGGAAACTGTACAACTGAAAGAAGGCCCTAGTAACCCTGTTGGGCCACCTCTAGCCTTGATACAAGATGAGATACGATTGGGCATGGAGGCATACAGGTTCCGTATAGTATCCTGCAGGACATTTGCTCACAGATGTTTCAGCTGGACCTGCACACTTTTTGCCTGCTGAAGCCAGCATCCTAGCTGGTTCCATAAATGCTTGATTGGTGATAAATCTGGCAACCGGGCAGGCCAAGGAAGTGTGCTGGAGACATTCCTGAGAAACCTTTGCTGTGTGTGGGCAAGCACTGTCCTGCTGAAAACTGCCAGTTGGAAGCCCTGCTATGAGAGGCAACACGTGGCTGCAGGATGTCCTGCAATGATCACTGATCCATTAGTGTTCCTTGTATCATTACTGGGGGTGACCAACTGTTGTATGTGATGGCTCCCCAGATCATCACACCAGCAGCTGGGGCAGTGTCTGAATATTACTGTAAAAGTATCTAAACTTAATAACTAAACATAAATAACTTACTCTCAACATTAATTTCATAATATAAATTCCTTTCCAACATTTTCTGAGTCAATCCAGTTATAGAATTTCTCTCCATTATAGACTAACATACAGGCTGCAGTCTCTTTTATTTAGTTCCCCATACAATATGGTTCTTTTGCTGGGTTAATAAATGGGTTCTTTAACTTCCAAATACTGAGTCAGGGTAGCAACTGTCATACGTGAGAGGATATCCACTGTCAACATACTGATACCACACTACACAACAAACATACTATGACAAGGCAGGACTTTCTTAGGCCCTGGCTTTCTAGCATTGTGCCAGACCAGGCCCAGATGCAGTGTCCCATCAGGGGGGTGGGGGTGGCCTTTGCCTGTGCCCAGGGAGAACATGCAAACTCCACATAGACAGAGTCTGGGCTGGGAATCAAACCATGAATTTCTGGAGGTGTGTGGTGAGGGTGCTAACCAATGTACCACCATGCTTCCCACCACTTAAAATCTTATTTATTGCAATTCCATAAAGTAACAATTATTTGCACTTCTATTATTGTATGTATCATTACATATTATATTCGTTCCACTTCAGAAATAATATACACAAAGACAGAAATATGACCAAGACTAACTTTTAATGAAACACTTTCAACCCCACTGTTGTATAAAAGATGTTTCATTAACAGTGTATTATTTTCTATTATAATATTATCTATTATGAAGCCTCTAGCAAATTGATTATACAGAAATTATTTTTGACATTTAAAGATATTTGTAGCAAATGTGTTAATTCTAGAAAAAAAAAAATACAAAAACAGTGCATCAAATCATATTCGTGCAGTTAGTAAGCATTTACATGTAGATACTTTAAATTAAAAATGCATTCAAAGCATCCTTTTATTTTCTATAACTAACTAATAACTAAGTATAACTAAGTCTAATGTCATTACCAATTTTCTTTAAAAAACCTGCACTAAAGGACCATGATAAAGTTTCCATGATACAACCTCAGTTCTTATGAATAAATACAAAAAAATGAATAAAATGAATAAATGGTTAACACATATTTATTAATAATAGGGAAATAGTAGTTTTTGCTTCACTCAGTAAAGGGAACTGAAACCCACCCATTTGAAAAAGTACATGAAGCAAAGTGATGAAGCTGTTCAGTAGACCTCTTTAACATGCAAAACATGGACTTATCTCCTCAAACAGAACCATCAACCCTATCTAAACTGAACAATCCAATTAGATACATAACTCCTGAATAAAGCAAGGACTTTCTATGAAATTTCAGATAACACATGAGACTGGCAGTGAGTGTTTACAGATTATCACTATAAATTTGATTATGTGGTCAAGTGTATTTTAACGTATATTTAGTGGGTTCAGTAATTTCAGCCATATCAGTGGCTAACAGGGGCATGGAATTCAAACATAAAACCATTTAATCAACAGAGTGATCCATTGGCAGTAGAATTGGTTGGACTGAAAAGCTTAGTCTTTATTAAAAATGTACCTAAACTGTGTACACTGATTTATTTACTGTAACAAAACCCGTTCAGCTTTTTGTATTTGGTTATGTTGTGCTAGAAACAATAGCAAAATAGAATCACTATTAATGAAGATTATTTAGATCAGTAGTACTCAAGCTATTGCTAGAGTGCTACATTTGGCTGCTTGATTCCAAATTGGTTTAATTGTCTGCATATTTAGCAACATTTGGTATAGCTAGAGCATGATTATAGCTTTCAAGAATAACAGAATATGACAGTGGATAATATTTTAAGAGCCACATGCTGACAACTGGGAATCATAGCGAAATTATGGTAAAAGTAAAGTATTTACATTATAAAATAATAAATGGGTCTCTTCAAGCCTAGGTCTTCTTGTCAAATGGCTTCCAAGATACTTGATTTAGGGTACCACAATGAACCGTAATCCATCATTACATATTTCCATAAACATTGAAATCAGCCATGTTGGTGTAGTCATCATCAGCAGCCTATAAATTAAAGAAACAAATTTCTTGAACTTAGTAGTTATCAGAGTATTAAAATATATATACTACAAATATCAAAATAAGTCAAGGTAAAAAAAAGCACATAAAGCTAATAGAAGAAAAAAGGAAATACATATATGATGTTTGATTGTAGAGAAGTATATTTCATGTTACTTACATCTGAACATCCACCCCCATATTTGTGGGATTTGGGGTCACTAAAATGGTTACAAATTTAGACAAAAGAAGAGACAGAACACCAAGATTTGTGTATTTTTCAGAATAAATCATATTTAGATATCTAAAATGTCTCTTGGATATTGCACAATGTGCTAATGTGTGTTTACTGAAGGTAAACTGATTGCATGACTCAATGATTATTAACAGAAATTTAAAATTGCACTACCTTTTTGGAGATGGACAGCGAGGTTTGGAGAAACCTGCTGTTCCGGATGCATTACAGTTGTTTGGCCTGTAAACACAGAGATTTGCTTATTAGACAGTAAGATGCATCATTTATCCAAAGACATATAGCAGCTGGATTATATCTAATATATTAACATATGGACTGCAGGTCTGCAAAGAACTGGTGTCTTGTCCAGGGCAAGCTGACCCTCACCAGAAATAAGAGGGGTTAAAAACATAAAAAAATAGCTTCTAGTTAGGGTTTGGCAATATGACGATATTTTATCGTATTGCTATATGTTTTGTATCGTGATAGACAATATGCTTTTCTGAGCATATTGAGAATATTGTCAGTGCTTAAAGAACACTGACTTACTGCATGTTTCATTACAAAAAGTGTAATTAGTCCTGTTTAATTGAATGAAGTGCAGCACTTTACTAAGTATGGGATAATACTTGAATAGTAAATTTTAAGAATCTGTCGCTGCTGATGCGTTTTTTCTGTGATCTCATATATAGTGTTAAGTATTGTGAAAATGTTTTTAAATATTGTGATATATTTTCACTGTATCGCCCACCTCTATTGCCAGCTGTTTTCTCTCACCACAAATTTTATGAATATGTTGACCAAAGTATCAAGCAAAAGAACATAAAAGTACATTTCATTTTACATCCATTTAAAGTTTTTCTTCCATGCAGTCTTCAGCTGGTTAAAGAAAACTGAAGCTTTTTAGAGAGTACACATCAAAATATCAGCTTTATATATAATATAGTCACTTGCCTTATATGTAATATTTTTATTAATATTTTGCCTTGGTTATTATCTAAATCTTAGTACCTACCTACTTGATATGTTAAGATAAATACTTACTTAGCCCCGGAACTTCTGTCAGGCTCATTTCTCCTGTGGCTCCTAAAAAAGAGTAAAAGATTGTTGATTATATTTAGGAAAATAGTCAAGCCATGTGCCTCCAAGTAGCTCGTACAAATAGGCATCCAGGCCTGCCTGGTCATCGTTGTACTTATTCAAAGAGCTGAAGGAAGGCAATGCAGAATGAATGCTTCCCTTTACTTTTACCAAAGCCAAACATCTTCAAAGTTCAGGTTTTGTTTTAATGATGACAATACATATAGAAACTGAACTACAATAAGTGAAATATAACATTTGTTTTGATAAACGCTTTCAGTGGTATATTTTTGCTAGTTTATTTCTTTTTGTTATTTTACCAAATACACTCAGAAATAAACATCAGATGGTTTAGTGTTGCAGGATAGGGCAAAAAATTAGGTTTGGCAACAGAACTGCCTTGCACATTTACATTTACAGCATTTAGCAGACGCTCTTATCCAGAGCGACTTCCAATTGGTACAGTCTTACAATCCAAGCAATTGTGGGTTAAGGGTCTTGCTCAAGGACCCAACAGTGGCAGCTTGGCAGAGGTGGGATTTGAACCCTGGACCTTCTGGTCCACAGTCCAGTACCTTAACCGCTAGGCTACCACCGTCCCTAAGCACGCACACGCAGCATGTATCTTGTATCTTGTATGTGATTTTGGCTAAAGAAAAGTGCTTAGTAAAGACCACACATGTGATATACATGTAGGCTAAATCAAAAGCATATAAAACAACCAAACTAACTCCAAACTTCTTAGATGGAAAAAGAGGAATTGAAAGGACCATTTTAGAAATGGCCTACACATCAATTCTACTAATTACAGATTTAACAGTTTTACATATTCTGAAAACATCATTCATCATTCTTATTTTTCCCCACGCTCTGGTTTTTACTATGGTTCTGCTTGAATGCTTTCTAACATGTCTGTATTTGTACTGCTCTGTTTTTATGTCACTGTCAACAATTTATATATTGATGCATGACACAACTAAAGTGAATAATTTTGTTTACTGCCTGAATATATCTGGGATTTAATTTTATGAATTAATCATTAATAGAAGCTTAGTCTAAATAAAAATGTTTACATGGGCATGTCTAATGATTTTCCATAGCCAGTCACTGACTCAGATTATTTGAATACCAGAGAAGCGGAAAGATGAAACGGCTGTGTTTGCTACTTTCTCATTTACTGTAACTTGTGATGATGTACAGTGGTGTGAAAAAGTGTTTCTGATTTCCTATTTTTTTGAATGTTTGTGTTTCACTTAAGTGTTTCGGAACATCTAACCAATTTAAATATTAGTCAAAGACAACACAAGTAAACACAAAATACAGTTTTTAAATGAAGGTGTTTATTATTAAGGGAGAAAAAAATTCAAACCTACATGGCCCTGTGTGAAAAAGTGATTGCTCCCCTTGTTAAAACATAACTATGGTTTATCACACCTGAGTTCAGTCTCTAGCCACACCCAGGCCTGATTATTGCCACACCTGTTCTCAATCAGGACATCACTTAAATACGACCTGCCTGACAAAGTGAAGTACACCAAAAGATCCTTAAAAGCTACACATCATGCAAGATCAAAAGAAATTCAGGAACAATTGAGAAAGAAAGTAATTGAGATCTATCAGTCTGAAAAGCCATTTCTAAAGCTTTGGGACTCCAGCGAACCACAGTGAAGCCATTCTCCACAAATGGCGAAGATATGGAACAGTGGTGAACCTTCCCAGGAGTGGCCGGCCGACCAAAATTACCCCAAGAGCGCAGCGACGACTCATCCAAGAGATCACAAAAGACCCCACAACAACATCCAAAGAACTGCAGGCCTCACTTGTTTCCATTAAGATCAGTGTTCGTGCCTCCACCATAAAAAAGAGACTGGGCAAAAATGGCTTGCATGGCAGAGTTCCAAGACGAAAACCACTGCTGAGCAAAAGAACATTAAAGCTCGTCTCAATTTTTCCAGAACACATCTGCACAGCAGTTGTTGCTGCTAAGGGTGGCCCAACCAGTTATTAGGTTTAGGGGGCAATCACTTTTTCACACAGGGCCATGTAGATTTGGATTTTTTTCTCCCTTAATAATAAACACCTTCATTTAAAAACTGCATTTTGTGTTTACTTGTGTTGTCTTTGACTAGTATTTAGTTTGGTTTGATGTTCCGAAATACTTAAGTGTGACAAACATGCAAAAAGAACTGAAATCAGGAAGGAGACTTTTTCACACCACTGTATGTATTTAAGAATTTCTAAGAAAGTGCATTTGCCTTCAAAACAATGATTTCCATAATTTCCTCTTTTTATCTGCCCAGTGTAAGGTAATGTATGTGATTTGAAGTACTTCAAATCTCCATGTTACCAACACGAAAAGCTACAAATGATAATGGACATAAATACATTCACAGGATATCTGTGTCTGCTAGTCTGTGGTTCCCTAAAAAACAGGGTTGTATTCATCCACAACAACAAGTTAATATGTCAGTGGATTAATGCAGAAAGTTATTTCCAGCTTTTCTTATAAATCATTCTGGTATTGTGATGGAATGTGGGATGCAGTGATTCAGTGGCTTTGGATAACTAATGTGCAGGTTTTGAATTTAAACCATGGCTCCTGTCACTTTTAGGCCCTTGATCAAGGCCCTTAACACTCAAATGTTCAGCTCAGTTGTCGGTTAGTCAGAAGAGGCATATGCTAAATATTGTAAGTGTAAATGGATACCACTTTGCTGGACTTAATACTGTTAATCACTACAGTGCTGCAGAAAAATAATAACAGAGGCACAGCTGTCTTCTGGGCAGACATTTCCTTTGCATAAAACTGCTCATGTATGTCATGAAAGTCCTCACTGCATGCTCATATAATTTCTAAATAGATCACATAGAAGACATGTACAATCAACTCAGTACCATAGACAAATTTTATAGGGATGTTAAACTGTAACCTTAGTACGAGTCAGTGTAAATGACACCCAAGAATTGTTAAGACATCATATTAGATGTTTTAATTTAAATGCTTAAGCTGTTAATAATGTGTATGTACTAATTAGTGTTCGAATGGAGATTACAGTAAAATTTGGCCAGGCCCCCTTGAACCATTTGTAAGGTATTTTAAAAACATTTGTTAACCCAAATATTGCATTTACTTGTATGTACTTTTTAACCCTCTGTCGTCTGAGGCCTAAAAACATGATCCCAGAGTGCTCCATATGTTTACTTTCAGCCTAAACTCAGCAACATAATGTGAGAGTAGTAACGATGTAATTAATCAATTTTTTGTATAAGTCAACTCTAAACACAGACTTCCCAAAATGCTATTTTTAAAGGTGCTGATATATTGTGAAAAATACATTGTAAACGTTTATGAAGTTTGCTTTTGAGCTTTGAATTTTGAAAGTTCAAAGTTGGCTACACATTGGTGTTTACAGCTTTCAGAAATTCTTTCAGGAATGGATTTCCTGAGAGAATCATAATGTTAAGAGCTTCATAAACTCAATCCTAAGACCATGCTATTTTACAAGTTTGTCCCAAAATGCTTTGTATACAAAGTAGCACATTACCACTGTCGCTAACAGTATGCTAGCTGACCCAATTGTTAAATCTGATGTGCTTCTTGTACATGTAAAGGTATCAGTAACCAGAAAGCGACAAAAGGAGCACACCAAAAGTGCAGTATGCATTGTGTATGGAGAATACATGTTTATCACAGAATGTGTTCTTATTTTAAATCTTTCATCAGAATGCAATGTTGTAATGTGTAATAAAAAAAGCAAAGCACAGTATTCTTTTTACCCTCACTTATGCTGGTCGGGGTCACAAAAGATGGTCTGGTATCTAACCCAAAATTCACTGGGTATAGGCAGAGGTACATCCTGGACAGGGTGCCAGTCCATGGCAGGGTTCTGTAAACATACCACCCAACCTACATGCTGGAAGCCGCAGGCCCCCAGACACTGCCGTTTCCAGCAGGTGATTCTTACCCCTGATCCACCGGAGTTGTTGTGTAATATTTTTATTATTGCCATGTCCTTAAAAACTGAAGTTCTTATTTTTATTCAGGTTGACAGTCACTTCCTGAGCACTTTATTGGGAACACCTGTACACCTACTAATTCATGCATTTACATTTACAGCATTTAGCAGACGCCCTTATCCAGAGCAACTTACAATTGGTAGTCTTACAATCCAAGCAATTGTGGGTTAAGGGCCTTGCTCAAGGACCCAACAGTGGCAGCTTGTCAGAGGTGGGATTTGAACCCTGGACCTTCTAGTCCATAGTCCAGGACCTTACCCGCTAGGCTACCACAGTCCCATTATCATGCCATTATCTAATTAGTCAATTGTGGAGCTCCAGTTCAATGTATAAAATCATGCAGATACTGGAGAGCAGCTTCATATGATGTACACATCAAAAATGGGATCTTAGTTATTTTGACCATGGCATGATTGTTTGAACATGTCAAACCTTGAGGTGGATGGGCTTCAACATGGAGGTCCTACCCAGTATTAGTGTTCCTAATACAGTGCTCAGTAAGGTTTCTGACTCTGAAAATTCTGAAGGGTAATTTTGGGGAAAAAAACAAAGTACAAGAAGCTTCAGTGTTATCACAAAATCCGCTACTGGCCAGTCAGATCTAAAAAGT
This sequence comes from Ancistrus triradiatus, assembly GCA_025084515.1. Taxonomy (NCBI): domain Eukaryota; kingdom Metazoa; phylum Chordata; class Actinopteri; order Siluriformes; family Loricariidae; genus Ancistrus; species Ancistrus triradiatus. The sequence continues at coordinate 693,097 of JAJAGP010000123.1, read as the reverse complement.
CATGTCAAATCTGTCACAGTTTGGACGTCGTTTTAGTCCCATTCTGATCTGACTTGAACACCACAGATGCTACAAATTTGAACGCATTCCCTTAAAAGTCTTTAACTCATTAAAAAGTTTAACATAATAATATTGCTCCCTCATCAATCACTTTATTAGGTACACCTCCTTGTTTCAATACTCATTGTCTAGTTTATCAGTTCCACTTATCATATATTTGTAGTTCTGCAATTACAGACTGCAGTCCATCTGTATCTCTACATACTTTGTTAGTCCTCTTTCCTCTGTTCTCTAATGGTCAGAAATCCAAAGATCAAGTACTATTAGTTTGGCAAATCATTCTCAGTGCTGCAGTGACACTGATGTGGTGGGAGTGTGTTAAGGTGTGTTGTGCAGGTACGAGTGGATCAGACACAACAGTGCTTCTGGAGTTTTTAAATAAATATGTCGGTGCTGGACTGAAAATAATCTTTTAACCAAAAAATTTCAGCCACCAGCATCCTGTGAGCACTGATGAAGGATTAGAGGATGATTGACACAAACTATGCAACAACAGATGAGCTGGTGTCTCTGACTTTACATCTGGAAGGTGGAGCAATATGGCAGATGCGACTAGGAGGTGTACCTAATAAATTATCTTGTGAATGCATGTATTCATTAAAATATCTAACATTAACATTGGGCACTGGGGCCCTGAGCAGGAAAAGCGGGATTACAAAGTGAAAATTTATTTTTAAGTTTATCATATTGTTCTCATTAAATCGCTTAACATATTAATCACATTGTTCATGCTCGTATTACATATACAGTATTATATGGAATCTTTTAAATGCTTACCATATAACATTGCTTCTGACAATAACACTAAGCCTGGGTATTACAATATGTTTTACATTACCACAATTTTCTGAATTAGTTATGTCCCTGATGGTCCTCTTTCATTCCACTGACCTGAACCTGTTCATTACAGAGACAAAAAATTATTAATTATAGCAAAACCGCCATGTATTTATTCATCACTCAACATAAAGGACTTCTGCTACTCACTTTTTTGTCAGTATGTTATAGATAAGATATAAGATGTTACATAATATCTAAAATGTGTATGTGTTCGATTTTATTTTATACTGCATGGATTTTGTCTTTGCTTACCTGCGGGACATCCTGGAGAGACCGCTCCATACACTGTATAGAAGAAATTATGTCGAATACTTTGTTAAATAATTCAACATGCATTGGAGTTTGAAACTATTCCTTTTAATTCCTTTTAAAAATAGAACACTAGGAGTTTCTAATTACAAGATCTAGACCTGCTTGTTTTGAAAGGCTTACAGCAATGTTTGCGAGGAGCATTTCTGCTCATAAATCTTAAGCAAAACCACCACACTCACAATTTTATATTTCACACATAGTAAATGCATAAAATCAATGCATTGATCGATACATAAAATTGCCAATTGCGGCTCTATTTAATCAGTCTGTATACCAGATGAGATGAGAGAGTCAGAGTGTGCAGTCATCTTGTCTAAAGGAAATTTCCTCTCAGTCCTTTACATCAACTAAGATGACATCAGACATAATACTGTTCATGAAGTAATGTTATTCAAGCATAAACAACTCAATCCTGAACACTTATAAGTACTTATCTGCAAGCATAACTCTCCTACGTTGTAGATTGTTTCATAAACTCAAAAAATTATGTAGAAACATATTTAATGAATACATTTAATTCTTTCCAACATTGGGGCTTACAGTTTAGATAAATTATAACTGAATAAATAAATGAATGTTATAATAACCGTGTTATAATTGACTGAATTAATTAAGTAATGTTTTAATAGTTGTATTATAAGTGAATACATTTTTACTATTGAATATTAGATGTATTATTACAAAATGACTGACCGAATGTATGAATGTCATAATAGCTCTATTATAATTGAATGAATGAATGAATTTGTTATAGTATAGCTAACATCATTAATAAATTCATGTTCAATAACTATATTGTTACTTAGATTAATTGTGTTTTAGTAGCCAAGTTAATAAGGAACTGAATAAATAAGCAGATGGATTATTGTTCTAACATAACTTACCGATCTGTACTTCTAGATCGCAAGTCTTGGATCTGTTGCCTGAGGAGGATTGAAGTAAAAGCAAATTAAACCAGAAAGTCTACATGCTTAGATTTGATAGAAAACAAATTATCTGTAATTCACTGACTATACACAACATTGCAAAAGTTTGTAGACACACTTTCTAACTAGTTTCTAGCCCCAAGAACAAGCAGAATGGAACCTAGTAAAAAGTTCAGTGACTTTTAATATAACCCTGTTAAAGGATGCTGTCTTTACATCAGGTTTACATAAAGGAGGTCGAGTTGTTTGTCATGTTTGGTTTAGAAGAACCCAACAAATCCGTGCCTTTGAAATGGAATAGAGTAACTGAATTACTCAACATGTGTCCACAACCTTACAACCAGGGACCTTTCTCCAAATCATACCGCTTTTCTTATAAACCAGAAAGTTCTATTTTGGTCTCATCCATCCACAAAACATTCTTCCAATAGCCTTCTGGCTTGTCCACGTGATCTTTAGCAAATTGCAGACAAGCAGCAATGTTCTTTTTGGAGAGCAGTGGCTTTCTCCTTGTAACCCTGCCATGCACACCACTGTTGTTTAGTGTTTCTTCTGATGGTGGACTCTTGAACATTACATTAGCCAATGTGAGAGAGGCCTTCAAGTTGACTTAAAAAAGTTACCCTGGGGTCCTTTTGTGACGTTGCCAACTATTACACGCCTTACTCTTGGAGTGATTTTGTTGGTTGGCCACTCCTGGGGAGGGTAACGATGGTCTTGAATTTCCTCCATTTGTACACAATCTGTCTGACTGTGGATTGGTGGAGTCCAAACTCTTTAGAGATGGTTTTGTAACCTTTTCCAGCCTGATGAGCATCAACAACTCTTTTTCTGAGGTCCTCAGAAGTCTCCTTTGTTCGTGCCATGATACACTTCCCCAAACATGTGTTGTGAAGAGCAGACTTTGATGGATCCCTATTCTACCCACCGAGCCACCGTGCCACCCAACAACATGTGTTTGATACAGGTTTGCAAAAACACATTTAAATAAAAAACTTTGTAAAAATACTCACTTATATCTCTTGACCATAACAAAACCCACCACTCCAAATAAAATGACAGTACCACCAACAGCGGCCACAGGAATAACGATCTGAAGGATACTTGCTTTACCTGAAAATATGTTACATTAGGTGAAGCCACAAAATTTAGGGGAATCTGACATTTATGTTCATCATGGGTATTACCTTTTAAATGTGACCTATAGATATATAGATATACACCACTCACATTTGTGCAAAATATGTCTTTTCATGCTACAACACTTTAGAAATGAAATTTGGATATAACTTGGAGTCACTGTACAGCTTGTATAGCAGCATAGATTTACTGTGTTCTGAAAATAACTCAACACACAGTGATTACTGTCCAAATAGCTGGCAATACAAGTGAGTACACCTCACAGTGAACATGTTCAAATTGTGCCCAATTGTATCATTGTGTGTATATATAGATACACAAATATATATATAAAAACCCTAAATCCAATAAAGTTGGGACGTTGTGTAAAACAAATACAGAATACGATGACTTGCAAATCCTTTTCCACCAATATTCAATTCAAAACACTATACAGTCAAGACATTTAATGTTCAAACAGATAAACTTTATTGATTTTTGCAAATATTCACTCATTTTGAATGTGATGCCTGCAACACATTCCAAAAAAGTTGGGACAGGAGCATGTTTTCCACTGTGTTACATCACCTGTCCTTTTAACAACATTCAATAAGCGTTTGGGAACTGAGGACACTAATTCTTTCCCATTCTTGCTTGATGTACAACTTCAGTTGCTCAACAGTCCGGGGTCTCCATTGTCATATTTTGCTATTCATAATGCGCCACACATTTTCAATGGGAGACAGGTCTGGACTACAGGCAGGCCAGTCTAGTACCCGCACTCTTTTACTAGGAAGGCATGCTGTTGTAACACATGCAGAATGTGGTTTGGCATTGTCTTGCTGAAATAAGCAGGGACGTCCCTGAAAAAGACGTTGATTGAATGGCAGCATGTTTTGCTCTAAAACGTGTATGTACCTTTCAGTATTAATGGTGCCTTCACAGATGTGCAAGTTACCCATGCCATGGGCACTAACACACCCCCATACCATCAGAGATGCTGGCTTTTGAACTTTGCCCTGATAACAATTCGGACAGTCCTTTTCCTCTTTGGCCCGGAGGAGACGACGTCGATGATTTCCAAAAACGATTTGAAATGTGGGCTCATTGGACCACAGGATACTTTTCCACTGTCCATCTCAGATGATTTCGGGCCCAGAGAAGCCGGTGGCATTTTTGGGTGTTGTTGATCTATGGCTTTTGCTTTGCATGGTAGAGTTTTAACTTGCACTTGTAGGTGCAGCGACAAACTGTGTTTACTGACAATGGTTTTCTGAAGTGTTCCTGAGCCCATGTGGTAATATCCGTTACAGAATGATGTCGGTTTTTAATGCAGTGTCACCTGAGAGATCAAAGGTCACGGGTATTCAATGTTGGTTTTCAGTATTGCCGCTTATATGCAGAGATTTCTCCAGATTCTCTGAATCTTTTGATGATATTATGGACTGTAGATTATGAGTCCCGAAATTCCTTGCAATTGCAAGGGATTGAGAAATGTTCTTCTTAAACTGTTGGACTGTTTGCTCACGCAGTTGTTGACAAAGTGGTGAACCTTGCCCCGTCCTTGCATCCTGAATGTCTGAGCCATTATAGCCAATCATGACACTCACCTGTTTCCAATTAACCTGTTGACCTGTGGAATGTTCCAAACAGGTGTTTTTTGAGCATTCCTCAACTTTTCCAGTCTTTTCTTGCCCATATCCTAACTGTTTTGGAATGTGTTGCAGACATCAAATTCAAAATGAGTGAATATTTACAAAAAACAATAAAGTTTACCCGTTTGAACATTAAATATCTTGCCGTTGTAGTGTACTTGAATTTCTTAAGTATCTATCTATCTATCCATCTATCTATTCAATTGAATGTGGGTTGAAAAGGATTTGCAAATCATCGTATTCTGTTACAACTTCATGTGTGTATGTACATATGTTTGTGTGTGTATACAAATTAAGGTAACACCATTAAGGTAAAGTATGGAATTCACAGGATCAATAGACATGTTAATACCGATATGCAAATGATAACAAAATGTTAACAAAATATTAAAATCATCTCAATTTAACAGCAGCATCACACAATCATCCCACACCACTTGATCTGATTTTTGAGGTTTCATGTGGCTAAAAACCTTTGGTTTCAATCTGGCTTTTATGCCTCTCCCACATGCCATAGGTTGGAACTAGGTGTTGAAAATCTTATCATTTGCAGATCTTAGCGACACCTGCTATGTCCTCGGTTGCATAACCTTCCTTCTTGGTGTTGCAATTGCTTGCAATTTGCAGAAATGTTGAGAAGTGTAGTAATAATCAAAACTTTTGAAAAATGATCTTACGCTTTATGAATATCTTGTGTGTCGTTTCAATTGTCAAGCCACCATGGAAAGAGGCACTGCAGATGATGTCTGTGTGGTCATCTTCTTCTGTAGCAATGAAATTCAGCACAGACTGAACCTGCCAAACTCCGTGACCAATGTTGATATAAGTTATAGGGACATGTGTGTCTCCTTTACGGTTCCAGGTGAGTGTAGGGTGACGTGAGGGACAAGTATGTTTGACCCAACAGGTGAATGATGCAATATCTTTAACTGTAAAGGACTGCTGATGTTCCAGTTGTGGTGGGTCAGGTTGGTCTACATGACAGAGAGAATACCATTATTATTACTATGATTACTACATGATTAAACAGAACTACTGTTGCCTTCAAGATCACAGTCACCAGTATGAGGATCATAAAGAGCAATATTACTAGCTAAACGTATTATACAGCAGGTTTTCAGGTCACTATCATTATTTAACAGAATTATCTAGCATGTTTTAGGTCAGTTTTCACAATGTATCAGTTTTAAACTGCAGGCTTTCATGTTGATGGCACTGTGAAAGCGTTAAATAGCAGATATTCAGGTTCCTGTCACTTCGTATAAGTGGCATACACAATGTGTTCAAGTCAATACCACTATGTACAGTAACAGTGGTATACAGGTTTTCAGGTCAATGACCCTAGGACTGTTACATAGGCTTTCATTTCATTGTTGCTCTGTAATTGTCATGTACAGCAGCTTCTCAAATCAATGCCACCAACAGTGTTACAGTGCAGATTTTCTTTTCTCTCTGTGTAACAGTGCTTAACAACAGATTTTCAACAACAACAACAGTTGCTGTTTCCATGTTACAGTGTTACACAGCAGGATTTCATCAGTCAGTGTTACTATGCTACATTGTTATACAGAAGGATTGTAGGTCAGTGTATTCCACACCATCACATCAGAAGAAGTTGGGGCAGCATGAAACATGCAAATAAAAATCACACACCAGTGTGTCTTACATTTACTTTGACTTGTATTTCAATGCAGACAGTATGAACCCAAGATATTTCATGTTTTGTCTGGTCGACTTAATTTCATTTGTTAATAAACACCTCTCTCTACATTTCAGGCTTGCAACACATTCCAGAAAATGTCAGGACAGTAAAGCTTTTACCACCTTTGTAATATTGCCATGACAACACTTAAATGACATTTTGACACTGAAGACACCAAGCAATTTAGTGTTTCAGGTGTTATTTTGTCCGATTTGTCTTGCAAACATGTCTTAAGGTGTTTAAACTTTAAACAATATGGGGTCAGAGTCTCATTTTTTGTTTCAAAATTACACATTCTCTATTGGGGACAGGTCAGAACTTGAGGCAAGTTGGTCCAGTACCAGTACCCTCTTCTTCTGTAGACATGTAGACATGTGGTTTTGCATTGTTTTGTTGAAAAATGCATGGACATTCCTGAAAAAGATGTCATCTTGAGGGCATATTATGTTGCTCTAAAATCTTGGTGTACTTTTTTGCATTAATGTTGCCATCACAGAAGTGTAAATGACCTTTGCCAATGGTACCCTTGGGTACCACCCTATACCATGACAGACCCTGGCTTTTGGACTTGGTGTTTTTCATCTTTGGTCTGAAGCACACAGTGCTTCACAGTGCCAAAAAAGATCTGGAATACTGATTCATCTGACCACATTACACATTTCCACTGTGCAATGGCCTGCCCCAGATGCCTTCAAGCCCAGAGAAGCCAACGCTGCTTCTGGGCTTTTTATTTATTTGTATTTATTTATTTATTTATTTATTTTGTTGGGGGTGTTTGCCATTTTAAATACTGTCCCTACTTTTTAAGATGTGGGGTTGTACGTAAAGGTTTCAGGTTGATTGCCTCTATAGTGAATGTCACTATATTACTTATACCATGGGTTTTAAGTCAATACCACTCTCAAATTGTTTCATGTTTATGTCACTGCGTAACTGTTACTTACCTTTCATGTGGATGAGCACGCAGCTTTCCTTAAAAGAGAACGAATCTAATGTAGGAATTTCAATCCTGAAACAGAACGGGCCAGTATCATGATCTTTTACTTTGTCTATCTCCAAAGAGCAATTTTTCTCGCCCAATTTGCCAATGAGTCTTGTCCGACCCTTGAAGTTATCTTCAATATCGGTAGCATCTTCTTGATAGATGACATCCTTTCTGCCACTTAGTTTGTGCCAGATTCCCCTCATGTTAGAGCCAGAAACCTTGTCACCGGGATAATTAAACGTGCAGGGTAGCACAACACAAGATTTGACCAGTGCATCCATTTTGGACTCAGTTTCCGCCTTCCAAACATCAGCAAATACAGAGATGAAGATCACTGGAAGAGGACCAATATATCATGACATTAAGCATTGTTTTATTGAAGAGAAGGCTGTATTTGGCTTTTTTTTTGTAAATCTCAAACATTAAAGTACCCCTGATCAGGCCATTTCAAACCACCAAATGACTTCCCAGCAGGTGTCCATTTTGAATTACATAAGAAGACATTGGAACAAAATAGAACCAAAACATTTGTTTTGACTGCAGAAAAAAAACACATACAGTGGTGCTTCAAAGTTTGTGAACCCTTTAGAATTTTCTGTATTACTGCATAAATATGACCTAAAACCTCATCAGATTTTCACACAAGTCCTAAAAGTAGATAAAGAGAACCCAGTTAAACAAATGAGACAAAAATTTTATACTTGGTTATTTATTTATTTAGTTACTGAGGAAAATGATCCAATATTACATATTAGTGAGTGGCAAAAGTATGTGAACCCTTGCTTTCAGTATCTGGTGTGACCCCCCTGTGCAGAAATAACTGTAACTAAACGTTTCCTGTAACTGTTGATTAGTCCTGCATTCCATTCCTCCGTACAGAACAGCTTCAACTCTGGGATGTTGGTGGGTTTCCTCACATTAACTGCTCACTTCAGGTCCTTCCACAACATTTTGATTGGATTAAGGTCAGGACTTTTACTTGGCCATTCCAAACCATTTTAACTTTAACCATTCTTTGGTAGAACGACTTGTGTGCTTAGGGTTGTTGTCTTGCTGCATGACCCACCTTCTCTTGGGATTCAGTTCATCGACAGATGTCCTGACATTTTAATTTAGAATTCTATAATATAATTCAGAATACATTGCTCCATCAATGATGGCAAGCCGTCCTGGCCCAGATGCAGCAAAACAGGCCCAAACCATGCTACTATCACCACCATGTTTCACAGATGGGATAAGGTTCTTATGCTGGAATGCAGTGTTTTCTTTTCTCCAAACATAACACTTTTATTTTAAACCCAAAAGTTCTAATTTAGTCTCATCCGTCCACAAAACATTCTGCCAATAGCCTTCTGGGTTGTCCACGTGATCTTTAGCAAACTGCAGACGAGCAGCAATGTTCTTTTTGGAGAGCAGTGCCTTTCTCCTTGCAACCCTGTCATGCACACCATTGTTGTTCAGTGTTCTTCTGATGGTGGACTCATGAACATTAACATTAGCCAAAGTAAGAGAGGCCTTCAGTTGCTCAAAAGTTACCCTGGGCTCCTTTGTGACCTCGCCAATTATTACACGCCTTGCTCTTGAAGTGATCTTTGTTAGTTGACCACTCCTGGGGAGGGTAACAATGGTCTTGAATTTCCTCCATTTGTACACAATCTGTCTGACTGTGGATTGGTGGAGTCCAAACTCTTTAGAGATGGTTTTGTAACCTTTTCCAGCCTGATGAGCATCATCGTCTCTTTTCTGAGGTCCTCAGAAATCTCCTTTGTTCGTGCCATGATACACTTCCACAAACATGTGTTGTGAAGAGCAGACTTTGATAGATCCCTGTTCTTTAAATAAAACAGGGTGCCCACTCCCACCTGATTGTCATCCCATTGATTGAAAACACCCGACTCTAATTTCATCTTCAACTTAACTGCTAATCCTGGAGGTTCACATACTTTTGCCACTCACTAATATGTAATATTGGATCATTTCCCTCCATAAATGACCAAGTAAAACATTTTTGTTCAGCAGGGTTCTCTTTATCTACTTTTAGGACTTGTGTGAAAATCTGGTTATGTTTTAGATCATATTTATGCAGAAATTTAGAAAATTCTAAAGGGTTCGCAAACTTTCAAGCACCACTGTACTACTTTACTTAAACAGTAAAGTACTAATGTCTAATTAGTAAACTAGTAATGCGGTCATTAATATTTGGACATACTATATAGTCCAAATTAGTGTGGTACAGTGGCACAAGTGGTTAGTGCTGTTGTCTCATAGCTCCAGTGATCCCCAGTTTGATTCCAGCCAGTCAGACACAGTGTGTCTCTGGTTTCAAATGTTCTCTTATTTACTGAGAAATTACAAATACTTTTTAGACTTACTGGTGTTTATAAAGCATAAATTTGAGCCCTGCATTAGACTGACACACTGTCTTGGTTGGTTTACATTTTGTGCTCTGTGCTTTTGGTAATGCTCTGGCTCCCCATCAATGCTGAAGTTGGCGGGTATGAAAATGAATGAATGAAGTCCAAGGCCAGCTAACTGACTGCTAATGAGCCAAAATCCAGTTACCAGAGTTTGATATTTGTGAAATGTTTAGTATTTGAGTTTGTATTTGCAATTATGGTTTCAGTGATATATTCAGTTGTGACCAATATATCACAGTAACTGCAGTTCTTTTGTAACAATCATTAGCATATGGGTTGCAGGCTAGCTTGCTAATGTGTAATCATCTCAGGTAGCCAACTGCACCGGATGGAAGCTGATCTAAAGCAATGCACTTAGACATAGTTATTAACAGAGGTGGACAAAGTACACAACTTCAATACTTAAGTCAAAGTACAGATACTATTGGTCAAATGTTACTTCAATACAAGTGAAAGTTAAACCATCTGATTTTTACAGAAAGTACTGAAGTACCTGCTTTTTAATAATACTCAAGTATTAGAAGTAAATTCTTAGGCCATTGTATTGGTGCAATATTGCCACAACACTTACAATACTTAATACACCCAATAACTAAATTTGAACTGATTTTCAAACTCAAAACTGCTTGCTGGAGAACCATGAACTTGGTTCATGGAAAACAACTTAAAAAACTAAATTAACAAAAATATAATTTACTGACTTTCGAAGCTTTTTCACAGTAACAAGTAATGACGACATTGACTGAAATGTAGTAAATTACAATATTTGTTAAGTTAAAGTCATAAGTTTGCAAAAAATATAATACTCCAGTAAAGCATAGATACTCAAAAAGCATACTTAAGTACAATATTCAAGTAAATGGACTTTTTTTCTGATTATAAATATCTATGCTATTTGTGTGAAACACCATACAAGCTGAAACGCCACGCTCTCAGAATAAAAATCAGCCATTCAAGAGCCATTCACTTGTAATCTGTGGACCATAAGATCAGGGGTACTTTAAAAGGCATGCGTGAATAGATCTTTACCCTGAAGACAAAGCCAGCAGAAAAGGATTTTTGATTGTTGATCCATGCCGCCACGTGTTAACCTGTTGGCAAATTTAAAAAATGAGGTCACCAATTTTTAGTAAAACAAAAAAAAAAAAGTGCCACATACTCAGTTTTGTTGGGTATGTACCTCAGATGTACTGTCCTTGGGTATTTATCAGAAAAACTTATCATGAAAATGAAACTCCACCTAATATGTAGGGGTCATTGCTACAGGAATATCTACCTCACAGAGTTTGCGCTACAAAGTGGGTAAACAGGTAACAAAGGTACATTGAGGAAAGTTTCTGAACCATTCTGTAAACATAAATAAATACACACAGTAATTTAAATACATAAAACGTAACATACTATTACAAAATTTCATTTGTAAATAATTGTTTATATTGTAAATATGTTTTTGTACTTTTAAATAGCTGCTTTACAGCTGCAGAATATATTTGTGTGATAAAATTTGACTGGGTTGGCTTAGAAAAATAATCCAACACAAAATTATATCTCACTTAAATCATTAGTAATAATTTAAAAATAATAAAAAAATAGACAAAGAATAAAAATGCTTGAATAATAATGAACAAATACAAAAATTCTGCCTTCACAGCTGCAATCTCTAGAAGTTTTGGGTAAATTCAGAAACAAACCATGCTGGTAGAATGCTGTGCTGTATAGTCTAACTACTGAGTTAAAGCTTGATACACAGTGCAGTACATCACCCTCTTTCTGAAATTAAAGTGTGTCTACAAATTGAACATACTGGATTTTGTTTAAAAAGAAAAAAGGCCTTAGCGGTAAAAGAAGAATAAGAGCTTCCCTTCTTGCTTGCTCAGTGTCAGTGTTGTATATGCGTGAATTCTTCATCGACAATACAAGGTTGTTGCTGATACCACTTTGAGCTGTCTATCTATCACGCTTGTGTTGTGTTGCATAAAGACCTGTTGTACTTGAGGCTGACTTATCTGCATTTAGAAAACATGCAGCATGTTTTTAGTTTTACTGCCGAATGATCTTATGTGAAATGTTGATGATGGTTTAAGGTTGGTATTAGATGCAGTTGATTTCTGCTCTCTTGAACTCGGACACATCTTAATATCAGTGAAGTAAGAATGCAGTCAGAACTTGCAAGCAATGGAGTGGGCTGTTATAGGAAAATGATCAAAGTCTGTGGGTGGTGTGATATAACCTTAGTGTGAAACGGAGCATTGACCACCCAGAAGCAGACTATGCCCCATAACAGCACAAACAAAACCGTTCCTGATTCCTTATTCTTCTCCACCAGACTCTGAGTCCTTTTGGTCCTTCCTGCCCCTTTCTTCATCAAACCCTTCTTTGTTTCTCAGACACCAAATTCCAATGGGCCCTCCCTGTGCCAGACCTGGGCACTCAATAGGAAAAATATCATGCAGTATATCTTTCCTGATATGGACTGGGTAATGTGTTAAGAACTAAAGGATGCCACTTTGTTTGATGGAAATGAAATTTATCACCCTACAGAAGGTAGAATTCAAAGACACTCCGAAAGTCAAAGCAAAAATTCCATTTTGGAGGGACAAAATGTCAATGGCCTCCACCTATTAAGCCATTCCTGTTTTGGGGTCGTCTCATTGTTGCTCCTCTAGTGAACATGTTGTTAATTTCATTAGCACCAAAGCATGATTAACAATGCCCCGTGCTGCTTACAGTGGTGCTTCAAAGTTTGCGAACCCATTAGAATTTTCTATATTTCTGCAGAAATACGACCTAAAACATCACACTAAGTCCTAAAAGTAGATAAAGAGAACCCAGTTAAACAAATGAGACAAAAATATTGTACTTGGTCATTTATTTATTGAGGAAAATGATCCAATATTACATATTAGTGAGTGGCAAAATAATGTGAAACTTTACTCTCAGTATCTGGTGTAACCCCCTGTACGGCAAAAACTGCAACTAAAAGTCTCACATTAACTGCTCGCTTCAGGTCCTTCCACAACATTTCAATTGGATCAAGGTCAGGACTTTGACTTGGTCATTCCAAAACATGAACTTTATTCTGCTCTTGTCTGTCTGACTGTGGATTGTTGAAGTCCAAACTCTTTAGAGATGGTTTTGTAACCTTTTCCAGGCTAATGAGCATCAACAACTCTCTTTCTGAGGACCTTCTGAGTCCTCCTTTGTTCGTGCCATCATACACTTCCACAAACGTGTGTTGTGAAGAGCAGACTTTGATCCCTGTTCATTAAATAAAACAGGGTGCCCACTCACACCTGATTGTCATCCCATTGATTGAAAACACCTGACTCTAATTTCACCTTCAAATTAGCTGCTAATCCTAGAGGTTCACATACTTTTGCGACTCTCTAATATGTAATATTGGATCATTTTCCTGAATAAATAAATGACCAAGTATAATATTTTTGTCTCATTTGTTTAACTGGGTTCTCTTTATCTACTTTTAGGACTTGTGTGAAAATCTGATGATGTTTTAGGTCACATTTATGCAGAAATTAGGGAATTGTAAGGGGTTCACAAACTTTCAAGCACCACTGTGACTGACCAGATCAATATCCAAGAATGTATGCGTGTATGTATATATACATACATACATATATGTGTGTGTGTGTGTGTATACATATACACACATATACCCAGATAGAAATGTTGGATTGCTGCAAAACAGCGGCAGCTTTGTTCACTGCTTGCCCAAGCACAGCAAGGGTTTCCCAAGAATGGAGTTCTCCAATATCCATCCATATGCCATCTTTTACCTAGGCTAGATGTGGTCTAACTTTTTTGAGTTGTACAGTTTTCCCCAATAAACTCATCCTTTCATCGTAGTACTATATATATATATATATATATATATATATATATATAGTATATATGTATATGTATATACATATCATCATTACATTCATACATATGAAGTTTCATTTGATTCCAACAAATCATAAACAGACAACAGACATAAAATGTTACATTATTTTTTCCCTAAAAGTTCCTTAAAAACAACACTGAAAAAATGCAAAAAAGCTTAATTATTGTTTTCATAAAACATTTTTTGGAGGTGTTGGGTTTAAGTTATCTCTCAAGACTGACTTATGTATAAGGTGAAATCTGCTTTATTTTAATGGTATACTAAAATCGGAAGGAGTTAGGATTAGTAACTACTTTTACTGCAGAATATCAACAAAATATGTCAATTAAACAAACGTGCCAAAACAATTGCATCACTTTATACAGACACATGCTATTCTTTTATATTTCTAATTTTATGAAGAAAATATGATGGCTATGAATGAAAAATTATACATTTATTGTATTGTTTAAAGCATTTTGACTCTGTTCATAAAACTATAATATTAGAAACCACAAGCACGATTTCATAATATTAAATTAATGGTATTAAATTTATACTAAATATATATTAAAATTATGTTTTGATGACTTTTGGGAAAGGTCTGTGCAAATAAAAGAAAAATAAAACCACTTACGTGTTGGATTGCTGCTGTAGAAAACCAGAGCTTTGTGAGATTGCTAGTGCGTAAGGTTGAGAATACATGTGTTGCTGTCTTTTTGCCATCTACAGGTTGAGGGAGGTGTCACAGAAGATCCTTCCCTCAAATGTTTGAAAAACGTTACTGGCTCTATATTAAGAAGCAAACACATTTCTGCATGCACCTAATGCAATATTTTGGTTTATTAGCTGTTAAACAATGAAATATAAAAATAACTTGAGCATCGTGTCAGTCAGTATTTAATAATAATTGCATGTGCTGTGTCACGTTTGCAGTCGGGTATAGACAAAAAGGAGATGGAGGCAGACGTAAGTTCAAGTGACATAGTTTATTAGTAATATCTGACAAAGCACAAAAGAATGAGGAATATAAGAACTACTCACACACAGTACACCTAGAACACTACTCTGTATCTTGTTCCCTTTTGCTAAATGCTATAACTGTAAATGTAAATACAGGACACAAAGGAGGCTAAAAGCTAGTGCTACAAGGGCTATAAACCAAACACACTAGAGTTTAGGTTAAAAAGAATATGAACAGCTGCAGAAGCTGGGACGGAAGAGCCAGACAGAGACAGCAAGAGAGAGACCAAGAGCACACATTTGCTTGAGTGAAAGTGAGGGAACAACAAACATGAAGGAATTGAACACTGGCTATTTCATAGTGGTGACTTTCCTCTTCGCCCTTCCCTTCTTTCTGGCACAGGAGGCGGATTGGACAGATTGAAAAGTAGCCCAGGTTCTGGCTGGAATAACCTGGGTACACAGTTGGGAGAACCATGGTGAGGGGAGGCTGATATAGTCCTACCTGAGATCTGGGATTATGTTCCTGTCCTTGGATGAGGACAGGAGAAGCATTTGTTAGGTCCTTTTTTTGTCTGGTTTTCTATCACGCTTTTATTCATACACAAGAGGGAAACAGAGGCACACATTAATGCAAGAAAACATTCCACCTCTCCCGGAAGTTCCGGGAGTCTCCTGTTTTTTAATAGGGGCTCCCTGACAAATTATAGACAATATCCCGGAATAAATTTTTGAGACTGACCAAGAGAGCGAACCAGAATGAGCAACACACGTTTGACTCTATCATTGTCATTAATCGCATCCGTTTTTGTTTTTTGTTTGTTTTGTGCGAAGAAATCATACTAAAAGCTAATGCTGAAAAGGACACCCATGAATGGGCTACAATACTACACTAACAGAGATCCAGTACCACAAATCACTGGAACACAGGGAGGGAAGAACCAGAGAGATTAAAAGAGACCAACAGCACAAATTATGAAAGGCGTTGCTGTCCTAACACATCACGCTCGAGATCTACCTACAGATTTTGCATCAATTTCTGTGGTGTTATCCCATAAAACACCTCGATCCCTGTATATGTATGGAACATTCTGCTCCACACACTCTTCAGCAGAGCCCAGTTCCAGAGGACTTGCGTTCAAACCCTATGCTGAAAGCAGGGACTTTCACCTACGTCCAGCGAATTGTGTTAATTGGTATTTTACTAAGTTTTGACGGCATGATCAGCCGTGGTGTTAGAACCCTGCTAAAAAATTAAGTATTAGTGTGTGCAATTCTACTCTATTAACCTGCTTTTAAGTCATCTTACATTTTACTTTTAAAAAGGCTACCACCAGAGGGCGGCAGAGGCGTTGTGCGCGATCTAAAAAGTCAGCAGGAACTACTGACGAGAAGGCAAAGCGCAGTTACACGAGGTTAACGCGTTTAGTAATCACGAGCTTCACCTGGCTGATGCTTATTTAAGAGCCATTCCACGGAATGGGCGCCATTTCCATCCGTCATTACATGCACAGAAAATCTCTATAGTTAACTGTAAAAAACATTGCCCATGTCTGAAATGTTTACTCGTTAATCCCTATAAACCGCTATTCATTGTGGAACGTTAGTCCGTAAGTAGTGTACATCGGTTGTCCACTATATTTACTGTGTATGATAGGTAACAAAGTAGAGTACTATATAGGGAATCGATTTGTCCACTGAGAATTCAGACAACCCTACAAAATGGCCGACACACTAAATAGTACACTAAATAGTAAATAGGGTACAATTTCAGACACAGCCATACTATTATTATGCAAAGTGTCCTGCACAGTGATGCAATTGTAAATTTAAGGTATGTACTTTAAAACATCAATAAAAACTAACTAGAAAACTAGCATTTTTAGCTGTCCCTGGTTTCTAAAGCTACATTTTATAGTAAAGTACTGTATAATGATTCAAATGCTTTTATTATTATTCCATATGAGGTCTATGCCTTAAATATTTCTTCATAAGAAAGCCATATTATTTGACTTTAAAATACACATTTTATTCATGTCCCCAGGTTTTCACTCAGTCCTGTTACCCTAACATATTCCCACTTCTGAAAATTATGGACCTTAACACAAGTCACATGTTTTATAGGACGTCATATCATGTGGATCTTCTGAAGACCATGGTAAGACCAGAAGTAAGTTATCTCTTTTTTCTAATGACACACACTTAACTATTCAAAATTAGTATGGTCATTCTCAGGCAACTTTATTTCATTTTTACACGCTTTATGTGAGTAACAGGACTTGAGTTTTCAGCACAGAATTAGCAAATACATAAAATGTAACCACATGGCATTCATACTAATAGCATTAGAGCACTGAGCGCATTCTAATAATTGACCAAAAATTTCTATTTTTACAATAAATTCAGTGTGTCTGAAATGTATGTAATGTAAATGTAACATATATTCTGTCATTCTGTCACTTTCATAAATATTTCATAAATATTAAATGCAATATTTCATAATTACCAGTAAAAAATTATCAACTGTTTGTGGTATAGTCACTGAATAAAGTTTTGTATTTATATTTGTACACTAAATTCATTGCCCCGGTGGTTTGAGTTCGCCCGTCATCTTTGCCGAGTAACCCGCTACGCATATGTTAGTCTCCAAGTGCTGTACATCAGTTGTCCACTGTATTCATGATCCATTATTTGTAACATTGCAGTGTGCTAGGCTATACTGGGAATCGAATTGTCCATTGAGAGTTCAGAGAACGCTTTAAAAAAAAGCTGACACCCTTTATAGTACACTAAATGGTAACTAGGGTGCGAATTCAGACACACTCAGTGTTGAAAAACTATAGAAAGTTAAGTTTAATTTCTGAGAGTTTCAACAAGCAAATGGCACCCATTCAGATGAATGACTCTTAAAGTAACCAAGACGCATCATGAGCGCAGTTTCTTTAAATGAGAACTTGTAATTGTTCAAAAATATAAATGTTCAAAAATCGTACCACTCACACTGTGTGTGAAAGAAAAAAAACACAATATATTAAAAGAAAGAAGCTGATAAAGTCATGAGAAGATTAGTTAGAGGAGGTAAAGTTTGAGAAGGTGAAGGGATGTAACCTTGTCACTGAAATGGCCACTGATTTATTGGATTAAGTAAAACAATAAACAGGACCACTCAAGAAGCTACCTCAAGTGTTACGGATCATCATGAAGAACCGTGTAAAGGGGGTTTTAAGACCCAAAGGTGCAGGTGAGCTCCCAAAGGAAATGTAATGAATAAAAGGAAACTATGTGTGGGGAATTACACACATACACACAAACAAAGGAATGAAGCTGCCCCAAAAATAAAGCTGGCAACTGGAGAATTGAACCTTGAATCTTTGTAAATGCTTATAATAATACTGAAATTCGAACAAAAAAGCCACTAAAAATGCAAAGGCGCTGTGGCGAGCGAAAGCGAGGAACATAAACAACGCCGAAAGCACTAAGCATGGAAAAGCAGAGTGCTGCACTATCAGCGTACGCTATAAGCATAGCACAATGTGCAGCTTATAGATGAGGGCGCAGAGATGATGGATGAGGCTAAAAACAGCAAGCAGTGTCCCTCAGGAAAAGCCATAGCGGGGATAAATATTTCCCCGCTCACACAGGGGAAAACGGAGCACGATAAAGGGAAGAAAAGAGGGAGGAAAAACGCGGGGAACACGCGTAACAGCGGGGACTGAGCCGAAACCGAGATGGCAAAGGAGGCGGGGTGAGCGGCGACGGGAGCGTGTCCTACTCTAGCTGGCTAAGCCCTAATATTTACCTTCGGTCTCCTGACCATACCTTTGCTGGACTTCTACGAAAATCCAGTCTACCACTCTCCCCAACAATCAGAACGGAGCACAGCTGCGGCAGCACACATGAGACGTGAGAGGTCTCAGAATAAGCGAGGATGCGACAACCAACGGAGCACAGGGGCACACTTAAATACCCCAGCCTGCAGGTGTCGCCAATGCAGCAATCAGCACCACAGACAGTCAACGCATGCGCTCGATCCCGGCACGTCTACCATGCCACTGATTATGATTATTTTTTATATGCTGTCTTTTGCACTTTTTTCTACTGTTGTTATTTTTATTAAGTCTATGAAATGTTTTCCTTGTGTCTGCATGGGTTTTCTGGCGTGGCATCCCATCCGGGTCTTGTGCCCTGTGTTGTCCAGGATAGGCACTGAAGATGCACCGCCCATTTCACTTTTTGGAGTGAAATTCATATTGGGGAAGTCTGAAACCAACTCTAAACCAAGGCTCATGTTAGTTTCTATTTTTCTGACCACAATGTGGAAGTATTGAACTTCCTACAGTAAGAACTTTTGGTTTTAGACTAAACCAAGGTTATCTTTAAAATCAGAAGTATGAGAAATAATTGACTGAATATTAGTTGACAATTATCTGGACTGATAATTGGGACAGCATATTAATTGGTTCAGTAAAATCAATTGGACTGTTATAGCTTTAAACTATGCACACTTGTGTGATTATAAACAGAGGTGTGAACTTGAGTCTCATGGCTTGGACTCCAGGGCAACTTGAGTAATGAATTTGATGACCTGTGACTCGACTCGACAAAATAAAACTCGGCTTTGACTGTACCTTCAGTGACTTGGTCTTGGAATCATACTTGGGATTTAAGGCTCAAAGATTCAAGAGAAGAAATAATTTTTTAATAGAACGATTTATTTCGATGTATATGTGTATATCTTTAACCTAGCAACAAGGGAGATCTTGCATCCAGTCGCAGAAAACTTTTGGTGGGGGCAGCGTTGAAGTGGTCTAGAAACATGCTGCAAGAAATAATCCTAATCACCTCTAAAGACTATACTATATGTAGATTATATCAGTTAGAAGATGCATGTTGATATCCTTAAAAGACCTGTAAAAAGACCTTTTGAATTGATTTAAACCCTTGCTGCAGATCCAAATTTAAGCTCATTTTCAAGTGATTTTCAATTTTTGCACTATTACATTTAACACTGGTTGTTTTAAGTTTTACATATAGCACAATGATCATTCAGGGCTTAAATAGAAGTAAACACTTGGGACAAATTCACCTTCAGGTTTCTATTTCCATCATTTAGGGGCCATTTAAGACCCCCCCCCCCTTATAAATTATATATTTTGGGGATTTATAATGTTTATTTGTGGATGCTGGTGATTGAAAATTATCCATGTTGTACATTTTATGTTTCACCAGGGTCTTGTAAAGCTACATCCAAAAGTTGGAATAAATACAAGAGTATTCAAGAGTTACACAGCTTTTTATAAATTCTTCTTCTTAAAAGTAACATGAGTTGCATAAAACTAGCCATTTAATTATTAACAATATAGCCTAATATTTTAATACAGTACTTGTGCTTGTGTCCATTACAATTTGTAAAAGATATGCCGTAGTATTATAACCATATATAAACTGCTGTCAGATTGCACCTGACTAGAGACACCTGCTTGTTCAGGTGTTTAACACCATGAGAGCAGTGTCTCGTCGCTCCCTTGACTTTGCCCTTGACATTGATTTTGTCTTTGACATTGACTTTACTTTCACTTACTGACAGCTATTGGTACTGTGTAGCGCTTTGGCTCGAGGTGTTTGGGGTGCCTGCCATTGGTATGTTGTAGGGCTCTGGTGTGAGGTATTTAGGGATAGACAGTAACGTTTCATTCTTTGTAGAGGGAGAAATGGTAACGCCTTTGAGGTAATAGGGTTTGTTGGGGTCAGATTCCAGTGCGACTGGCACTTTACCTTTGACATCTTTGAGCGTCCTTCCCTGCTTCCTGACTTCATCTCTGTTCGCTACGGCAATGTAAGCTCCTGCTTTGATCTATGAAGCGTTCCTGGATTATCTACTCAGTATCTGTGAGTTACTACTAGCGATCGAGTGTTGCTTTTTGTCTTCCGTTCGCAACATCACAAGCGCTGTATTCTTATCAGTGCTGTCCTTTTGTTTCTCTTCTTTGTTCTTGAGTCAGCACATTTGAACGTGTGTTTTATGTTTTCCGCATTCTTTAAATTCTCGTGTTCCACCACTAGGTCGGCTTTATTAGTGTTCGGCGAATAACCCACCGTGTTTTTGGCGTCTCGCTTTTTCCGCTGTTAGCAATTATCTTTTGTTTGAGCCCGTCTCCAAATAGCTCCGTTTGATTCACCTTTAAAAGACACTCACTTCCTCATCTCATTGTGCCTGCTGCATGGCACAGCGGTAAAGCATTCGTCACAGTCTAAAGTGATCCGGGTTCAATGCCCACCACAGAACATCTTTATTTTTATGTCCTTTGCAGAGCTGGAGTATGCTTCTTTTTTGGGCGTTTTTCTTTTCTTTTCATATGCATGTATGCATATACATATATGTATGTAGTTATTTTTATGAAGTGCTCCTGATGGTCCCAACAAGCACACTTAACCTTTTCTCAGCCCCAATAGCAGGGCTTATTATTATACCAGCTACTTGTACTTGGGTCCTACCCTCCTGGTTCACACCGCGAACCCTAACAAGTGTACTGATTTATACAATGCTAACTGCTGTCACATTGTTAAAATGGGATGCAAATAGGACAGTGTGAAAAGTATAAACTTGAAAATGTTAAGAATCCACTATACAAATATTGTTTTACAGTACCAAGCATTAAGCAGTAATGTAAAACATAATGAAAATTACCCTCTGTGTAGCATATTTTTCAAGACTGAAAGTGAAATGTGGGAATAAGAAGCAAAACTCTTCAGCCACATAACTTCCTTAACTGTCACTTCTGAGTACTGATCTGTAGCATATTTATGTTCAACGTTTTAACGTGTTGGTGAATAAGGCAGATTCCTTCACTTTTTGTTCAGTACAATTTATTTTATTTTGGTCTGAAAAAGATTAGATATGGATTGTTAGATTTATGGTGATAAGGAATTTTTCGATGGTATTTTGTTCTACATACAACAATTTCTATTTGAAGAACTATATAAAGGTAGGCTATAAAGAACATTTACAGCTCAAAATGGCTTTACAGTTATCCCTTCCATGTCAGTATATGAATACCATGTAGATGTTATTGTATTGTTATTGTATGAAATTTATCCTGAAATTTATGTAATTATTGCTTAAATTTATAGCTTAATATTTTAATACAGTACTAGTACTTGACTGTCCATTACAATGTATAAAAAGTATGCCTTCAGTATTACAACCATATTTAAACTGACATTATAATGAAATGCTTAAATAAATGTGGTTTTTATTTGTAAAGAATGCATTTTTTAAATTAAAGAAATATACTTCAGTTTAAGCAAAAATAATGCATTACACTTAATACCCTTAAAAAAATTGTTTATTTGAGTTTTTCCATAATACTCAGAAAATGTGCTTTAATATATGTGTGGATGGCCCTATAAAAATCATAATTGCCATCTACTTTTACTTCTGTTTTCCCCTAAATACTAAATAAAATCCTTATATGGTCATGCATATTCCATAACGTATTTTTCACAATTTACCCAAAATATTTCAATATTTATTTAATCATGTGGAAATGGACAGTGTTGGCTCTCATATCAATTTAACAATATTAACTTTTTATTACTGTACCATCTTATAATTTGAATTGAATTGAGGCACAGCAGTGCTGCTGGAGTTTTTACTGCTGAACTGAAAATAGTCCACTAACCAGAAATATCCAGCCATCAACAGGGTGTAACAATATGGTAAATGTGTCTAATAGTGCACAGTGAGTGAACACAGTTTACAAACTCCAGCAGCACTGTGTGCCTGATTCAATAATACCATCAAAACATACACTAACACACCACCACCACATTGGTGCTTTGTCAATGGTGTGAATGAGCCACCACCCAAATAGTACCTGATCTATGGTGGCCCTATGGGGTCATAACTTTTGGGGAACAGAGTAAAAAGGACTAACAAAGTATGTAGAGAAACTGATGGACTACAGTCTAATTGTAGAACTACAAACTGCATCGATTTGGTAAGTGGAACTGATAAAATGGGCAGTGACTTTAGAAACAAGGTGTATCTAATAAGTGATCGGTGAGTGTATGTTTTATTGTGTGAGAGTTATATTTGACAGTGTTGTCCAAATTTTCCAAAAATCTAAATATTTTGAGGCACTGAATAATACATTTCCTTGTTTTGCAGTTTATTCATCGTATTAATCAGCATACATGCCTGAAATAAAAATTTTCAATCAAATAGTAATAAAATCCATCATCCAACAACCATAACGTTCTTAAACCTTAACCTTAATAGTGTTACTGTTTTAAACAGGCCTTTTATTTATTTATTTATTTATTTATTTATTTATTTTTTAATAATATCTTGATTTTAGGGTGATATTTAATACCCCACCTGCCTTTCCCTCTTCTCTCTCCAGTTTATCCAGACCCTTTTCTTTGAGCCACCCTATGAAATAAAATAAGAGCATTAATTAAACATAATTAAAATTATAAGTATAATTGTACAAAAAAAAAATTTAATTCAGCATTAAAGTAATAGTGCTGAAAGTAAGTAAGTAAAGTAAATATTTTGCAGTGCCATAGGAAACTGATTAGGCTACATAGTTCATTAAAGATGAACTAAAATGGTAGTTTTTTATTAATTAATTATCAATTACAAATACAAGTTTGTGTAACAATTGTTCAATAATATACTGAATTAATTAGTGAAAACAAGGAAACAGTAGTATGGACCATATACTCACCTTTTTTCTTTTTTGGTGTGGATGACACCAAAAAATAACCTTTATCGTTTAATTGAATTAAAATGGCATTAAAATATAAATTACAAATACAAGTTTGGGTACTGTTCAATAATGTACTCCATTTAATTAGTGACAACAAGGATACCTTACTATTCAATATACACACTTTTTTGTGCGGATGACACACACAAAAAACTTTTAAGGACAAACTGGAATCTACTGCCTTGGCACATTAACAACTTTGCAGCTATATACATTGTTTCCAAATGCATTGTAAAAAATGGTTGATTCATTTATTCCATGAATTGGCATACCGCCAGGTTACAGTAATATGCAGTATAGATGCACACTTGTATGGTGCACATTTGCTGCTATATACATTGTTTCCAAATGCATGATAAAATGCCAGATGGAAAGTAAGACATGAAAAACGGGAAGTGGTGATGACTAAAATTACCATGATGTTGAGGTGTACCCAGAGACAAGTAGTTTACTTCTGGTCAAGGTCTCTACCGGTTGCGGTTGAAAAGAGGTAAGAGTTGACCATTTTTATATTGTTAATAATAGCAATAAGCACATTATGGTCATATTATATCACTTACATGTTTACACTCATTTACTACTATAGATGTTTCTACTATACAAAAACCAAAAATGGCTGAAAGGGGAAAAAAAAACTATAATGAGGAATTACACACTGAGTGCAGTTACAATTGTGGTAATAATCATGTTTCCAGGTCTACAAGTGAAGACGATGACATTTATCTGCTGGTTATTGTGCATCCTCTCCATCTGGATAAAAGGTAGGTAGAGAAAATGTGTTTTTCTTTTGGGGGAACTGTTTCAAAAACTCAGCCCATTTATTATGTTAATATACATACTTCATTTCTAACAAATGTATTCAACCTGGGTTGCAAACCTAAACTCAATGTCTCAAATGGATACACATAAAACCACATCCACTTTGTGCCTTTGAGTAACAACAATATAGTCTATTAGAGACGTATTCTAGGGCTTTTGTTAAATTGGAAATAATAATACAGTGGGGTTAAAGTATTTAGTCAGCCACTGATTGTGCAAGTTCTCCTACTTAGAAAGATGAGAGAGGTCTGTAATTTTCATCATAGGTACACTTCTGCTATGAGAGACAAAATGAGAAAATTATGGTGGAAAATAAGTTTTTAGTCAATAGCAAAAGTTCAACTCAATACTTTGTAACATAACCTTTGTTGGCAATGACAGAGGTCAAACGTTTCCTGTAAGTCTTCACCAGGTTTGCACACACTGTAGCTGGTATTTTGGTGCATTCCTTCATGCAGATCTCCTCTAGAGCAGTGATTTGTTTGGGGCAACACGGACTTTCAACTCCCTCTACAAATTTTCTATGGGGTTGAGGTCTGGAGACTGGCTAGGCCACTCCAGGACCTTGAAATGCTTTTTACGGAGCCACTCCTTTGTTGCCCGAGCGGTGTGTTTGGGATCATTGTCATGCTGGAAGACCCAGCCACATTCCATCTTCAATGCTCTCACTGATAGAAGGAGGTTTTGGCTTAAAATCTCACGATACATGGCCCCGTTCATTCTTCCCTTAACACGGATCAGTCGTCCTGTGCACTTTGCAGAAAAACAGCCCCAAAGCATGATGTTTCCACCTCCATGCTTCACAGTAGGTATGGTGTTCTTGGGATGCAACTCAGCATTCAAACACAACGAGTTGAGTTTTTACCAAAAAGTTCTATTTTGGTTTCATCTGACCACATGATATTCTCCCAATCTTCTTCTGGATCATCCATATGTTTTCTGGCAAACTTCAGACGGGCCTGGACATGTACTGGCTTAAGCAGGGGGACATGTCTGGCACTGCAGGATCCGAGTCCCTCTCGACGTAGTGTGTTACTGATAGTAGCCTTGTTACTTTGGTCCCAGCTCTCTGCAGGTTATTCATCAGGTCCCTCAGTGTAGTTCTGGGATTTTTGCTCACCGTTCTCATGATCATTGTGACCCCACAGGATGAGATCTTGCATGGGGCCCCAGATCGAGGGAGATTATCAATGGTCTTGTATGTCTTCCATTTTCTTACAATTGCTCCCACAGTTGATTTATTCACACCAACCTGCTTGCATATTGTAGATTCACTCTTCCCAGCCTGGTGCAGGTCTACAATTTTCATCCTGGTGTCCTTCGACAACTATTTGGTCTTGAGTTTGGAGTCTGACTGTTTGAGGCTGTGGACAGGTGTCTTTTATACAGATAACGAGCTCAAACAGGTGCCATTAATACAGGTAACGAGTGAAGGACAGAAGAGCTTCTTAAAGAAGAAGTTACAGGTCTGTGAGAGCCAGAAATCTTGTTTGTTTGTGGGTGACCAAATACTTATTTTTTACCATAATTTACAATTAAATTCTTGTAAATTATGGATTTTCTTTTCTCATTTTGTCTCTCATAATTGAAGTGTACCTATGATGAAAATTACAGACCTCTCTCATCTTTCTAAGTAGGAGAACTTGCACAATCACTGGCTGACTAAATACTTTTTTACCCCACTGTATATGATCTGTGTCTTTGCATATAATACAACCCCAAATTAGAAAATGTTGGGACAGTATGGAAAATGCAAATAAAAAAATAAATGCTGTTTCTCTTACATTGACTTTTATGTAATTGCAGACAGTACGAACCCAAATATTTGTGTTTTGTCTGGTCAACTTAATTGTACATTTTGTTAATATACACCCATTCCTGCATTTCAGTCCTGCAACACATTCCTGAAAATGTTGGTACAGTAAAGCATTTACCACTTTGTTGCCATTCCTATTCACCACACTTAAAAGATGTGTTGGCACTGAGGATATCAAGCGTATAAGTGTTTTAGGTGTTATTTTGTCTCTTTCTTCTGATTTGTCTTTTAAACACATCTTAAGATGTGCAACAGTACGAGGTCTTTGTTGTTCACACATTCTCTATTGGGGACAGGTCAGGGCTGCAGGCAGGTCAGTCCAGTACCCGTACCCTCATCTTTCACAGCCATGCCTTTGTAATGTGTACATTGTGG
Source organism: Ancistrus triradiatus (assembly GCA_025084515.1). Classification (NCBI taxonomy): domain Eukaryota; kingdom Metazoa; phylum Chordata; class Actinopteri; order Siluriformes; family Loricariidae; genus Ancistrus; species Ancistrus triradiatus. The sequence goes on along the minus strand of JAJAGP010000123.1, from coordinate 666,451 downwards.
TTTTGCATTATTTTGATGACAAAGGCATGGGCTTCACAAAAAAAAAAAACGTTGTCTTGAGGGCAGATTATGTTGCTGTGAAATCTCAATATAGTCTTCTGCATTAATGCTGCCATCACAGAAGTGTAAATGACCTTTGCCAAGGGTCCTGACACAACCCCATACCATGACAGACCCTGGTTTTTGGACTTGTTGCTGATAAACGTCTGTGGGGTTTTTGGTCAGGAGTACATGGCATCCATTCGTTCCAAAAAGGATCTGGAAATCTGACCACAATACACATTTCAATTGTGTGATGGTCTGTCCCAGATGCGACAGTTGATGACGCTTCTGGACATGGCTAACATAAGGCTTCGTTTTTGGAGCAGTAAAGTTTTAAGTAGCATTTATGAATGTATATCTGTATTGTAGTGCTTGACAGTGTTAATTTTGACAGCAAATTTTGATTTAGATTTAGTCAGTCTTTTGACTAAAACGTAAATTAGTTTTAGTCATAATTCTGTCATCTGAATTGCTTATCGTTTTAGTCTAGTGAAATATGAAATGTACAGGCTGCAATACATAAATGCTTTTTTAACATTTCCCTTAAATTATTTAAGTCACTTGAATGTCAGATGAAATGAAACATCTACATGCATGCACTGATGATAACAGTATACATTAAAGTTGTTATAACTCAATTTCCACCATAAGTCTGCTTCAACCTTGGTGTGGACATTCAGCAGATATTTTAGAATAGAATCAAGTTGGAATGAATGATATATTATGAGATCTAATTAAGATATAAGCTCAGGTCTGTATGCATGCATTGACAATAACAGTATACAGTAAAGTGGTCACCAAAATTCATAATTTCTTCAAATCTGCTTCAAACTCAGTGTGCACACTCATGAGATAGTGTAGAATAGAATCAAGTTACAATAAATCATTTAATATTAATAATAATAATAATAACAATAATAATAATAATAAAAAGTTTCATTTATCTAGCGCCTTTCACAGTACCCAAGGACTACAACAAACACAACATATGTTGTTCACAATAGACACTCAGCAAAGTTCAACAGACAGTAGACAAACAACAGTTCAAAACAAGAAGACACATCAAATATTAGTTGAAGACGAAAACATAAAAGTTTTTAGAAGTGATTTAAATTGTGGAAGGGTAGAAGCAGACCGAACAGATGCCGGAAGAGAGTTCCAAGGGGTGGGAGCTGCCACAGCAAAGGATCCCCCACCCATGGAGGAAAGCCTGAATCTAGGGACAGAGAGAAGGTTGGAACCAGTGGAACGCAGCGACCGGGTAGAAGTGTAGTCATGCACCATTTTGCAGAGATAGGGTGGAGCAAGACCATGGAGATATTTAAATGTTAGTATTAGAATTTTGTACTGGATGCGTTTGTGAACCGGGAGCCAGTGCAGCTGGGATAAAACAGGAGTGATGTGATAAAATTTTTTGGTTTGTGTAAGAATCCTGGCAGCGGAGTTCTGGATGTACTGCAGAATTCGAATTGATTTAGAGGGAAGACCATAAAGAAGAAAATTGCAGTAATCAAGGAGAGATGAAACAAAAGCATGCACCAGGATCTCTGCAGCAGTGGGAGGAAGGAAAGGGCGCACCCGAGCAATGTTATGGAGACGAAAGACAGCAGACTTAGAAATAGATTTAATATGGGGAGTAAAAGACAGCGTTGAGTCAAAAAGAACACCAAAATGACGAACAGTGGAGGACAAGTGAACTGACACACCCACGATGGTTAAGGATGTAGAAATGGAGGAAAGCACAGATTTAGTGCCAACAAACAAAAACTCAGTCTTCTGAGAACTGAGCTCAAGAAAGTTGGCACAAAGCCAGGAATTCAGGTCAGCAATACAGTCAGTGAGAGCGGAAAAAGAAAATGTTGAAGATGGTTTAAAGCTAACATAAAGTTGGACCACGAACGAAGCCCTGTGGGACACCTCGTTCCACCATAACAGTTTCAGACTCGAATGAAAAAGTGCCTGTTCGTCAGATATGATGTAAACCAGGTTAGTACAGCATCTCGTTTTTGTTAGACAAACTATGACTATAATCATTTGTCAATTAAATTAACACTGGTGCTTGACAAACGTTTGCCAAAGTAATCCCTTGCCCATGTGGTTCTATCAGCTGTTGATGAATGACTGTTCTTGATGCAGTACCATCTGAGGGATCAGAGATCATGGTTGTTCATCCCTTCCAATCTTTCTTTGAAGAACATTGTTTTTAAACTTTTAAATAATTTTCTCATGCAGTTGTTGACAAACTGGAGATCCTTTGCCCATCTTTGCTCCTCAAAGATACTGGTAAATGATGGTTACAATCACTTGTTGACATCATTATTTAGTTGTTTTTCCTACCTGATCACCATGCTGTCTACAATGAAATAAAACTCAAAGTAAATATAAAACACATTGGGGATTTTTCCTTGTATTTTCCATACCATCCCATTTGTTCTGAGTTAAGGTTGTAAACAGAAGCTGAATACATGGAATAAAGAATATAAGCAAATCTCTTGCTATGATCTACTCCATTATAAGTGTAGTCAATGCAGGTTCTTGTGTGATCTAGCAGTCAACAGTTGTGGTGGGGTCGCATTCTCCATTCTGAGAAAAGAGTTGTTTGCATAGGTTTTGGGACAGATTGATGTTTCTTATGAGACCGAATTGCTATACGTTTTGCATATTAGTTTTATTTTACTGGTGTAGTGAATTCGGTTATCAACATACTTAATCCCTTTACAGTCTGATTGTAAAGTTTAATTTCAGGCATGCACATTTGAAACCTCAATACTTTATGAAATAAGAATACCAGTAAGACTTAAAGGATTAGCCCAAAGTCACCTGGTGATTACTGGCTGTGTTGACACTGTCTGGCACTGAAAACACACATGGTTACTCTGAGACACGTACCTTTATTCATTCTTTCTGATGTCAGTGTCTCCAGCTGAGAGTGAGTCATGGAGCATTGAGGTTCCTGATTCAGTTCTTGGCTTGAAGGGCTCATGCGTGGTGATTCCCTGCCAGTTCAGGTACCCTGGTGGAGACAGGAAAGCATCACACCTCACAGGAATCTGGTTCACAGATTCTAATGACAAGGTCTACCATTCAGTACCATCCAAAATCAGCAGCATGTTTCAGCAACGTACCAGCCTCTTGGGTGACTTAAGCCACAGAAACTGTTCGCTTAAAATCAACCCTCTGGATCACACTGACCATGGTCCCTTCATGTTCCGGATTGAGATTGAAGATTTCAACAAGTACTCTTACACCCACAATAAAGTGACTGTCACAATTCAAGGTGAGTGTGTTTAAACTGGATTAAATAATTTACACTAAATGGCTTGGAAACAAACAAAAAAACAGCTCACACTTATGTTTAGGATTGTGTCATGTATTTATGAATTACTGCCACCTTTGGACCTTTGGGTTGTTCATCTCTAACCCTGAACTTTGACTGTGCTGATTTAAACAAGAATTCAATGCATTATTATAAAGATTTCTTTGATTGAAATGTAGATTCTCCAGCCCACCCTGTGCTATCTGTGGGAGGGGAAATGAATTCGGGGAAGAAAGTGACCACTACATGTTCAGTGCTTCACTCTTGTCCCACTGATCTACCCAACCTCTCCTGGAGCCACAGAGGAACAATCAGCAGCCATTCGCAGCAACAAACCAAGGGCCAGTGGAAGTTGACTTCATCTTTGAGCTTCACTCCCTCCAAATCAGACAATAATAAACAACTTAGCTGCACCGCTGAGTTTCCAGGAGGCAAGACAGTGAGCAGCAAGACCACTCTCAATGTCAAATGTAAGTGATTTTGATTAACCTGTACAGTTTTGTAATCAGTTGACAGTATTCAGTTCATTCTGACACAACGAAGTTGTCTTGTAGGAAATTTGCTGTGAATGTGTTGTTTAGACCCCAGTTATAAACAGTTCCAACTTAAGTTAAGTCAAGTAAGATTTATTTATATAGCACTTTTTACAATGGAGCATTGTCTTAAAGCTAAACTTTAGCATTTTATGTTATTTTATAATATCTATGGCCAATCCCAAATTGAGCATGCCTAGGGCAACTGTGGCAAGAAACAACTCCCTAAGGGTTATGATGAAGAAACCTTGGGGGGACAAAAAGAGACCCAACCTCCTTGGGTGGCGTAAATGATAAATGTAAGAATTAAGCTAATTTATCCAAATTAATAAGTCTTATATTGACAGTTCAAATAAAATAATGGAAAATATGAATATCGGCATTATGTAGTCCAATACACAGTCACTCTAGGATCTTGAGTGTAAGCAGGAAAGTCCTTGGCGGCACTTCGTCCCCAGCCAGCTGGAGGAGGGAAAGAGAGTTACTGCCCTATGGTGGGGCTGGAGCTGATGACGGAAACAACTTGAGTGGAGTTGAAGCACGATAAACATCATGTGTGGGGCCGGAACTGATACAGTGACACAGCTCGGAGAGAAAACAGAAAATGTAGTTAGTTATTGATTAAGAGCACAGAGTCTATTAACAATCACTGATGCCACGTGTAGCATGAGACTCTGGCTACATTAGCTATAGCAGCATAGCTAAAAAGAAGAAAACCAGAAGGTAACACAGCCAAGAGGAATCACATGAGACATCAGCAACCCCACATCCCAGATCACCACAAAACTCTTTGGCTATGAACCCCAGTTCTGCCCTTAGTCTAAGGCAAGGATGCACAAGTCAAGATCAAAAGGACCGAAGCCCAGCCCAGCTGGACCACCCACCAGACACTGGTGATGAATTTAAAATAATTAGCAGTGGCTCTATAATGATTTTAAATTCTTTATATACCTTTGGTTATGTGCCCAAATCCTTTAAGTGTGCTGTTATTAAAGCACTGATTAAAAAAGCCAATCTTGACCTTTGTGTCAATCTTGACCAAGCTTAACAAAACCTGTAATATTTGTGAATTCATGACAGCTACACTAAATATCCTGTCTTATACACAATTTCCTTCATGTTCAGTTGAACAAGTTCTCTTTGGAACTTAATTCTGCCATTCAGTCTCCCCTAGACTTGTAAGAAGTCCCCATTTTTCTTGCCACTGTCACCTCTTGCTGGACTCAAGACTTGGCTTTTTATAAAGCTACTGGATTGGATTGGATTGGCATATCATGGAAACACCTTTCATTTAGTTTTCAACACATCTCCTCTTGCATCTGGCCAGTAAAAAAAAACGTCCCACAGGACAAGCAAGTTTCTAGTGGCATGTATTCTGTACAAAACCAGATGTTTGTGTAACACAATCAAACTGGTCAATCTTCCACTAATCAGCTAGCTGTATCTTTTTTTCAGCCAAACGTATCTGCATCAGGACGCCATGTATGTTTACTCACTGAATAGGGCTTATGACATGACAAAACTGTATCACAGCCTGTTACAATCAAAGTACAATTTACATGCATCCATTTAGTTGGTTAATTTTTCGAAAGCTTTTCTTAGTAACCACTGATATCCAATTGTATGCTAAAAGGATCTCAAATGTAGCATCTGATGGGTTGTAATGTGTTAAAAACAGATGCACCAGAAAGGGTGGAGGTTATTTCTCTGACCTCAGTGGTTGAGGGGGGATCTTTGGAGATGAACTGCTCTAGTGACAGTAATCCTGCACCTCACACATACCAATGGTTTACTGAGGCTGGCACTATGCTATCAGAAGGCTATACCTACATACTGAAGAATGTGTCCAGACACACTGAACCCATCTACTGCACTGCCATGAACACAGAGGGACACGCCAACTCCAAGCAGACACAGCTGAACATATTGTGTGAGTACAGTTACATTATGCTTGCTGCATAACTACGTGTACCAGTGCACCCACAGCTGCTACATGAGCAATGTGGTTCACATACTTAAATATATTTTGTGTATCTGAAGGACTGAAAGTGATATCCATATTGATATACAGTTTTATGAATATATTGGGATGGCTCAACCTACAGAAGTGCATGCTGGGCCACACAGGTTAGAGTTTATCTACATGCAGATTCAAATGCCTAAAGAAAGCCAGCATACATTGACAAAATGCCAACCTTTTGTTATTTTAATCCAGATGTAGTTACATCAACATTAAAGCAAGAATTGAATCATTTTCACCGAGAGCCATATCAGCATTATAACTGCCCTCCAAGAGCCAGTTGTAACTGTAAAATAGTAAATGTAACGACGTGTAATGTAAAAAAAATGTAACTACTCCTTAACATATTGTTGAATAACTGTTTTTTATATTATATATAATTGTTAAAGTAAACACAGTGAATACATTGCTGCACAAACAGAGTAGCATAAACTCAACATAAAAAATAAGAGACTATATTATCAAGAACGCGATCAGGACATACAGGGTTAAACAGCACCTTGTTTTAATGCAGAAACATATTGAGGGCGACTGTGAATACTGCAATAATTAAGAAACTGTAGAACACGTAATTCTACACTGTCCTAAATATTATCAAGCCAGACAATGATTAATTTCACATCTTGAGGGAAATCAAATTAGACTGAAATTACATGACATATATCAAAAGTTTGGGCACTACTTATCAAACGTTTGCTGATTTTCTAAGCGCAAATAAACTAGCCTATCCTCTACATGAAACAATAGTATGGCATATTTCTACAAATGTTTAATACACAGTATTTATTTGCTGAATTTAACATTTTGGAAGAACATAATATAAAATGTGACACCCGCAGATTTGGACACCCTGTCAGTCAGTACTTGGCAACTCCTTGACAGAAACTACAGTGAATCAATAGGTGCCCAAATCTTTGCACTTACAGCATTTTATGTTATTTTCTCCCCAGTATGTTAAATTCAGCCAATCAATGATGGTATTACATTACAATTTAGACCTGTTTCCATTTAGAATTTAGAACGACCTTCCCAATTGTCAGGCCTAGTGTGTGAACATGTGATTTGATGTAAAGATGTCTGAAATAACTATGCATTCTCAGTAGATATAATGTATTTGAGATCATGTATATCTCTGTCGATTTCTGGAAGCTGTGCAGAGAACTGGCTGGCCATCATGGTATGGTCCTTCTTTTGAAATAATTTCCCAGTTTACTTTTAATATTATAAAACTGTCTTTCAGTCTGTTCTGTGCCCATAGATTTTGCCATTTATCCTTCATTTTAACTTTAATAATGCTTTTAGTATCTTCTTTACTGCATTTTATATTAATCTCTATATTATTCCTTCCTGCCCATTTCCTTTAGCGACATCTTGCAATCGATAGTTGCTGTCACAAGCGCCTCCTAGCGGTGCATGACAGTTACTGCAGTGGCTTGGCTTGCATGACAGTGGCAAAGTGACAGTGTCACTAGCGCCCCCACTGTCACATGACACTCATTACAGTCCCACTGACTACACGAAAGTGCGCAGGCAGAATCTAATATAGTGTAACGTGTTTAAGTTACGTATAGCATTCATGTCCAGAAATACCGACCATTATTTAGACCTGGCCAGCCTTTTTAGGCATCTTGCAGAACATGGTTTGTTCTGAAATTTTATTTTACTTTTTTCACAGCTACACAAACTCACACAATTATTTTGTGTTTGTTCATTTTATTGCAATAGTTTAATAATTTAAAAGTCTTTATTAGTGTGGTCTTGGTTTTGCATTTGTATTTATTTAAATTTTTCTCATTTATTTATATACATATTTATTTACACAATGTAATTTATTAAAAATTACATTGTGTAAACTGTGGCCCTTTTTTGTCTTCCTAAAGGGTTGAAGGGTGGGTTTGTCCAGAGCACCACAACCTAGAATTACCACTGCTTGTAGTGGCTCACTAACTAGCATAAAACAGTATATTACATGATTTCCACAAGACTTGTTGTTGGTGGTGATTGCTACCAGAGAAACATGCAATTTTTCGTTTTCACAAAAAACTTTTTTTATTAGCAAATATCAAATAGAAAAATAATTAAATATAAATAAGTACAATTAAATAATTAAATAAAACAACAGTCTTCAGTGGACAGCGATATTTCGGCTGCATATCGGCAGAGTCCCTCGTGTCCTGAGATTATTGTGATAGTGACCTTAAAAGATAATATGACATCAGAACCAGTACAGCTTCATAAATTTTATGCATGTGTTAATAATGTGCTTACCTCTGGAAGCAGGACATCAAACACCAGATCCAGGTCTTGACAGTCATTACCCAGGCCCAGAGCATTTTTTATTTTGTCAATCAATGAAAGTGTCTTAAACAGAAAAACATAATGTTAATTAACTTTTGCAATAACTTTTGGGAGTCACTGCTGTGCTAATAAATTTTCCACCACACCCCAAACAATATCTGGTCAGTTGTTGTATGTTATGGTGGCTGAGCAACTGTCCAACAACTACAGTCTATAATTCCATTTCTACAAAGCTACAAGTGAGGTAAATATGCACTGTAGAAGAGATTTGTTGTTTTAAGTTTTAATAAATAAACAACAAGTCTATGGTTAAAAACTGATATAATAATTGAACTTTACAGTATCTATAAGTAACTTATAAGAGTTAGCCAAAACAATAATCCATTTTACATTCTCTTAACTTGTTTAATAAAGATGATTTAACTAAAACATTTATACCAGTCGTGTTCTTTTTAAAATGAATGCTTTCCATTCATTATAAAAATTATATTTACGTTTTCTTCACTGAAGTGGGGTCCTCTTTTGGTTTTAAAAGTTTTCTGCGTCTTGGGGAGGTCTCAGGATGTGCCAGAGATACATTCTGGCTTGATCTCTTCTGTCCAGAAATCAAAGCATCATACAAAGCCTATGAGGTAAAGAAATCCCAGATAAGTTCACTTATTCTTCATAAACCGAAGCCTACCATGACACTTGACTAACCTTAATCTCTGCATCTTCTATGAGTCCATCTACACCATGTTGCTGGGAGAATTGCTCGAGTTCTTGGGGAAAGCAATAAATAAGTAATATTAAATATTCTACTGGCTTGTGTATGGTATGGTGTAGTTTGAGTTATCTAGATAAGAAGTGAATATAGTTTCATACCTGTCAAAGGTGAAAGGACGAGGAATTCTGCATCCACAATTAAAATGCACTTTCCGTACATCTTCATGAACCCCTGCACAATCAGTGTGGAGCCAGCCCTTACAATCACCACACTGTACCCAGTCAATTTTGGTGACAGCTGGGTAAAGTGAGCTGTATATCTATCATTTAATTGTAATACTAGAAAAGCTTTGCTTACTAGCAAAAAATAACATGAAAATAAGTTTTTCATACCAAGTTGATAATACTGATTGTTAGGTACAGATTACAAAACATTCAAGAGGATTCATAAATAGGTATTATAAATTAAAACTCCTCCTTATACATGGATTTATGATGACATTTTCCAAGTGGTATAAAACAACAAAGGCCTGTGTATTTTTCATTCCATGACAAACAAATTCTGTTTCATTACATAAAAAAATCTATGGATATCATACCTTGAGTGTGACATTCCTACCTGGCATGAAAATATTTAATACTAAAACTATTTTAATCATAATACTTTATAGAATATTTTATGGACAATTTGCAGAATAAAATAGGATTTTACCAGTCCATTACTCCAAATTCTAACAGTAAATATGTCTGAAATCATGATTACCAGAATCAGTAATATTCAAGCATATAGTAGAGTGATTTGATAACAATTTAATTTGCTTACTTTATTGGACTTCAAAAAGTGAGGTATATAGAATTGAAAAGACATTTTACATATGTTTGCCATCCCATTACTTCAAATTCCTACGATAAAACACTTGAAAATTATAACAAGCACACGAGAAAGTGTTGAAAAAAGTATAGTGGTGTGATTTGATAGAAATTTGATTGTTTATTTTACAGAAGGTTACAATTTTCCATTTGCATAATTTTGCCATCTAATTTCTTCCTATTGCAAAAGTAAAAACAAGTCCTATGAGTATGTAGTTGTGATTTTTTTTTTATATATATAGTGAATTTAACTGAAACATATTTTTAATTTTTAATAACACTCTGGTACTTTTCTTACTTATATTATGTCTATTAAGCTGGAAAACTCAATGCTCATTTTAAATGAGCTTAGTCGTTAGTAGGCTATAATATTAAGATGTCTTCAGATTACCTTTCAATACATGAAAAAATGTAAATCATTTTTTTATACATTTAATCAACCACTCTATATAGTCATACATACCGTATTGTGTATATATAATAATAATAATCAGCAGCTGCAGAAATGACAGCAGCAGCACAATAGTTATAAAAGTTAAACATATAGGCTACAATCTCTGAGAGCGAGTGAAATGGTTTAAAGCAAAGCCTTGAATAGCATAATTATAAACATTCGGAAATTAAAATAAACATCAAATGCACAACACAAAGTATTTACAAAATAGTTCAGTAAATCATAGTTCTACAATACACTATTTCACCATTCAGGTTTATGTGAAGATATCTAACTGTATTCTTAATTCTAAATGATCCTAAAACATAGAGTTATATAAAAATAAACCCCATATTTTGCTGAAATTATCTAAAAGACATGCAGGGAGCCTGTATGTTAAGTGGTTTAAATTATATGTTTTAAAAGTGTACTGCATATGAGCCATGTAAGCCTTGCCACTATATTGATCGTCGCATAACACATAGGGGCGGTTACCCACCGTCACGTGCCATGCCATGCCAATGAAGCCACTGCAGTAACTGTCATGTACCGCTAGGGTGCGCTTGTGGCAGTGGCACGTGCCACTGTCATGTAGAAAAAGCCAGTAGCATATGAAACGTCACGGTACAGTACACTCCTCGGCTTTAACTGCTGCTGCGATTTAAAGTGATTCTGCGCTCTGTATTAAAGATAGTGATCTCACTCCATGGGAGGAGAGTCGATATGTAGTCACATTTCTCATTTGATGTCAAGGAAAACGAGGTTCTTTGTAAACCGTGTGGGACGACCAATTCCGGAAAAAATACAACAAACTTGAAACGAAATCTGCAGGCATATCATCCTAAAACTGCGCTCAACCTATCAACACCTAAATGGAACGAGCTTCTATTTTAGCGGTATTACGGTAGTGCGCTTCAACAGCACTGTTAAGTTCATTATGTTGAAGCCAGTATACAAGCATATAAAGTAGGGATTCAAATATGTTTCCAGTTCGCGACGTGGATATATTTTACTTGTCTCAAAGTGTTCATACTATCTGTAAGGAGTACTCGGGTAACATAACTCCGTTTTACACAGTAATTATGAATAAATGTATATAGAGCATGCACATGTATCTGACCTTCTGCTCTTATATATTACCCACCAAAATCCCAGATTTGAAGCAGTTTGGTATGGAGTATTGGTATGGCTACACATCCTCCATATATAATATTTTTGTCTAATATGATTAATCGGGTTTGCTTTACCTACTTTTAGGACTTCTGTGAAGATCTCACTGCATGGTGTGTAATATTGTGTCAAACACTGAAGCATCACTGTATATTTCAATATTCACAATAGTATAAGCAATTTGAGACATACTGCAAATTATCATCGTTCATCAAGCTCATTGTGCAAACACACACAATACACTGTCTTACCTATACTTCATATTATTTAATCATAATAATGTAAAATTGTGTGATTATAAGTGTTGCATTCTTAGTAGTGTTTTGTTTGTTCGTTTTTATTTTGTTGTTATTTTGTTTTCTTTTGTTTAATACTCCCCAGATCCTCCCGAGATTAAAATTGGCTCACTGTGCAATCTGGAGACCTCAGAAGTGACATGTCTGTGCATAGTGGACTCCCAACCAGCCAGCAACATCAAGTGGTGGGGTGCTGATCTGTCTTTAGAGCTGCACAGGACCAGCCAGGAACGACATGGCACTCTCACTATAGAGACCATACAGGGAGTGCCAGGCTTCTCTGATGTCGTACATTGCCATGCCTCCAACAGTCAAGGCAATTACACCATGACTCTACGAGTGCCACAACAGAGTTCAACTCAGTCTCACAAAGGTAAGACTGTTCAATAACATGAATGCAGTGTGTGTGATTTAATCCTTATGCTCTGTTCTTTGTTTAAAAGGAAAAATGCTGCTTTGCAAAATTTGCTGAAGAATAAATAAAATACATAACCCTACTTATATCACAGGGATTATCCACTTGCTTAGACTGTGTTAGTTGGATCTTTATATCTGAATCTTTATATCCTATAATAAATAAGACATGCCACTAATAATGTACAGTCTAATATACTGTATAAAACCTATGTTTACCTGAAACAAAGATCTGGTTTCTGGCCAGAGAGAGGATCATTTGATGGCATGTATTGAGATCGTGTACAAGACATCAACATTTGTATCAAATAACACATTTTTGTAATAACATAACAGCCCTTTGATGGACTGTGGTTAAGATTCAGGACAATGTACAGGAAAGCTGTGCATTCAAATCCTGACTTTGCCAAGCTGCCATTATTGGGCCATTGAGCCCAAGGCACTTAACCTTCACCTGCTCAGCTCAGTTGCAAGTCGCTCTGCATAAGGGCATCTGCTAAATGTTGTAAAGTAATGTTTAGGGCAGTGGTGGAGTTAAATAGATAACATACCACATTACTGACCAGAAGATGGAGAGTTTGAATATGTTAATGTAGGATTCCTAACACCACCTATTACCCAACATAGTCACATATTTTGTAGCTAACTTTGCATAGCTAGCTAATAATTAAAATGGACTACACTTCTGAAGGAAAGGAAATCCATTAACTTTCTTTGGGATTAATAAAGTATCTATCTATCCACCCTAATCCATCACGCCACCCTTCCCTCCACCCATCCATTAGTTTAATATGTGAGCCATGTGGGACCAGCAACCACCCCCAGTGGCCTTATACCATCATAAAGTGTTTAGAATTTACTGACATTTATACTTTTGAGGTAAACAGGTGATTTTAGTATCTGTTGCATTCCTCCATCTCTTTTTCATACTATGTACACGTATTCCCACAGTAAAAGGCAAATATTGTTTAGATTTGGAATAAATAAACTGACCAAACCAGAACACACAGGCTGAAAAAGGAACAGGAAATGAGAGCTAAAACATTTAACATCTTAATTATACAATCTAACAGTATTATGTTGTTCATTTTTGACAGCAAAGCTTCTGTACATTTTAATTGCCGTCGCTGTATTTGTCGTGGCGATCATTGTCCTGTCAGTGTGGATATTAAAAAACTGGTAAGAGTGGCATGTTCTCTTCACATAATTTTATTCTATTCAGAAACCCCAGTGTTTTCCTTTAACATGTATCATTTTTTAAAAGTCAAAGTAACAGAGCTGAACCCGTTGTAACACCACCCCCGAAGACTGAAATTAATATGACTTCAGCGTCTGACCCGGAAAGGTATTTCTAAAGTTTGTTTATATACTTGTATCTGAAAAGCAGCCGATACACTGTGTTACTGTAGGAAGATCTCCATCATGCCAAAAACAGTTTACAGAATTACCAAACTCAACATAACAAAATACTTTTAATGTCAACTGTACCCCTGCTAAAAACAACAGCACACATTGTGTGACACTAGTATGCTGAACACAACTAGAAGCAATAAGACCATGCATGTTTGCCGGCTGAATGTAAATCACTTTTGAAAAGCAGGGAAACTGAAACCATTTCTCAATATACAGCGTATGAATACAAAATGTGAGAATGACATCATTGTTTAAAAATGCGTGATTGCTTGCCGATCTGATATTGGTTTCATTTTCTGATCAGCAAGCCACCACAACAGCCTCCCCTGCTGGTGATCTGCATACTATCCCAGCGCTTCATGACCACCATAGTTCATAACACAGCATACTAGTGTTTGGTGTTTTTCTAGCAGGGACATACGTGACTAATAGGCCATATTAAGTTGGAAAATAATATTACATCTCCATTTACAGAAAATGCAAAGATCTCTACCCAAGCTTTGATGGAAGTCAGCATGTTTATGGCAACCTTGAAGTAAGTTCTTTCACCTTTTGTGTTTGTGACAATTAGTAGTACAGCTACATATTATATGGTCTCTCTCTATATACAGTGTGTCTAAACAAAAATCACATATGCAAGAGTAGGAGGGTATGCGAGGGCAGCTTGGCTTGAACCCTGGACGTTCTGGTCCATAAGTCAGTGCTTTAATCACTGCATCTACAAAAATGGTCTAAATTGCTTTAACCACAAAATTGATTAAATTGTTTTAATAATTTACAGTGCCCCTGATCTCAAATGTCTTTCGGTTGGCTGACTCATATTTTACAGGTTAGGTTTGGTAATACAGCACACACTTCGTATTTTCCCTACCAACATTTCCGAAACAACATTTGTGGGAGTGTGACATTTACTGTTTATATATATATATATAAATGTTTTATGTATGTAGAATTACCTTTTCTAAACTGTTGCAGCTTGAAGAGGAGGACTATCCATATGAATGCGCCAATGAATATGAACCAACATATGCCAATGTGTGAATGCCTAGGAAGGGAAGAAGCCAGCTTGAAGATCGAAAACAAGATAAAAGATTTCATTGTATTTGAAGGGAACAAGGCTTCTTGATAAAAGTAACAGCAATGTGATATTAAAGTTCCAACTGTAGTATATTGACAGAATAATTTGCAAACTAAGGTTACGAATGCAGCATTGCTTGTATGGTAATAAGCAAACTATATATTATTATTCTATAGTACATTAAACAATAGTTGTTTAACATGTTTCTAAAGTAATATGCTGGTTTATCTATGTTAACTATGTCATTTTTAAACTATTTTGTCATTTTAGTGCATTCAGTGCTGAGATCAGATCATGTAGCAAAATCACTGCTGTGGTTAGAAACCATGTTTAATGGTGTTATATGGCTCATTTTTTATACCTAGTAAAATAAATCACATCACAAATGATGCTATATTATTTTTTTTCTTAGTCAGAAAACCGGTTTAAAAGTGGCATTTTTCCCCATCCCTGTGCTTTGGCCTCCTCTATTGGTCTGGGATTTTCTTTTCATGTCTCTGAGTAAATGCAGGTGAGGTTCTCACTGTGGAGTGTCACAGATAAGATAAACAAAATGAAATTAGGCTTTATCTGTCAATTTCAGACTGAAATCAAGTGTAATGAACAACTAATAATCAATATCCACAATGTGAGTAATAAAAAACATTTCAAATACTTTTGACCCTGAACAAAATAGCATGAAGCCTGGTTTGCTGGATTTTGTGGCAAGGAATTGAAAGGAGAGTAAATAAAACCTCTCTACCTTAGACCAATCATGAATTTTTACACACTTACAATGATCAAAATTGTTGTAGGTACTAGATATTTATTTATTTTAAAAATGGCCATTACATGACAATATCGAAATTATTGTAGCAATTACATATCCAATGATGACATGTTTGAGTAGCCTAGAGTCTCTTGGGCAAAATAAAAAACACATACTTTTGTGTGTACAGCTTGTCAATCCTGTTTTTGCTAGCCAGCACTTTTGGCGTTGTGCTCAAAATGAATTAAATTGTCTCTACCAAACATTTGGTAAAGTTTTGGCAGAGGAAAAAATTACAAAAATACTCCAGCCATTTCATGAGGTACATTTGTTCAACTTCTGGTTAACACTAACATCTAGTCAGTCAATCACATGGGGCTGAGGCCCCCTAGGTATGAGGCCCCTTAGGTATGTAGACATGGTCAAGATAACCTGCTGAAGTTCAAGCCAAGCAACAGAATGGAGAACCCAATGCGTGGTCATGTCAATATGGACCAAAATCTCTTAGGAATTTTTCTTTTTGTGGGAGCTGAACTAAAGTATGGATCATCTGGGGGTTTCAAAGAGATTTTAAATGTTCTTGCAAACTACCATTAACACTACATCAATAGACAGCAAGACAAAAGAAAGTGTTGAGTGAATAAACATGTTATTAAAAATAAAGAAGCTTGAGTGGGTAGAGCCAGCTGCTGGAATCAGCAGTTCCTCAGGTCTTTGGTTCAAATATCGGGTGGGGCTTGCTACATTTAAGCATTTCTACACATATATAAACATTGCTACACAGTGTGGCAGAATGTACAGTTGTAGAAATATTTATACTAGCAGTAATACTTCAGTAAAACACCAGTCTTAACAGCAAGAAAAAATAAAGAAAATCCTAAAAAGTCCAAAGAAAATGTGATTACAGATGTGCATAGTTTGGGAAAAGACTACATATTACCGGTACTGATAAATTAACTCTGAATACGGCAGAGTCAGAACACAGTGAAACAGCGTACAAACAACTGCAGTTCAGTTTACACTTTGAAGGTGACACAGCTTTCAGAATGTGTTTGTATAATTTATATATATATATATATATATATATATATATATATATATATATATATATATATATATATATATATATAAAATTTGCCAATCCTGGTGTTCTCTGGCAAATGCCAAGCATCCTGCACGGTGTTGGGCTGTGAGCACAACTCCCATCTGTGGACGTCGGGCCCTCATATCTTCCTCATGGAGTCGGTTTCTAACCGTTTGTGCAGACAAACGCACATTTGTGGCCTGCTGGAGGTCATTTTGCAGAGCTCTGGCAGTGCTTCTCCTGTTCCTCCTTGCACAAAGGCGGAGGTTGCGGTCCTGCTCCTGGGTTGTTGCCCTCTTATGGCCTCCTCCACGTCTTCTGGAGCACTGGCCTGTCTCCTGGTAGCGCCTCCAGCCTCTGGACACTACGCTGGCAGACACAGCAAACCTTCTTGCCACAGCTTGCATTGATGTGCCATCATAGATGAGCTGCACTACCTGAGCCACTTGTGTGGGTTGTAGAGTCCGTCTCATGCTACCACGAGTGTGAAAGCACCACCAACATTCAAAAGTGACCAAAAAATCAGCCAGAAAGCATAGGTACTGAGAAGTGGTCTGTGGTCCCCACCTGCAGAACCACTCCTTTATTGAGTGTGTCTTGCTAATTACCAATAATTTCCACCTGTTGTCTATTCCATTTGCACAATTTGATTGTCAATCAGTGTTGCTTCCTAAGTGGTCAGGTTGATTTCACAGAAGTTTGATTTACTTGTAGTTATATTGTGTTGTTTAAGTGTTCCCTTTATTGTTTTGAGCAGTGTGTATGTATGTATGTATGTATGTATGTATGTATGTGTGTGTATGTGTGTGTATGTATAGATATATTATATATATATATATATATATATATATATATATATATATATATATATAATATATATATATATATATTTATATATATATATATATAGTCTATACACTGTGTATGTAATGGTAGCCTATGTTGTATATACATACATACACACATATACATACAGTCCAAAGGGTCTGGGCCTTGCTCAAGTGGTGACTTGGCAAAGGACAAGTGTCCGGTAGGAAGGTGTTAGAGTCAGAAACGCCGTCCATAATGAGGGTAAGGAGAGAAAGGTATGGGGGAGTAGGAAACTAGGAGGAGAGGGACGGAGGGGGGGACAGCAAGAACGACGTCGGTGCAACCCGGGAGATAAAGGCAGGACCGAAACGGGAAAAGGAGAAAAAATGAGAGGGGAAAATAAGGGAGAGTTGGTGAAGAAGCCGAGGCGAAGGCGAAAAGGGCAGGCTAAAAACATGGAAAAGAAAGAGGTGTGTGACCTATGAGGGAGTGAGTATATTTATATATATATATATATAGTCTATACACTGTGTATGTATGTAGCCTATGTGTATATACATACATACACACATATACATACAGTCCAAAGGGTCTTGGGCCTTGCTCAAGTGGTGACTTGGCGGAGGTGAGATTTGAACCCCAGAACCCCTTCTGGTCTATAGTTCAATATCTTAACCACTAGGTCCTCCTCACTCACTTTAGAAGAGTCAGACTGTTCATTTCCAGTGCAGTTTTTTACATTTTTAACATCAAAATCTCACTGGATCTAACACAGCAAAGCTAAGCACAGCAGTATTTATCTGACATGCAGTAGATTGTGCCTTTCTTTTAAACCTGTATTCTACATATAGAAAGAGAATTGTCGTTATACAATATATAACTTACAATTACAGAATAAACAATTACTTTATGTATTATTTCCTTTAAGCTTTAATTTTATGCATAATACAAAAAAGCAACACAAAGAAAACACTGTACTGAGCAATAGTATGACTAAAATACTGACAAATGACTGTCTTTTTAAAATGCTTCCAAATTAATTCTGACTTTCTGTGATGGAATACTGTATGTTACTGAATACATTCAGGACATACTCAGTATTTAGCCTGAAATCGTCCTGACAGTAACTTATCTGATAAATCAGTTGAGATAAGTCTTATTTCTGAACACCTACAGGAGGTCAGTTGGAAGTGAAACAAAGTGAAACATCTGCTAACATCAGAGGAAATGGATAGGAGAAGTAACCATTTGAAGTAAAAACACAGAGGCCAATGATCAGACTGTTAATCAACCTCAACACTAACACGTTCACGATTCAAAAATATACTGTTATTACAGTTCCTTGTTTTAAATTGTAGAACTAGTTTATCTGTAACACTTGACTACACCTAACATCTGAAAGGGATCGATCTACTAATGCAGTACATCATGAGTATAAAATGACCTTGTGTCATGACCATATACTGCTTGGCCATTTTATGTTCTATAACTCTGTGCCGTATCCCACATTACAGTAGATGTTGTCCTTTGGATCACTCTCCATAGATGCCTCTCCACAAGGACTTCCCTGTGCAAAAAGAATGTACCAGTTACTCTCAAAGTTCAGGCACCCCTGCTCAAATTGTTCCTTGATTTATTAAAGGAAATGAAACACAACACATTTAAATATGGTATATTTCTGCCAATTTGAGCATCCATCAAATCAGTTAGTGTTGAGAAAGACTTTACATGTCTTTTGGTCTTTTTTTTTCTCTCAAAACATGTATTCACATGGAGACATTTGGATTTGGGCCCCATAATGGTATATAATCTTGACACTGATGGACCTTCCCAACACCCCCCACACAAACTGATTAAGGGAATAAAACAGCCTAAACAATAACTGTATGGTAATAGTAGTACCAAAAGTCAAGTCAAGTAAAATTTATTTAGACAGCGCTTTTTACAACACAGCATTGTCTCGAAGCAGCTTCACAAATATGTTGGCTCAACGCCCTAGCTGAGCAAGCCTGAGGCGACAGTGGCAAGGAAAAACTTCCCAAACGTTACAGGGAAGAAACCTTGGGAGGACCAAGACTCAAATAGGAACCCAACATCCTTGGGCAGCCTGGATGTTAGATATAAGAATTAAATAATATATGTCAAGAAAATACACTATGTAAAATTATAATAAAATACTCTATGTGAAATTAGAATGAAAAACAAATTAACTATTTTTTCATTAGCATCAACATTCCTTTTCTCTTTGCTTCTAAGGTTTAAGTTGTTAACTTGTCTGTGACTTCAACTATGAGAGACAAAATGAGAAAAAAAAATCCAGGAAATAACATTGTAGGATTTTTAAAGAATTTAAATGTAAATTATGATAGAAAATAAGTATTACAAATAATAGCAAAAGTTTAACTCCATACTTTGTGACATAACGTTTGTTGGCAATGACAGGGCAAAGAGAGGTCAAACGTTTTCTGTACACACACTATAGCTGGTATTTTGGCCCATTCCTCCATGCCGATCTCCTCTAGAGCAGTGATGTTTTGGGGCAACACGGACTTTCAACTCCCTGCACAACTTTTCTATGGGGTTGAGGTTCTGGATCATCCATATGCTCTCTGGCAAACTTCAGACAGGTCTGGACATGTACTGGCTTAAGCAGGGGGACACGCCTGGCGCTGCTGGATCTGAGTCCCTCTTGACGTAGTGTGTTACTGATGGTAGCCTTGTTACTTTGGTCCCAGCTCTCTGCAGGTCATTCATCAGGTCCCTCCGTGTAGTTCTGGAATTTTTGCTCACCGTTCTCATGATCATTTTGACCCCACAGGATGAGATCTTGCGTGGAGCCCAAGATCAAGGGAGATTATCAATGGTCTTGTATGTCTTACAATTGCTCCCACTGTTGATTTATTCACACCAACCTGCTTGCCTATTGTAGATTCACTCTTCCCAGTCTGGTGCAGGTCTACAATATAACGAGGTCTAACAGGTGCTTAATACAGGTAATGAGTGGAGGACAGAAGAGCTTCTTAAAGAAGAAGTTACAGGACTGTGAGAGCCAGAAATCTTGCTTGTTTGTGGATGA
This sequence comes from Ancistrus triradiatus, assembly GCA_025084515.1. Lineage (NCBI taxonomy): Eukaryota > Metazoa > Chordata > Actinopteri > Siluriformes > Loricariidae > Ancistrus > Ancistrus triradiatus. Next base: position 646,145 of record JAJAGP010000123.1, on the reverse strand, counting down.
CCAAATACGTATTTTTCACCATGACTTACAATTGAATTCTTTAAAAATCCTTTTTTTTTCCTCATTTTGTCTCTCATTGTTGAAGTGTACTTATGACGAAAATTACAGACCTCTCTATGAGAACTTGCACAATCCGTGGCTGACTAAATACTTTTTTGCCCCACTGTATTATTTACATTTTGCAGAAATGTTATACAGGTACTCCCCAATTTACAATGGGAATATGTTCTGACAAATCCATCATAAGTTGAAGTTATTGTAAATTGAGGAGTTTTAGATATAATGTATATTTCATAGCAAATTGTTACTTATACAATTAATATTGTACATGAGGGTGACTTTTCCTCACTACATTTCCCAGCGCTCCTCACTCCCATCTCACCCCCTATATCATGTGTGGCAGCATCCCAAAAGGGGAACAGAAGAGTATTAAGAGCGAAACGTACTCTTAAACATGATTAAAACACTTAACTACAGTTGGGCAAAATCATTGATATAAAGCTTATTTTATAATAAAGGATTGAATATATCATTTAATTTATTGAATAATGTATTGAAAGCGAAAAGCAAAATGATTATTGTGTGACCACAGCATTTCCTGACTACATTTCCCAGATTTTCACATGACTCCCTACATGTGTGGCAAATTTATTATGTGGTGTATTTATGTCAGTATTATATCAGATTCCCATCATAAAGTCGGGCCATCATAAAATGGTGAGTATCTGTATTTCAGTTTGTTCTTATTTAATTTTCATTTAGTTTGGTTTCATTTAGAAAGTCAACCATAAATGTAATCTCAAATTTTTCATAAGTATACAAAACATTATTTCAAATATCGTATATACAGTACCTGGACATTGGTGTAGATGGGTTCCTCTTTAGGTGCTCGCGGTGGTTCTTGCTTTTTATAGATATTCTCTTTTGTCTCAGGGCTGTATAAACATAGTACAGTTAATGCTTTACTATATTAACTGTATCAATGCAGTACTGTGTATAAATAAAAAAACAAAAGAAAAAAAAAACGTAGACAGTGGGGGTCAAACATCTGACAGCACTAGTGAAAATGCTTCTATTTTTTTTTTTTTTTTAATGTAATAGAATGTTTTTTTTTATTGACAGATCACATAATCAGCATAATTTGAAGGAAAAGTCCAATCTTTGAGAAAAATATTATACAGTTATTAATTAGTCTTTTGAATGAGGAAAAAATGGGATCTTGGTGATTTTGCTCATGGTATGATTGTACCAGACAGAATGGTTTGAGTATTTGTATAACTGCTAATTTTCAAGGGTGTTAGCACAACAGTCTTTACATTTCCCTCAGATTGGTGCTATAAAGAAAAAACATCCAGATGGAAGTGCCTTATTGGTGAGTGAGGTCAACAGAGACTGTGAAGTAACTCTCTACAGTAACTGAAAAGCATCACAAAATGCACAGCACGTCATACATTGAGTGCTACAGGAATGTCCTACCCATATTAGTGTAGTGTATCTATTAGTTTGCAGTTTAGTCAGGTCAGCAAAGACAACCAACCAAAATTTCTGACACATCAGAAACTCATCTAATTATACAATAGCTCAGTTTATACTCATAGATCCTGGTCATTTTCTCATTTTAATCAGATCAGTGGTTTCATTAGCATTAAATAAAAATTTTCATTTCTGTGCAGATGATTTAAATGTTATCATTACATGTTCTTGGTTACATTAACATTTAGGAAGGGTGTAACTGTAGAGATTAGCACATGCTGCAAGACCTATTTCAGCACAGATGCAGTTAATATGGATGACAATTGCATTGTCTGTGAAAATGTTTATATATTTTAGTAAGCAATATCTCACCTAGTAGGTTGCGAACTGTGAGGAATTTGAAAATTGACATAGTAATCTGATGTTTGCCTTCCAAGAGTCCCTTCCCTGCAAGAAATTCACACTTCACATTTCACAAATTCACACGTTTACATCAATACCAAATTATGGTTTACATGTAATGATTTAAACCCAAGAATACTGTAATTCCATCATTCAGTTTAAGGTAATTAAAATGAACCACCAAATGAAAGTTACTCAAGATTTCCTAACATAGATTCCCACCTTTTTCTTCGTTTGAAGAGAAACACAAGGACAATCACAATGATTGTTACAAGCACGATGAGAGCCACAGGAACTAAGGTTCTAATGAGCATGGCAGCAGAAGACATGGGCTCTGGAGTTTAAAACAGAAAACAAACACAAATGTTTTCCAATTTGTAAGAGTGTAATTATTCAACCACAATATACAGTGGTGCTTGAAAGTTTGTGAACCCTGTGGAATTTTCTGTATTTCTGCATAAATGTGACCTAAAACAACATCAGATTTTCACACAAGTCCTAAAAGTAGATAAAGAGAACCCAGTTAAACAAATGAGACAAAAATATTATACTTGGTCATTTATTGATTGAGGAAAATGATCCAATATTACATATTAGTGAGTTGCAAAAGTATGTGAACCTTTGCTTTCAGTATCTGCCGTGACCCCCCTGTGCAGCAGTAACTGCAACTAAACGTTTCCTGTACCTTTTGATCAGTCCTGCACACCGGCTTGGAGGAATTTTAGCCCATTCCTCCATACAGAACAACTTCAACTCTGGGATGTTGGTGGGTTTCCTCACATTAGCTGCTCGCTTCAGGTCCTTCCACAACATTTCGATTGGGATTAAGGTCAGGACTTTGACTTGGCAATTCCAAAACATTTTAACTTTAACCATTCTTTGGTAGAACGGCTTGTGTGCTTAGGGTCGTTGTCTTGCTGCACGATCCGCCTTCTCTTGAGATTCAGTTCATGGACAGATGTCCTGACATTTTCCTTTAGAATTCTCTGATATCATTCAGAATTCATTGTTCCATCAATGATGGCAAGCCGTTCTGACCTAGATCCAGCAAAACAGGCCAAAATCATGACGCTACCTCCACCATGTTTCATAGATGGGATAAGGTTCTTATGCTGGAATGCAGTGCTTTCCTTTCTCTAAACATAACACTTTTCTTTTAAACCAAAATGTTCTAAATTGCTCTCATCTGTCCACAAAACATTCTTCCAGTAGCCTTCTGGCTTGTCCACGTGATCTTTAGCAAACAGCAGACAAGCAGCAATGTTCTTTTTGGAGAGCAGTGGCTTTCTCCTTGCAACTCTGCCATGCACACCATTGTTGTTCAGTGTTCTTCTGATGGTGGACTCATGAACATTACATTAGTCAATGTGAGAGAGGCCTTCAGTTGCTTAGAAGTTACCCTGGGGTTCTTTGTGACCTCGCCAACTATTACACGCCTTGCTCTTGGAGTGATCTTTGTTGGTCGACCACTCCTGGGGAGGGTAACCATGGTCTTGAATTTCCTCCATTTGTACACAATCTGTCTGACTGTGGATGGGTGGAGTCCAACTGTTTAGAAATATTTTTTTAACCTTTTCCAGCCTGATCATCAACAACTCTTTTTCTGAGGTCCTCAAAAATCTCCTTTGTTCGTGCCACGATACATTCCACAAACGTGTTGTGAAGTCAAGTCAAGTCAGATCTATTTATATAGCACTTTTTACAATGGAGCATTGTCTCAAAGCAACTTTACAAGTTTGGATTATCTCCTAATATCTATGTCCAATCCCAAACTGAGCAAGCCTAGGGTGACAGTGGCAAGGAAAAAGTGTTATGAGGAAGAAACCTTGAAAGGAATCAAGACTCAAAAAGGGACCCAACCTCCTTTGCAGACTTTGATAAATCCCTGTTCTTTAAATGAAACTGGGTGCCCACTCACACCTGATTGTCATCCCATTGATTGAAAACACCTGACTCTAATTTCACCTTCAAATTAACTGCTAATCCTTCACATACTTCACATACTTTTGCCACTCATTGGATTGGATAATTTTCCTCAATAAATAAATGACAAATGATAATATTTTTGTCTCATTTGTTTAACTGGGTTCTCTTTATCTACTTTTAGGACTTGTGTGAAAATCTGATGATATTTTAGGTCATATTTATGCAGAAATATAAAAAATTCTAAAGGCTTCACAAACTTTCAAGCACCACTGTAAGTACAGGCAACATGAAAGTGTTAGCTTTTGACAGTATTGTTGTATTACAGCTGAGGTCTTAACTGAAAGTATTTTTAATATAACATATATAAACATGTACAACATGGGGTGGGCATGGTGATGGCATGAGTGCACCAGGTGCTGCAGCATTGTGTAGTATTCAAGTACAGTGGCACCTCAGGAACTCATCAAGTTCTCGACACATTTAGACTAAAAAAAATTAGTCTCAGTTCTCGTCATTTGCTCGGTACTCTGCGCACTTGCTTAAACCAAAACTCTATTCACGATTCAGTACACAGTGATTCAGAGATTCAGCTCTCTCAGAGCTGATCCCGGCTGTGTTTGTTGTGGTTTTCTTTATTTTTACATCTATAGTACTGTTTTCTTAGTGCCAAAAAAACTCCATGGGTCCGAAAATGGATAGTAGTGACAGTCAACCAAAAGGAAAGGCTTTCAGGCTGCAGTTAGCATTAGCAGCTATGCTAGGACCCTGAGTTCACCAGCACAGTAAGTGTTTTGCTTTTACTTTTCACTTTCAGTCCATTTCTCACTGTGGATTTTCTTGGGGTCTGAAATGGATTAAAACAATTTACATTATTCCTTTTGGGAAAAATCTTCTCAGTATTTGTTGTTTTCGGTTCTCGACGAGAGCCAAGGTACTACCATATAGTTTACTTACTCAATGTTTTATTAGAAAAAACAAAACCAGTCAGTACAACTGGTATGTTGCACATTTAGAAATCCTTTTCACCATCAATGGTGCCAGTTTCGGACTCCTGTTAGCAAAAAATGACCAATGTGTGTAGCTACAATTTAGGTGTAGATAATAGATGTGTTCTGTACATGTACAAGCATTTTCTCGAGAGAGATGTAAATGCGTAGTCAGTTACCACCTTTAGCATATCCTCTTTTGCAGAGTGACTTACAACTGATAAAATCTTACAAAGTACAATCCAAAGCCACTCACTGTGAAGGGTTTAGCTCAAGGGCGCAATAGCAGCAGCTTTGGGAGGGCAAGGACTTGAAACTTGAATCAATTAACTTAAAGCATGTCTTTGGACTGTGGGAGGAAACCAGAGTACCCAGAGTAAACCCAGACCGCTCCACCTGGGACCGAACTCAGAACCTTTCTTCCCCATAATACTATTTCATGTACCCTTATAAACCTGCTATCTTGGCCTTTCATACTACTATTTAAACTCATGATTACACATTTAAGAAGGGGTGTTTTACTCAAGTAGAAATTTAAACAGAGGACTTCTTTTACTTGAGTAAAATGTATTTAACAGTATCTGTACTTTTACTGAAGTATAGGATTTCTGTCCTTCATCCACCACTAAGATATTGTCAAATTTCTCACTATGGAGACATTAATTGAAGAACCATATAATTATTGCAATATGCCAAACAAACAGTTGCCTTATTTCAGTTATTTCTTACATTTAGTTAAGGTGTAACGCCATTTTAAGATCCCTGAAATTCAGCGAATAAGTTAAACATGGTCTGCCTAGACTGTGTTTGTGTTTAATTAAGGCGAAACCAAAATGCTGATGGAATTTAACAAATGGAACAGATTACAGTTGTCAGCATTAAGGAATTCCCAACAAATACAATTTTTTGTAAATCATTTAAAGAAATACTTTTTCACTGCTTACCGTCTGGTCTTGGGGTTGGTTCAAAACTTATTTCTGTAATAGAGAAACATGAATAAAGCAATGTCACTGGTTATATATTTTAATAATATAGATTATTTTAGTGAATAAAAAAATGTGTTATGTTTTACAGTGCACCCTAACTGGTAAACAAACTGTCCTGCCAAATATAGTTATTTCTAATAGGACTGCATATGTTGGCTGAAAGCATTAACATTTGGAAACTTTGTCCTGCAAGGGCAATAAAAACCTACAAAAAAAACAAAACAAAGCGAGGTAGATGTTTTATTCACACTAACCTTCATAAGTTTCCGTTATCGACTTGACACGATTTGAACTGTCTCCAACTAAGTAACAAAAGAGGTTGATATCTCATAACATGTATGCAGGTTGATACACAATGCCGTACATCCAGGTGCTTGGATATAGACATTGTAGCATGTATTGTTTTCTTGTCAAAGAATATAGACATAAATATCAGAGGTTTAATATAGAGCACAAAAAGACAAAATGAAAAGAAGGTGCATGAACAGGAGATGCTATAAAATACTGACTAGATGAAAGCATGAAAAAGAATGAAAGAATGCAGATAAAAAGCTAATTTTGGACACAACACCAAAATGGTGAATACATGCCAATGTATTTTAGATAGCTTTAGTATACCCCTTCCATCGGGCGTCTATTTTGTTTTGCTTGCTCTTTCTTCAGTATTCTAGACTCTGCCAATCCTAATTTGAAACCAGTTATAGTGACTGGAAATGTCATACTGAAATGCTGACTAACATTAGACTAGTGTCAAATCATGGAACAATAGCTGTGGGAAAGAAAAAAAAATAGTATGAGTCAGAGTCAAGTGTTGTGAAACTTTTTTTAAAAGTTTGGCTGAGCAAGGACTTTCATAGGTGCCCCTGAAATATTTGACAGAAAGGCACACACACACTTTGCCGATAAATATTTTGCTCAACTTTGCAGTTTTGTGCTGGCTATTAATTATAACTAAAAGGTTTAGTCATACCCGCAAGCCTGTCCAGGATCATGCGAATAAAAAAGTGAATGAATAAAGGTGAATGTTTAGTCATATAATCATTTTGTATTAGTTTGTATTTGTAATTTGTAATGTCATTACTGTGGTTTCGTATTTTTTGTTTTTGTTTGTTTGTTTTTTGTTGTTGTTGTCTTATAGTACACTTGGACTGTATTGACTGAAGCTATTTGTCATTGTGTATGCAAAAGGCCCAAACAATGGCTCAAGCACAGGGACTCTACCACTTTGTTTATCCCTTGTTAAGTTGGTAGTGTTTCGATAAAACTTGGACATGGAAATACAGGCTACAGTCCAACAGTAGCACAAAAAACACATTTTTACATTTAGTTTAAAATAAAACCATAACAAATAAAATATACCATAACAACCATACAGTGGGGCAAAAATGTATTTAGTCAGCCATTGATTGTGCAAGTTCTCCTACTTAGAAAGATGTGAGAGGTCTGTAATTTTCATCATAGGTACACTTCAACTATGAGAGACAAAATGAGGGAAAAAAATCAACTCAACCATGGTCAAGACCAAAGAGCTGTTGAAGGACACCAGGAAGAAAAAAATTCTAGACCTGCACCAGGCTGGGAAGAGTGAATCTACAATAGGTAAGCAGGTTGGTGTGAATAAATCAGCTGGGGGAGCAATTGTAAGAAAATGGAAGATTGATAATCTCCCTTGATCCCTGGAAAAATTCCAGAACTACACGGAGAGACCTGATGAATGACCTGCAGAGAGCTGGGACCAAAGTAACAAAGGCTACCATCAGTAACACACTATGCCGAGAGGGACTCAGATCCTGCAGTGCCAAGCATGTCCCACTGCTTAAGCCAGTACATGTCCAGGCCCGTCTGAAGTTTGCCAGAGAGCATATGGATGATCCAGAAGAGGATTGGGAGAATATCATGTGGTCAGATGAAACCAAAATAGAACTTTTTGGTAAAAACTCGTGGTGTTTGGAGGACGAAGAATGTTGAGTTATATCCCAAGAACACCATACCTACTGGGAAGCAAGGGGGTGGAAACATCATGTTTTGGGGCTGTTTTTCTGCAAAGGGGACAGGACGACTGATCCGTGTTAAGGGAAGAATGAACGGAGCCATGTATCGTGAGATTTTAAGCCAAAACCTCCTTCCATCAGTGAGAGCATTGAAGATGGAACATGGCTGGGTCTTCCAGCATGACAATGATCCCAAACACACTGTTCGGGCAACAAAGGAGTGGCTCCATAAGAAGCATTTCAAGGTCCTGGAGTGGACTAGCCAGTCTCCAGACCTCAACCCCATAGAAAATTTGTGGAGGGAGTTGAAATTCCGTGTTGCCCAGCGACAGAACCAAAAAATTACTGCTCTAGAGGAGATCTGCATGGAGGAATGGGCCAAAATACCAGCTACAGTGTGTGCAAACCTGGTGAAACATTTACTTACAGGAAACATTTGACCTCTGTCATTGCCAACAAAGGTGATGTTACAAAGTATTGAGTTGAACTTTTGTTATTGACTAAATACTTCTTTTCCACCATAATTTACAATTCTTTTTTTTAAATCCTACAATGTGATTTCCTGGATTTTTTTTCTCATTTTGTCTCTCATAGTTGAAGTGTACCTATGAAAAAATTACAGACCTCTCTCTCTTTCTAAGTAGAACTTGCACAATACATTTTTTGCCCCACTGTATTCAAACATATTCAACATTAGCTATAACCAAAATACATGCTGCTTCTTGATACTGGGAAAAGACTCAAATAATCCAAAGAATTCATCCAAATAAGGCAGTCGCATACTAGATTTGGTATGAACTAAAATTAAAACATACTATGATCAGATGATTTGCAAAATAATCCGCGTAACATAGTCCATGTAACAGCCAAATAATCCAAATTGATCCAGATAAAGCATTAACAATTTGCTTTAATGTAGGCGACTTTGTACAGAGGCACAAGGAACAGAGAAGTGCAACAAAACCTATGTATGAAGTATTAAATATTTCAAATATAAATGGCATTTAAAATGAGTTAAATGATTTGAGAGCACTCTCTCAATTGCAATATTATGTAGGCAAAAACCTACAAGTACTAGGACTGTCAAAACATGTCAATAAATAGTCATTGCAATAATAATAATAATAGTAATTAAATAATAATAATCCAATGACAATTACTTAAAGTGTTAAACACATTTTCACTGCTTGACCATGAGGCCCCATAGTTATGGGCTATATCCAAAATGGCCTGTATTTACTATTCACTACTTTCTACTATTTCTAGTATTACAATTATAGTAAAGCATTTACAACACTTGTTAATACATTTTTCTTACTATAGGAGACTCCGTCACATGGCTCACAATATATCAGCTTGCACATGTTGTTTCATATAAAATTACCTAATGAAATGTATAATTTGCATTAAAAAGGTGCTAATTTCGGTTGTCTTTTTCGTGTTCTGAACATGACTCCTTTGGCAGTGACCTTCAGAGCACTGTCTATGAAACATTGTGCTGCAGCATAGAAGATATGACATGAGGAAAATAATGTTACTATAAAAACTGATAATTGCATACTGTTGAGGTTTATATTGTCCACTTGTATGTCTATGTAGTGCTATTTTAATAGAAAAACTATGTATTTAGGGTAAAAAAGGAGCAAGCAAAAATGTGATCATCATGATTAAAGCTACAAAGTCATGTGATTATTTGCAATTTAAATCCAATGAAGGTGATTTACCTTTGCATCATATAGTCAAATATTAGTTTTAGACATGTTAATCAAATTCAGAAATTGACATTGGCAGTAGGCTTCCATTATATGCAAGTTTTGAATTATTGGGTTTTCCCTTCTTTTTTCTGTTCGGGGAAGTGTGTTGAAATGTTTCTTAACGGTAAACTTTCAGACACTACATATGTTTTGCAGATATTCAGGTGAAAATGCTGGATTATTAAAAGCAAGTCACATTTATGTAGTTGTTTGCTGCTGTAGTCAAAATATCTACCTTGTCACAAATAATATTGTTTAATACTATAAATCCTATTGTATAGTGTATTTCAACACCCACTTTTCAAAGATTGCGAAAAGCTGCACAGCAAATTCCCCTTGTTGGTTCTCAATTTTTCATCTCTTTTTTTTAAGTCTTATTTTATTCTTAAATTAGAATTGGGACCATAACGTATAATGGTGGGAGCACTCTCTGGACATAGCACCAGTCTATTTCAGGGCATCATACCCTCACTTGTGTATTTTGTGTAGCCAGACCTCCTTCTTCAATATGTTTAGAGTAGGGAGGAAAGCACAGTTGCTGCAGTAAACCCACATAGGCACATAAAGAACGTGCCAAAAACCACAGACAGTAAACAGAGGTGAACATCATACCTGGGTCAGTGGAGCTGTATAGCTCCATTACGTGACAATCACTACCTCATGTGCCACCATGGCACCCCTCTCCTTTTGCTCACATTAATTAAATTTGTTCCACCATCAAACTGAATTGTATTCCTGCATAATTTACATTTTAGAGCATTTAGCAGACGCCCATATCCAGAGTGACTTACAACTTGTACGAGCTTACAATCCAATCAGTTGTGGGTAAAGGGTCTTGCTCAAGGACCCAACACTGGCATCTTGGCAGAGGTGGGATTGGAACCCTGGACCTTCCAGTTCAGAGTCCAGTAATTTAACCGTTAAGCCACCACAGTCCCAATCTAGCAATTAAAATTACTTTTATAGAATTCTCTGAAATTAAGCTATAGGCTAATACTTTCTCAAGTATCTTGCACAATGAAGTTTCAACCTCCAGAAGGCTTCGTTCCACTAAAGTAACCCTTACATTTTTGTACAGCACAGTATGAAGGACTTCATATTATAAGATGTTCATATTGTTTTTACACAAAGCTGCAAATCTACAGTAATCTTGTATATGGATAAACACTTACCAATGGTGAAAAGCTGGTCTTTAAAGCTGTAATCTTCAGATCCAGTCTCTATTCTGAAGTAGTACTGTCCACTCTCAGTTATGTGTTTCATGTTCAGGGAACAGTTACCTTTACTAATATTTCCAATGAAGTTGGTTTTGCCCCGAAAGCTCTCCATCACAAATGAGGCGTTGGGATGCCAGATGAATTTGTTTGTGTCTTTACTGTTTATATTCAATGATCCTTTTCCCACTGCTTTCCAGAAAGCTTTGATATTTGTTTTGTTTTCAGGAGTAGGATATTCCACTGTGCAGTTAATGGTGACTTCAGGTGATGTCGTAATATTAAACTTTTCTGGCTCCATTTTGATTGCCCATTCTTCATTTAAAGGGAAATAAAACAAAATTGAAAAGATATTTTTTCATTATGGCTACAATTCAATTTTACAACCAAAAGAGGATATATTTAGTGTTAAATATGAAATATTTTACTAGCAGTGCTGGTGGAATTGCAGAGCATACAACATATACAAATGATCTTCACTAAAAGCTGCATCTGAAAGCACAGAAGCAGTAAGTCATGATGTAAAACCAGTTATTAATACAATTCATTAGATTTTAAAAGTTAATTGTCAGCAAAAACTCACACTGAAAAGGAGAGTGATGTGTTGCGGCCTCAGCTAACATCTATGACATGATTTATCTCAGACCGGCTTTGCTTTGTTCAAGCTGTGGACTTCCTGTTTCTTAACATCCACTGGCTTAAGAAACGTTTATTAGAGGAACTGTGTTTTTTTTTATTGTTGTTGTTTTTTTTCCTTCAAAACGCATCTTGCTAACCCTTGTGAACCATATATAGATATCATTCAGGCCTAGCTGAGACCCCACATGTCTCTGCCAGTATAGGTGAGACCAGAAACAATGCAAAAGATTTATGAAAAAGAAAAGGCAGGAAATGACTCTCTGTTTATACAGGGGTGTGAAAGCACCCCTCGCTTACAAGTGGTATTTTTTCCAAATGCACTTCTGACAGGTGGAAAAAAAAGTTCTGAGGGGCTGAAAAATACCGGCAAGCAAAAGTGAGTTTAGAGCTTAAATAGGTATGTCGTGACTTACAAATCCGCCGCTTGTATGAAATGTTTAACTTGTATATAAATCATTTTCAGAGCAACAGGATGTTGGGACATTGAAACTGATTGGCTTCACGTGCTGTAGTGTGTGCACATTGCAAATAGTAAGTGTTTTGTAATAATCTCAAATATCAGCCGTACCAAATGCATTTTCATTACTCTAACTGGAAGAGAAATGATCTTGTTTTTTCTTTCAAAGTTGGCAATATTTCTTCAATGTAGTTCAAAGAAAGTGAAAGTAACTCTGCCAAACTGAAAATTTCATAATCCTACCTGAAATCCTGTATCGTTAAAGTACTTCCGTGCCTGATTTGTAAAAGATGTCTATAAAGGTCATACATTTCCTCTATACCTGTCTTATGTTTTAAATTGTTTCTCACTCAGACATAGACAGAATGTGAATTTTATGTTGAAATATTCCAGTAATGACTGAGAAATGGTATCTGAAGGGACTGTATAAAAAGGGTTTTCTTTTCTTTCTGTTTAGAGAGAGAGATGCTACTTCATGCTTGCTTCTTTGCTGTAATACATCTTTCAGGTAATGTCCATGTATTCATTTGTTGACTGTATATGGTATTATGAGTTTTATTACTGGTCCTATACTGCAGATTCACATTGTGCTAGAAGTAATTGGGAGCCAAACAATTGTATGTGCACAAACACAGAAATTGTGAGTTTTATTTAATATGTCCTGTTTAAGGTCATATTAAGAAGAACAGTAGCCTTTTCCCCTGTATATCCAAACCGTTATTTTTCCATCCACTATGCTGTTAATTTACAAGCAGTATGGAGTTCAATAACAGCACAGGTTGATTCAGTCAATATGTGTCCTGTGTCAAGATGAAATAGTTGTTTATTCTTTTTGTGATTGTGAGCCAGGCTCTCTCATCCATCATCATTATTTGGTTGTTATTTAATGTTGCTTTTGGCACCAATGGCTATCCATGACAGGCACAAGGTTACAACAAAACTAGTCACACACATTCATACCAGGCCAGTTTAGCCTAATCAATTAACCTAACGCATATCTTTGGACTATGGGAAGAAACCGGAGCTCCTGGAGGAGGTGACAATTGTTCCCCCTTGACTTTTGATTTACCACCTCACACCACATCAGAATGTTTCATACATGCCTAAAATCATGATTAAAAACATCCAGCCATATATTTTTGAGGATTAATCACAAACATTTGTGCCCCTGTATTCTGGACACACAATTTTGGCTACCCTGGCCTCCCATGTACAGCACTATGCAAAAGTTTCCACACGTTTGTTCATCCCATGATTAGTTTACTTTGTAAATGAAATTAGTAAGAGAACATTTGTAGGAAACAAATTTCAGCAAAGGTTTACAAACGTTAGGGCATGACTCCTTTTCTGTAAGGTCTCAGGACAGAATTGACTTGATAATGGTTTGATAAAATTTGCATAAATGTGTCATAGTTATGGTTTTTCCATGCAAAGGTTGTGTTTGCCTTTTCATAGTCTAACATGGGCCTATTGTAGGCTATTCTTTTATATACCATTTCCCCAGACTAGCTGTCAAATATGGCTATACAGTAGTTTCAGTACCACCACTTTAAACACAAAACGGTTACCTGTGTGAAGACTTATAGGCCAGGTTGGACTTATGCGTGGGCTAACCCGGGGGTGTAGTGTAGGGGAAAATCCCACCACAACCCTTCAACCAAATTAACCAAATCAAGGTCGGTTAATAATTATTTGGTGTTTCCTTACTGTCAGTTTATTTTGAAAGAAATAATATCGCTGACTTGTTTGGGTGACTTGTTCAAAAATTTGTAGTAAGAGATTTGCTTTGATTGAATTTGTTTATCTGAATATCAGTGGCTTTTGTGGAGTGGTTTACTTTGTAAATGAGAGGGTTATGGATGCATGCAGGTGCAGTTGCAATGCATATTTTTAATATTATGTCCTTAACTGCAATTTTGACAAATATCAGAAAGCATCTGAAAACATGTAAACTCACCAGAAATAGCATTTCTCAAAAACTCATTTCAGACGCAAGCTCCTAAATGCTGAGCATTTGCCAAGAGAGTAGCAGGCCTTCAGAGACATCAGCGAAATGCCTGGCGAACAGAATAAAACACACACACACATAGTTTTGACAAAAATTTGCTCAACTTGTCATCATTAATTTGTGAATGCTATTAGATATGACTAACTGTTTTAATCATTTTGCATTTGTCTCTCTGTTTACAATATATAATACCATTACTGTGCTGTAGTTGTCGACCACTAGTTGCCGACATTTCCCTGTCTCTTTTTGCCGGTGCATTTTGTCCATTTATATTATAGTAACTTTGCATTTTACTGATTAAACTCATTTGTGATTGTATATGTATAGGGCCCAACAATGGTTCAAACCCAGCCCCTGCTACCATAAGTCCACCCCTGCTTACAACAGTGATGGACAGTAACATTACTCAGTTACTGTGCCATTTGAGTCCTGGCTCACATGGTGGCTCAGTGGGTAGTGTGAGAAGTTCCTGGGTTCGATCCCAGGTGGAACAATCTGAGACCTTCCTGTGTGGAGTTTGCATGTCCTCCTTGTGTCCACATGGGTTTACTCCGGGTTCTCTGGTTTCCTCCCACCATCCAAAGTCATGTATTAGGTTCATTTATTATGCTAAATTGGCCCTAATCTGTCTGTGTGTATATATATGTATTTGTTATATACACTGCTAAAAAAAATAAAGGGAACACTGAAATAACACATCCTAGATCTGAATGAATGAAATATTCTCATTGAATACTTTGTTTTGTACAAAGTTGAATGTGCTGACAACAAAATCACACAAAAATCATCAATGGAAATCAAATGTATTAACCAATGGAGGCCTGGATTTGAAGTCTCACACAAAATTAAAGTGGAAAAACACACTACAGGCTGATCCAACTTTGATGTAATGTCCTTAAAACAAGTCAAAATGAGGCTCAGTATTGTGTGTGGCCTCCACGTGCCTGTATGACCTCCCTACAACGCCTGGGCATGCTCCTGATGAGGTGGCGGATGGTCTCCTGAGGGGATCTCCTCCCAGACCTGTACTAAAGCATCCACCAACTCCTGGACAGTCTGTGGTGCAACGTGACGTTGGTGGATGGAGCGAGACATGATGTCCCAGATGTGCTCAATCGGATTCAGGTCTGGGGGAACGGGGCGGGCCAGTCCATAGCTTCAATGCCTTCATCTTGCAGGAACTGCTGACACACTCCAGCCACATGAAGTCTAGCATTGTCCTGCATTAGGAGGAACCCAGGGCCAACCACATCAGCATATGGTCTCACAGGGGGTCTGAGGATCTCATCTCGGTATCTAATGGCAGTCAGGCTACCTCTGGCGAGCACATAGATGGCTGTGCGGCTCTCCAAAGAAATGCCACCCCCACACCATTACTGACCCACTGCCAAACCGGTCATGCTGAAGGATGTTGCAGGCAGCAGATCGCCCTCCACGGCATCTCCAGACTCTGTCACATTTGTCACATGTGCTCAGTGTGAACCTGCTTTCATCTGTGAAGAGCACAGGGCACCAGTGGCGAATTTGCCAGTCCTGGTGTTCTCTGGCAAATGCCAAGCCTCCTGCACAGTGTTGGGGCTGTGAGCACAACCCCCATCTGTGTGGATGTTTGGGCCCTCATACCATCCCCATGGAGTTGGTTTTTTAACCGTTTGTGCAGACACATGCACATTTGTGGCCTGCTGGAGGTCATTTTGCAGGGCTCTGGCAGTGCTCCTCCTGTTCCTCCTTGCACAAAGGCGGAGGGTAGCGGTCCTGCTCCTGGGTTGTTGCCCTCCTACGGCCTCCTCCACGTCTCCTGGTGTACTGGCCTGTCTCCTGGTAGCGCCTCCAGCCCTCTGGACACTACGCTGACAGACACAGCAAACCTTCTTGCCACAGCTTGCATTGATGTGCCATCATGGATGAGCTGCACTACCTGAGCCACTTGTGTGGGTTGTAGAGTCCGTCTCATGCTACCACGAGTGTGAAAGCACCACCAACATTCCAAAGTGACCAAAACATCAGCCAGAAAGCATAGGTACTGAGAAGTGGTCTGTGGTCCCCACCTGCAGAACCACTCCTTTGAGTGCTTCTTGCTAATTGCCAATAATTTCCCACCTGTTTTCTATTCCATTTGCACAACAGCATGTGAAATTGATTGTCAATCAGTGTTGCTTCCTAAGTGGACAGTTTGAGTTCACAGAAGTTTGATTTACTTGGAGTTAGATTGTGTTGTTTAAGTGTTCCCTTTATTTTTTTGAGCAGTGTATATTTGTGTCTGTCGTTGAATGGCCATAGCGACATTTAATAAAGCGACATTAAATAAACAAACAAACAAACATTTGAGTTTTCCTATACAGTATTTTTACTTTATTGAAGTGTCTGAGAGTATTTTCTCTCTATGCACTGCATTTCAAAGTAAAAATTACATTTGACTCCACTACATTTATTAAACACTTATTGTTGTTACTTTTGAGTACAGAAAAATGACTAATTAACTGATGGAGTATATGGTGCTTTCAAACTGTAATACACCAATCAGATCACAGCAGAATTATAAATAGCTGTTTGCTGATTTGACATAATCATTGCATACAAGCTGACCAGGCCTGTTTATTTTTTCCATTTATGTCCCACCCACAACGTCGCTTGAAGATTTTTTTTTTACTTGTGGAACACAAGAAGGATAGTTGAATTTACAAAATCCTGCTTTGGGGTACATGTGATTTCATCCTTTAAGAATTCTTGGTCTACTGTTTAAAGTAATCAAGAAATGTCAACAATATTTCACTATAAATCATAAATGGAATGTTTGTCTGCTGTCATGCCATCTTCGCTTTACATGCCATAATTGAAAACTGTCCACTGTTGGTGACAAATATATTCACTTACGATGGGTAGCTGAAGGTTGGTAGAATCTTCTGGAGCGGAGGAACAGAGATAACAGAACTCGTGAGGAATCCACAAGTAACAAATGCACAATCCAATCGACAGGCAGGCCTCACTTCACCAGGAACAGGATACAAATCAGAATATCTCAGTAGAGCACTGTTTCCTGAGAGCTTGGTCTGTGGGAGTACAGGCAGCCCAGGGATTTCTCTTCATGACTGGCTGAAATATATTTCATAAAAAGCTTGTACTTATACTGTAATATAATAAATACTCTTTAATCTCTGTTCCGTGCTGTAGCTTGGGTCAGTGGTCTTGTGTGTGTGGAGCAGCAACCAATCACGGTACATCACACAGAAGGAGAAAATGCCACCCTTTCATGTGAGATACGTGCAGACGGAGGGGAGAACATTTTTAAATGTCGCATAGACTGGTACAAGCAGGGTGCTGATGGACGACTGTCTGAGGTCAAGAACCTTTCAGAGTTCAGGGGGAGGCTCCAGGAGCATAAGAACAGCAACCAACGCAGCTCCAAACTCTCACTCATCATGCTCGAGGTGAATGACACTGGCATGTTCTACTGCAATTTCTTCTGCATGATTGATGGGAGGATAACACAGCATAACTGCACCGGCACAAGTCTCAATGTTCGTGAGGAGGTGCTCATAGCCCCAACCATCCTCAGTACAACTGTGAGCACTGGTAAGTTGTACTAAATAATACTGAATCTCATATAGCTGTTACATGGTGATGGTGATAGCTGGTAACTTTTCAGTTACAAATGTAACATTATTAATATGCTTTTATTTCTATTTTCAGCTCCAGATACTGAGGAAACAGCCACAGATTTCCTTTGCACGTTGCTTCTTTTAATTCCATTATCATTAAAGCTAGTGGGAACTGTGTTTATAAGTACTTATACATTAATTTCATACACCACTTATTACTTCATGTCCTTGAATACTTTGAGAATGTAGTGTGAAATTTTCTGTATACTGCATTTATGTATGTATGTATGTATGTATGTATACTCATTGACAAAAAATAACTCACCAAGAAGGGGTGAGTTTTAGCATTGCATGAATATAATGCTGATATATGAAAGTGATTACATATGATTATGATCCTCTCAACTGGTGGTCTGCCTGGGCTGGGCTGTCCGGGGCTGGCCTTTTCGCAGTGGGTGCATGACCCCATAGAAACACTGCTCCCAACACCTGCTAACAGCTAGGTTCGAACGGCCTAGATGGCAGGAATTTCATCAAACCGACCATCCGGCTTCTCTCAGTCCAATGCTGTGTCCCCTTTCGAAGTCTGTCAACTGAGCAAAATGTCCAGTTGACAGACTTCGAGAGAAAAATGTGTTATGGAGGCATGTCTAGCAGGCAGTGATCTTTCACCAAGAGGTACACTACCGAAAAGTAGCCTCTGACAGCCTTGTTATAGGGCAGGGTGGAAGCACTTTTATGCCCTCTTGTGGCAAGACCTAGTGTCTAATAAGACCACACCTGTAATTATTTACGTATCTGCCTGAAACATAACTGCATTCTGAGATTTGCAGTAATCTGGCATTTTTATCTGGGTGTTTTATTTTTATTGTCAATGAGTATATTTACGTATGTGAGTATGTACTGTGTGACTATTCCCTTTAAAAGGGATTTACCTGTATATGAACATTCCATAACTGTATATTCTGACTATTTTTGTAATGGAAAGTTTTATTAAATAATTGGAATGGTGACCCCAGGATGGCAATGCCATCCACAGGGCACAAGGAATCACTGAATGGATTGTTGGATAAGAGAATTATATAAATCATACGTTATGGACTGCAGTCGGAAGATCTCAATTAAGCACCTATGGGATCTTTAGGACCAATTAATAAGATGGAGTTCTCTGTTACCTTTATCAAACCACCAGTTCTTGAATATATGTTGGACTAACACGGTTGACAAAAATTATGGCATCACCACACTTCACCCAGATTGTTAACATCATAGCAATTAAACAAATCGCAGATATGACACCACTTTTTTTTAAATAATACTAGAACATTCTGATTTCATAATGCATACATCAATCAAATTAAATTAACTTATTTTAATCAATGGTATATTTTAAGCAGATCAAATAGAAATAGAGAATGTTGAGGGGGAAAAACTATGGAATCATCAACAAAAAATCAGACTTTTTTAGTACTAGTTTTAATTAGTACTTTGTAGATTTTCCTCAGTCTGTTATGATAGCCTGAATTCTCTGAAGTATGGACTCCACTGATGAAAAACAATATTCTATATCAATCTGGTTCCAACTTTCTCAAGTAAGTTTTTTTTAATGACTTTGACCTTGTCAGTCATTTCTTGGAACAATTTTTTTAAATATTCACCATAAAAGTTTCAGTCGGACTGGGATATGGAGCGTTTGCTGTCATGCCATTGACCTGATACAACTTTTCTGAAGCAAATTTGGCAAGATGTATTATCGTTCTGAAAAAGTACTTCATCATCACCAATATATGACATTTTCTGTCAGTGGATGATGTGAATGTGCAAAGTTTCTACAATTTCAGTGCAGCTGTGTATTGACTGTTGAAGCAATGATCACTAGACTAAAGTTCCAGTGTCATCTCCTTGGCCAATGCAGATTCATAACCATCCACTTGTTTTTTTCTTATTTGTGCATTTTCTATTTTCAAGGCATATTGATTTGAGTTTTTTATATCCTCACACTTCCATGTCTTACTTTGTCTGCCCATGTTTTCCTATTTTGTTTATACTTGCACCAAATTTAGAAACAGCTGACTGAGAACAACCAACAACCACATTATTTGAGGTTTGGCGTAACCAGAATATTTTCCAGGTATTGTAATTAGGTCTGTACTCCTAATACTTTGTTGGTAAAAAAATAAGATTGGTACAGTGGGGCCAAAAAAATATTTAGTCATCCACTGATTGTGCAAGTTCTCCTATTTAGAAAGATGAGAGAGGTCTGTCATTTTCATCATAGGTACACTTCAACTATGAGAAAAAAAATCTAGCAAATCACATTGTAGGATTTTTAAAGAATTTAATTGTAAATTATGGTGGGAAATAAGTATTTGGTCAATAACAAAAGTTCAACTCAATACTTTATAACATAACCTTTGTTGCCAATGACAGAGGTCAAACGTTTCCTGTAAGTCTTCACCAGGTTTGCACACACTGTAGCTGGTATTTTGGCCCATTCCTCCATGCAGATCTCCTCTAGAGCAGTGATGTTTTGGGGCAATACGGACTTTCAACTCCCTCCACAAATTTTCTATGGGTTTGAGGTCTAGAGACTGGCTAGGCCACTCTGGGACCTTGAAATGCTTTTTATGAGTCCAGACGGTGCATTCTGGCTGGTGTCGCACAGGTATGAGTCGCCAAGGTGAGTCTAGTGGAGTATTATCCCTCAGTACTGCAACAGTTGCACCGGCTGACCATGTCATGCACTGGCATCCCATTCAGAGCACATTTATGTCCTGTTCTCTCCAGGAAAGATGCTGAAATCCAGTATTTTAATATTCCCACTGTATATAATACAGTCCTTAAGTTTTATATTTAAAAGAACATCCTCTGTTATGCATATTGTATCAATGACCGATGTAATTTGGATTAATCTGTAAAATACATATCCCAGCAATTTATTATTGATTATTGCAATTGATTTAGGACTGAATCCTGCTCTGTAAGATGTGATATGATATTGCAGGAGTAAAAGCTTCTCTATTAGAGATGACCATGTAGGTCTGAATACTACAAAGCTTTAATCCTATGGTGTAGGACTGAATGCACTGTAAGAGTTAATGAAATCATTTAGTGCTGCGTTTTTATAATTGATGTCATTGTGTAGGACCGACCATTCTGTAAGAGTTAATTTCACATTGAAAAAAAATAAAAACAAATTGCCTAGAAACCCAGTTCCATACCAGCTAAACAACTAGACACCTAATGGAAACAGATCTTTGCTTACATAATTTGTGTAGGTTGTCTTTACGAAAGCCCCACTTTAATAAATGATTACTGAGAGGCAGTTTTCAGATTTATAGCAAACACAAGGAGCCCAGTTATTTTCCCACATTACATAGATTCAGTGTGAACCCCATGGGAGACGCAGTAAACATCAACGCTCATATTAACAATGTTAATGGTGGACTTACTTTATAGACATCTTGTATTTGGTAGGTTGAACTGCATTAGTCAGTATATTAAATGCACAGAACATGTTACAGTTATTTTGTCTGTATTTCTTAAAAGGTGTGTGATCTGTACGAAATATATATATATGAGATGAAATATACACTAAATTTTATGCTTAAAAGAACACACTCTGTTATGCATATTGTATCAATTATTGGTGTAATTTGGATTCATCTGTAAAATACATAACCTGACAATGTATTATTGATTATTGTAATTGATTTGGGACTGAATCCTGCTCTGTAAGATTTAATATGATAGTGCAAGAGTAAAAGCTTCTCTGTAAGTTGTAATGTACTGTAAGAGTAAATGCAAATTTCCTGATTAACCAGTCACATACTAAGTCCACAACTACCCAATGGAAAACAGATCTCCGTCCATATAATTTGTGTAGGGCGTATCTATATCCCACTTTAATAAATTTCTGCGTGGCTGGTTTAATATTTATATAAAACACAATGAGACCAGGTTTTATCCACATTACATCGATACGGTGTGTGTCCCATGGATGACGCAACAAACATCAACGCACGTATAAACAATGTTAAAGTGGAACATGCTTTATAGATATCCTGTATTTGGTAGGTTGAATTATAAAGGTTCTGAATATGTTACAGTTTTATTGTCTGTATTTCTTAAAGGGTCTGTTTTCTGTGTATTGTACATGTTGTTGTGTGTTCACTCGTTTACTCGTTTATGGCCTTAGTTCACACATACAGGGCACAAAGCCACAGCATTAGCAGAATTTGAGTGTGACCAGTAATTGCGATTGATACAGTGTGTTAAACATCTCACCAGCAGAGGGTGAGAATCAGACCTTTGATCAGAGCAAACCACAGTTCGTGGTCATATGACAGATGGGGGCGTGCAGTGTTTACAACTGCAGATACGAGCAGCCTACACTGCGCCCTGATGAGTCATACAGTGTGTAATACTCTGTAATATTCTGTACTCATACTCGGATCTGAACTTTTTGGTTCGGATATGGAGCATACCGGCTCACCGCGCGATAGGAAAGGTAAACTCAGTATACAACACGGTGGGAAGGAAAACAGAATCAAAGGCGTTACGGAAAGTAAGGCAAGGAAGTCTCGTGTGGCCCATGTGACGTCACATGCGTCTGCACTGGAGCGCATCGGTTTGCCGGGGGTTATGGACACTGAGGGCAGAGTGGACGAGTCCAGACTACGAATGCACATATTTCAAAACGGTAACTGTTCTGTAATTAAGTTTTAGTGTGGCATTTAATTAACCCTACATGATCACGTTACCTCTTACAGAGCACCATTCAGTCCCACATGATCATGTTAACTCTTATAGAGCACCATTCAGTTCTAGATGATCACATTAAGTCTTACAAAGCAACACTCAGTCCTACATAATCACTTTAGCTCTCACAGTGCTGCATTCAGTCCTACATGATCACATTAACTCTTACAGTGCTGCATTCAGTCCTACATGATCACATTAACTCTTACAGTGCTGCATTCAGTCCTACATGATCACATTAACTCTCACAGTGCTGCATTCTGTCCTACATGATCACATTAACTCTTACAGTGCTGTATTCAGTCCTATATCATCACACTAAATGTTACAGAGCAGCATTCAGTCTTAAATTATCACACAAACTCTTACACCGCTGCATTCAGTTGTTCAGCTGTCTGGTCAACCCTGACATGAACCTTCATCTGGTCAAAAACGTCTGTTTTGTCCACTTCCGGCTAAAAACTGAAAGTTATTAGTCATGCAGATTACCAAATCCTCATCCTAAATCATAGTTTGTTCAGACATCTTAGGCCACCATTAGATTTGTTGTTTTAGCATTGGCAGAATGACCACTGAACATGTTGACTATTAGACTCAAAACTGTAAAACTTGGATTTATCAATACCCTTTTCCACTTATCTTCATTTCAGTCTCTGTGAGTTTTAGCATATCTTAGCCTTTTCACCATGTTACCCTTCCAAAAAAAGTGTTTTCTTGACTGCTACACTTTCAAAAAGACCATTCCTAACCATTCACTTGGAATCCCGATGAACCTGCCAGATACTGCTATTGCTCGAATGTAAGGGGAGGTTACACTATATACTTGCTGCTGTAGCCTACAAAAGTTGTTTTGTGTATGATTTTCTCAGTTTATTAATACTCCATACTAAATTCCTGTAGTTTCTGGTTTTATTCCAAAGTGGTCATTATACTGTTGCTAAAACAATGGTATATCTAATCTAATGGTGACCTAAGGCTTTTGCACAGTACTGTACATACTAAATAGTGTGAACCAATTCGGATCACTGCACCACACTGGTGGATGAATAATGAATTTCTAATCAGTTTTAGTCTTGAGCTAAGTGTTGATATGTTAATGTGTCTTAACTTCTGTCTGGCGATTCCATGGCCCATAGACACATATGAATGGGCTAAACAGTTTATTCAATTTACATAGCTGATTTTAACCATAAAACATTGCATGTTCATGAGTACCTTTTAACAGGTCTTCTTGCACTTACATCAGTTTGGAATTTGTGAAGAGAGAGGATGAGTGAATTAGTTGGTTCATCAACTCTTCTGTGCAGAGCTAGTCATGTGATGTGCCACTCCAAAACTCAGAGAGATTCAGTCATCCAAATATTATTGCACTGAATATATTCCAAACTATTTCTGTCCTAGTCAGCGAAAGCTGTGAGGAGTTATTAGTTTGGAACTGGCCATAATGGTGTAATGACTTATTTAATGTGTTTAATTTTCTTATAATACCCCTGATTTCTCTTCATGGGGCATTGGTGAATGCGTACCCAGTCCATCACATTACTGTTGCAGCACATAGGAATGCTCAGACAGCCAATCGAATCTGTGTGAAAGTTGTGCCTTCAAGCTGGTGTACTATAGAAGTAGATGCTATTGGTTGATTTAACTATCTAAAATCATCATTATTCCAATGGAGTTGCTGTCCTTGGTCATGTTTCAGTATTGGATAAGTTATGTTTGCCAACATAACTTGCGTTTTATGAGGACAACGGATATATCACCATTTTTTTATTTCCTCATTTGGTTTTTGGCAAATGTCAGTTACAAGCTAATTTAATTTCTGCCTCTATACCAAAGTCCACACGTGATAAATGTTTCTTGTATGGTTTGCCCTGCAGCTAACGTGCCTTTCATATCCAAAACACAAGGCCAAAGTTTTACATAATAGGATTATTTTAAGACATCAAAAATCCTTTAATAAGAGGGATACATTCCAGAGAGAAGATTGTTGCTGTGGATTGTTTTGTTTACTTTTAGCTGAGAATTTCTGGTATAAAGTGCTGCAGTGGACTTAACTGACCTTCTCCGATACTGTTATTACAATACTGAGATCAAATGTTCTTTAACGTGATCTTACAGGTGCACATTTAGCACCAGTAATGCACGTACAGTATGTGTTTTTAACCCACTGTTATGTAGAATAATACTTTTCATGAATATTTTGATTGTATTCTGTTTGCAGGAATGTTCTGATGCAAATAATATTTTGATGGTTGGTTCAAAGGTATACCAAGTCCTTGAAATTTAGTTCAATCATGCATGAATACCAGAGAAACCTAGTACATCATTTTTTTTTTACAATATTTGCTTATTTGTCTCATTCTTTGTCATTGCAGTTGTAAATGTAATGCTGTGTTAGTTTAATCTCACATTATACACTCACTGGCCACTGTAATGGGTACACCTGCTCAACTGCTCATGGTCGCAAATATCTAAGCATCCTATCACATGGCAGCAATGCAATGCATTTAGGCATGTAGACATGGTCAAGATGATCTGAATTTCAAACCGAGCATCATAATTGGGAAGAAAGGTGATTTAAGTAACTTTGAACATGGCATGTTTGTCTGTGTGAGTTGGGCTGGTTGGAGTATTTCAGAAACTGCTGATCTGCTTAGACTTTCGTGCACAACCTAGGGTTCTCTAGGGTTTATAGAGAATGGCCAGAAAAGGAAAAATATATAGTGAGTGCCAGTTCTCTGGGGTGAAAATGCTGATAAAAAGGACTTAATTAACAGTAACTTAAATAACCAGTTCTTACACCCAAGGTATGCATCTCTGGAATGGGAGATTTACATCATGGATGTGCAGCGACAAATCTGCTGCAACTCCATGATGCTATTGTGTCAATATGGACCAAAATGTGGAATGTTTCCAGCAACTTGTTGAATCTGTGCCACAATGAATTAAGATAGTTCTGAAGTCAAAGGCAACCTGGTACTAGGAAGGTGTACCTAGTGGCCGGTGAGTGTATGTTTATGTGCTGTATTTTGCTTATACTTCATACTTGCATCAGTAAACATAAATTCAGTTATCAACTAGATAGCTTTGTGAATTTTGTGCAACAAAATGTGATTAAAGTATTATCCTTGTTACCTGCACATCCTTAGTAAATACAGACTAGGATTAGAGACTAGGCTTTTTTGCAACTGTAAGTTGAATAAAATACAGAAATGCATTAAATGCAGGTATGCAAACTCCTGACCGGTGCTGTATATTACCGGTACATGTGGAACACTCATAGGTTGTATTTTATTGCTGTTTATGAGTCCCTATTGATGCAACAGTAAAGCTTTTGTCCTGTTATCGGTGGATCAGGTGGGGTGTCTATGGCAGAACGGGGACCAGTGTGGCGCTTTCTCTTTGGAATGTACCCCTGCAGCTCAACAACCCTGGAGCGCTCGCTGCTGCTGGAGCAGATGACGGTCCGATACCAAGTCATGAAGAGGAAGTGGCAGCGTCTGCTTCCTGGAGCTGTTCAGCTACGTCTCAATGGCACTGATGGTACAGTTCAGTCTGAGATATTGTACAGTGTAGATTTAGGATTATAATAACTCTTTTTACTGTTTCTTACAACCTTCTTAGTGTTTGGTAGTACTCCATTTCCCTCTGCTCTGTTTTACAGCTGAGCTGGTAACAGCCGTTCAGTATTTTCAGCAGAGGCAGGCGAGGGAGAGAGAGAAACAACATTACCAGTACCAGTCAGAAGATGTCAGGGAAAGGATTTCCTTCCTGGAGCTTCAGGCTCAGGTAACATAATCTAGCTGCTATGTGTGGAATCAGCTACAGCCACGTTTGGCCAACTGTTGATTCGCTAATCAGCGTTGGGTTGGTTTGTGGCTTTCAACCAACAACCTGGTGTCTAAACTGTTCTCTGTTTTATCACCACAAAGACATGATTCAAAACCAGCTAAATCAGGTCAGTTTCATGAAAGTGTTGGTCTGTTAATTGGAAAGAGTGACATTAGGGGCTTAGATTTGTATTTAACAGATGCTTTTATCCAGAGCAACTTACAGTTGAGCTGAATTGTCAAAAGTTAAAGAAGTTCTGAGATCTTAGAGCTGAGATTTGATCTCGCAGCCTTCTGATTAATAGTCCTAAGCCACCACTTGATAACTCTAGTAGCTGAATTGCTATTAAAAAGATCAGTACATGGAGTTTTGAAAATTGTTGAAAGAAATGGTGTCAAAATAAATATTACACCTGTGATTGAGTGGCCCAGGAAAGATGTTTTACTGGCAATTGCAACAAAGAAAACCTGAGATACACTGTCAGTTGCTACAGTCTTATCTTGTTATCTCGCCCCCCGTTATCTAGAAAAAACTCCTCTCTAACCACCTGTGCTGGCAGGATGGATTTCCCTCCATGCACCTTACCTCACCAAAAGTCACCAACCTCTGCTCTCGCCCTCTGCATTCCTAAAATATCACAAATGTCTTGCCAGCAATTAAATTCTATCCCGTCTAAGCTGCCAATTTTTCGGCAGGTAGGTGTCACTTTAATCCTACTGACAGGGTCACCTACACAGATTGCACTGTACAATAATACTGAGCCATGCTACTGGCCCTGTCCATTAAGAATGCTTTTGGGCAAAAGATACGATGAAATGAATAAAAATTGTACATGAACACGTTTGTGTACTTTGTAAATGTGACTGTATGACCAGTAGGGCTGCTCAATAACACAAAACATGTCAGCGTCAGGTATGAATGTCACTGCTTTTGTCTAGTTTTTGGCAACCTCATTAAGCCTCCAAACTCACCTCTTGCCAAAAAAATATCCATGAAACAAAAGTAGGTGAGATAATGGGGTACGACTGTACTAATTGGAAAATTGTGAGTTCAAATCCTGACTCTACCAAGCTGCCACTGTTGGGCCCTTGAGCAAGGCCCTTATCCATCAACTGCTTATCTCACTTGTAAGATGCTCTGGATAAAAGTCAAGTCAAGTCAAGTCAGATTTATTTATATAGCGCTTTTTACAATGGAGCATTGTCTCAAAGCAACTTTACATGTTTAGATTGTCTCCTAATAACTACGTCCAATCCCAAATTGAGCAAGCCTAGGGCAACAGTGGCAAGGAAAAACTCCCTGAGTTTATAGAAGAAACCTTGGGAGGACAAAGACTCAAAAAGGGACCCAACCTCCTTGGGCGGCGTAGATGATAAATCTAAGAGCGGAACTAAAGTCATGGAGTCAAAGTTCGAATAAAATGTGAAGTATGCACATTGACATTAAGTGGCCGGGTATGATGGGGCTGGAGCTGATGACGGAAGCAGCTTGAGTGGAGCTACAGCAGATGAACATCATGTGTGGGGCTGGAACTGCTGGAACACAGCTCGGAGAGAAAACAGAAAATGTAATTAGTTATTGATTAAGAGCACAGTGTCTATTAACAATCACTGATGCCACGTCAATCACTGATGCCATGTGTAGCATGAGACTTGTCAGTGCGAGAGCACCATTTGACCCTGCTCTGTCTGAAAGAGAGACTTAGATTCCTGTCCCTCCTATTTACCAGTCTTTAGCGTTTGTGTGTGGAGGTGGCAGTTAGTGGATCCACTCTTATCTGCTGCATGTCCTGAAGTTGGAAGGATGCTGTGGTTTGACCTCTTGTGTCATCAAGAGGAAGCACACTGTTGCTCTCATGTTTTGCAATGGTGGTGCACAGCTAGAGAAAAACAACACTTTAAAATAGTTTCCTACTTAACAAAAATAATGATATTAAAATAATGATATTCTAATATTTTTGTAAGCAATTGGATGTTTAAATGAAAGTTTATTATCCGCACCACATAGGCACTAGTCTTTTTCCCAACCTGGAAAACTTTTTTTTTTCCATTTATATATTTAACCTGCTTCTCCTGGTCAGGGCCATTGCAGTTCTGTTACCCATTCCCAAACAACAGGGCGCAGGTGTAAGCGTTTCCTGGATGGAAAGCCATTCCAACCCCAGTACCGGGTAGAGGTCACTGTTAGAGCATTGGAGGATGATCCCATGACCAGAACCCCATAGACACAGCTAGTTGTGTCAGCATGGGAGGCCCAACAAAGGAAGCACTATCGGGACCTAAACCCGGGTCACTGCAGTGAAGGACTATCATATTAACCCAAGTGCCTGTTTTGGCTTTAGTCCCAATGTGATTACACTTTAAAGTTTGAGGCCATGGTTATCTCCCGAAAAAGATGGCATGCTCCCTTCAGGTACGAGGATGAGAACCTTACCCCAAGTGGAGGAGTTCTGGTAGCTCAGGGTCTTGTTCACAAGTGATTGGAAGAGGGATCGTAGGTTGGGTGCAGCATAGCAGTAATGCCGTCTTTGTACCGGACCATAGTGGTGAAGCGGGAGCTGAGACATAAAGCAAAGCTCTCAATTTACCAGTTGATCCATGTCCCCACCCTCTCCTATGGTCATGGGCACTGGGTAATGACCAAAAGAACGGGATTGCAGATACAAGTGGCCAAAATGAGCTTTCTCCAGCGGGTGGCTGGGCATACTCTTTGTGACTAGACCCCCCCCCTGTGTATCGTCTAATTATACCCCCCAGAAATGTTCACTGCACCCCCAGTTAAAGCAGCTGCATTCGGCCCTGGTTCTTGCCTTGAAAAATAATCTAGACTAAATAATGGCTGTGTTCTTTTAGCATCTTAATTATATACAGAGTTCATTCACAACTGGAAATGAATCTGCGGTGGTAGTGTGACCACAGAGTTTCAGTGTCAGTAAGTGGTTTGAGATTGGCTTTCTCTTAAAGAGTCCACAGTATGTCACAGATAAAACTGATATTGCAACATTCTGCACCACTGATTAACCTGCCAATGGCAAGGTTTATAGCTGAAACTATTATTACTGTTATTATTAAACCACTTTGCAACTTTCACTATGTTTTAAGCCTTGAATTGTGTGCATTGGTTTAAACTGAGACTTTTTGCTTCTTTTTATTGGTATTTTGTTTGATATCGTCTGCAGGTTCTGTTTGAACGGGTCACTTTTGATTTAGAAGAGCTTCAAGAGGCTATACGCATAATTGACAAAGACGTTCCCAGGACTGATAGAAATCTGGCCTACTACATGTAAGTGCATTTGCATTATCATTAGGGAGAATGCACTTGAAATATGCTTGAAATGCTGGGTCTGTACTGGATCACAGTTGGTGTATTTCTTAATCCACTGATACATTTTAGAGCTGTGAAAGTGTAATCTTGTCAACTAGCGCTGTGTGTCCTGTTTTACTTGTCAACTCAGTTACTGGATGTTTATCAGTGCTCCTAAGACTGCACTCTGTGACTCACTGAAGTCTACCATATTCTGAATTTTAGATTTATTATTGCAACACTTTTAGGCCTCCATTTACGCAATTTATGAAGTATTTTAAACCATTTTTATCACTAGTTGTTGTATTATCACATATAATTAAGCCTTTCCCTAGTCATTATCACAGACGTCACATTTCCTTTTAATGCTGTTCATTTTCTATGACCATTATTTGTAGTCAGTCAGACCTGAAAAGTTAGATCATACCTGTCACAAGATGTACATATTATTTTATTCCAGTTAATTTTCTATGGCTGGTCAATTCTGATCAGAAATTTGAACAAGTTGTCTAAAAGTCACTGAGACCAGATGTCATTAAATGTGTATTTTTATGCCTTGTCTGGAAGCCTTATGCCAGTTACATGACAAAAACCATAGTTATGATAGAGGAAAATACCAAATTAGCCAAATTGACCAGAACACAATAGCAGAGTTAATGTATATGTGGCTCATGATCCCTGCTTTTTGCCCACTGTTGTACCGGGTTGTAGCCCAGATAATAATGAATTCCTGCTTCTCAGTATTGTCTGATGTGTTATCTTATTAAGGTTTTCATTTTTAAGAATGTAATAGTATTTGCTTTGTTCCCTCTTTTTTAATGACAGCTTACACTCAAGCTGTACCCTACGTGTTTGCGCAAATCCTAATGATCTATGTTACCTCAGCTAGATTTCACAATATTCCAAAGAGCTTATTGTGATGTTACTGAATGCTTGGCTTTCTCTGTTTTCAGGTGCCCCATAAATGCTTGGTAGGGTTTCGGTCAGGGGGATATACCAAATATTAATAAATGCTGAAATGTGTGCAATTTATTTGTAAGGAAATCATTCTTTTCAATTTGAATTTTCACTAGTGGTCTCAGACTTTTGGTCCCAGCTGTACATAACAAATAATACATTACAACGAGCATAAAACCAGTTAGTCATCACTTGTGCTGGTAATATATAAACAAGTGGTTTATGAATCAAGGGCAATACAGGTTTTGCAAAAAATAATAAATCAAGTGAACTAAAAACCAACCAGTAAATATATTTATTCATTTACAATTTTGTACTTGGCTGCACGGTGGCTCGGTGGGTAGCACTGTGGCCTCACAGTGAGAAGGTCCTGGTTTCAATCCCAGGTGGAGCTGTCTGGGTCCTTTCTGTGTGTAGTCTGCATGCTTCCGCGTGTTTTGTCCGGGTACTCCGGTTTCCTCCCCGCAGTCCAAATACATGCGCGTTAGGTTAATTGGAGTCTCTAAAGTGCCCCTAGTGTGTGTGTGGGCCCTATGATGGGTTTGTGCCCTGTCTAGGGTTTGTCCAAGGCACCACCTCTCTCATAACCCTGATCAAGATCAAGTGGATAAGAAAGTGAATTAATTAATTAATTAATTAACTAATTTGGCACTTGAATGGTGCAGTGGCAGTTCACTAGTTCACCATGGCAATGGCCCATGTTCAAGTTCCAGGAGTGGCTCCTGGCGAAGCTGGGCATCACACAAGCACGATTAGCCAGTTGGATGGGGGATCATCCTCTGGCACTGCAACAGTGACCCCTATCCAGACCTGTGATTGACTGGTGTAAATTGACCGTCATGTTCAGTGCACATGATGGCCTGCACCTTGTGAAGTCCAGGATAGGCACTGGAATAAATTAAAGAGTAATACAAATTATATAATACGTTTACACACTGTTCCCATGTAACAACACAAAAAGGATAAGATTCTGTAATGATCATCTGTAATATACAAGCATAAATTATTTTTTATTTGCAGTGCTCTTGTCACCTAAACTAGACTGCAGTCTGTGTGATGTGAAGTCATCCTCATATAAAAGTATGTAAAAGAATAATCCAAATCCAAACGACGATGCATTCATGATGCTGTTTTGTTGGCACTTTGTTGATGAATCCCTGAAGTAATCTACAAATAAATTTCAAATATATGGACAGTAGCTTTGAACTGCAAACAGTTCTGCTACTATCATAATAGAAACACAAATGTCCTTGATGACAGGGCCACACCACTTTATCAAACAACTTTTTATCAGACTTCAGTCTTCCAGCCCAAACAAAACACTGAACTGAACTTTTACATTAACACACTGATGAAACGAAAGTATACTGTCATAAAAGTGTTTCTAAATAGCTGTGCCCCACACTTAATTAATGCCATTTTTAATGCATTTAGCATAAGCAAGCCACACTCTTTATAAGAATATAAATAGAGTGAGAGGGAGAGGGAGAGAGTCCTACAGTCCAAGTCCTAAAAGAAGATAAAGACAACAAACTAGACAGAAATATTATACTTGGACCTTGTTTATTGACACAAATCCAAACCACCCTTTTGGACCCCACCAATTCAGAGTCAGGTGTACAAAGGGAGGAAATACAAGACAGTTGCTGCTCGTTCGACCAGTAAAGATTGCAAGAGTAAAGCATGTAACAGCCTGTGAAGTCATAAAGGAACTTCTGTGCCATAGTTGCTGGAATAATGAATCATGTCTGTCATGAGAAATGGGTCCCAGAACTGATCAATTTGACATGTTTTTCCTATATCTGTGTTAGTTTCAGTTCCAAAAAAATATGGTTGGTGAACTGGCAACTCTTGACTTGAGTAGCCCTAGATGTCAGTGAGTCAGGTTACTAAAGGTGAATCATTTGAGCCGTTGTGGTACGTTTCTCTCTTAACCGGTGAAAGAGCGACATCTAGTGGTAAATTCTTGAATATGCTCTTAGTGTCAAATACAATGCGTCGTACAAAAAAGTACCTACACCTAAAGGACATGCAAACACTAGCCCATTCATGCATTAACTATTCAGATTTTTTCCCAAATCAGTTTAATATATCTAAACATGACAAGAACAGACGTGTTCTTCTCTTTTTGTAATGCGCTATACTTTTTTACTGCCTCCAGAAACAATATATGAAAAATACCGTCTTTATTGTGTCCTTTAGGGTTCGGTTACTATGACAATCTTTATAATTCTACCTGTAAAGATCGTTTTCTGTAGAAGAATTTCACAGAAATCCCTGAAGCAGCTGAGGTATCTGAGCTTCTCGGACGCATCTTTGCTGAAGACGGCTTTGCTGCACTTACAAGTCCTTGCCACTAGTTGGAGCCCTGTGGTGTTCATAAGTACCGTCCACTAAACGCTACAGGCATCTAGAAGTTAGATTATTGGTTCTCAAATGGAGGGCAAATGAATGCTGTTACACAGTAAAATAATAAAATACACAATGCATGTCAGTTGTAATAATTTCACCGTAAAGGTGATTTGTCATTTTATTTTGCTTTTTTCAAAAAGAAGTTTTGAGAAATGTTAGAAAACACAGTCTTAGTTTGGTTACTTTATCTGCCAATATAGACAGGCAGACTGATGTACAACGTGATATTTAAAAATGCATTTTTATTCTGGTAAATGTGTTTACATTATAATACTAAAAACAAAGGCACACGTTTTAATATATTTTGATCAGTAATGGAACTGGAGGGGAAAATGCACTTAAATTCACTGAGGTTTATATACTTATTTTGTGGGTTGGCTGGCAATGAGTTAACTTTTACAAAGTAGTTTGGTTTATAGTGGCTTTTTCTGAAATAGCTAAACTAACACAAGGTTTAAACTTCTTTAGAATGTATTTATGCAGTAGGAATATTAATTAATGTTTTCTGTGTGGTATTTTCCCTGCAGGGATGAAGGTCTGGGTAACCTGCTGGTACTGAGAGATATCCTTATCACCTTTGCTGCTTTCCACCCAGGTATATATATAAATGTGTACAAGTGTGTGTGTGTATATATATATATATATATATATATATATATATATATATATATATATATATATATATATATATATATATATATATGTATACACACACACACACATATCGACACATGTATGCTGTGCTAGTTGTGTGTATGCATGCAGCTGTTAGATTATAATGGCGTACAAAGTACAGCACAGTGTAACAGCTTTGGCTGCAGGAGACTAGGACTGGGTTTTAAGGATACGTATATAAATAGCTTTATAAATAAGAACAAGTTTTATGTTTAATCCTTTAATTCTTCTAGATAAGTATATAGTAAGTATTTAAAATATATCCATACATAGAATGCATTTCGAAACACATGTGAAATGTATTTTACAGTACAGGAACAATCTACTTTGCTCAAGTGGCATCAGCTACTTGCCAGGCTGCCATTGTAAATAAGAATCAGTTCTTAATGACTCGCCTGGTTAAATTAAAGGTTAAATAAATACTTGGCAGTTATTCAAGCTGTAACCCTAGCTCAAGCTATTCTGTCCCTTCTGTTCACTTTGTGAAGTAAAACCACAGTAACCACAATGAACATCATATGGCTGTCAAGTGGTAATTCCTGTGATTGTTGGGGTTGTTGTATGGGTTGTGTAGTAACAATACACACTGTGCTCGATAGCCATAAAACGATTGTTACGATCCTTACGTACCAATCAAAGGACAGTCTAAACTGAGGTCTGAAAGTACAGCTGCTGTGTTTTAATATAGTGGTCGTGTGATTCAGTGTTTTAATAAACTGTGGTTAAATCTGTGATTCAGTTATGAGCAGAAGAAGTGCCAAAACAGGTCAGAAGCCAAGAATTAGTCTTAGAGGCCAAAAGGTCATAGAGGCCCAAAAAGCAAACATATTAAGCTGTTAATAGTTAACATGTGGGTAAGATTGGTCAGTGATCATGTTGCCACTTCGTCTTTCGATGAATCTTGTGTATGGTTTGTATGCTGATAAGATTTAACCACATCCATTAACCACATCCATTTGCATGTTATTCGAATGCGGCTTGAATGAGCCAGATTGAAATCTGATTGATGTACATATGCCATGTTTAAATTGACCAATAATACTGGAAAACTCACTTCCTGTGTTGTTTCCAGCTTTTATTTGTAAAAAAAAATAATGCTGCATCAAACTGTGGTTTTAAATCATTTTTTAGTGTCAACTTTCTTTAATCTAAAAGTAAGCACTATAAGCTCACCAGTCAAAACATTTGTCACATGTGACTAAAATGACACCTAATAGCATGTAATCCCTCCGTGAGCATGAATAACAGCTGCGATTCGATTTGACATAGACTGAACAAGTTTCTGGATGTAGGCAACATTAGTATTCAGCCACTCTTGCATTATAGAATTGAGCAGTTCACCCAGATTTCCTGGATTCCTTCTCTGGTATCACAACTGGGGATTTTACAGGCCAGTCCAGATGTGTGACTGCTCCTGAATGTTCATCATGCCATCAGTCATATTTGCAGCTCTGTGAACGTGAGAATTGTCACCTAGGAATACAGGGTTAGGAATGTGTTCTTAGAATGTGTGATAGTTATGTTCTTCTGTAAGGAAAAATCTGGATGTCCAGCAGCTCAGTGTAGGCTTTGTGTTTCAAATTTACTGTCACCTCAACAAAAGGACCCACTTCCACATAATTAAAACATCACAGAACCTCATTCAGCTTGAACCACCCCTTTGCACGCATTCTTCATTGAAAGCTTCATGAAGTCATTCACATACAGGCAGAAACGAGATTCATCTCACTAGGTAACACATTGAACAGTCCAATTTTTATGTCTTTGCACCCACTGTTGCTGGGCAACTTTGTGAGCAGAGGCATCCTGTGTGCCACTCTGATCCATATGTTCATGGTATGCAGTTCCCTGCAGAGTGTTCTTTCAGAAATTGGTTGTGAAGGACCTGCAGTGATTTATAGAAGAAATTCTTGACTGGAAGCATAGCGATTTTTATTCACAAGCCATGAAACACGGCGTCATCTTTCAGTCACAATTCAGACGAGAATTTCCTGTAGACTGAGATTATTGCCACTGCTGGTAAACCCGTATGACTACGCTTTGATACACCTGCATATTCAGCTATTTCCTTCACACTATGGCCTTTGGCACTCATTTTTGCCAATCATTAAGATCTGCTTTGTGACCCATTTCCACACATCGAACAAGACATTCGCTGCACTGTACCACCTCTTCTCAATCCAAAAAATGAAATGAGTTTTCACAGTGCAGCAGGTTAGCAGTACCAGCCGCTGAAAAGGCTTCACAAACTATGATTCCTGTTCCTCCATGCGAAAACATGGTAAAATACAGTCACTTCTCACCAGGTCTTCAAAGACACCTCTCTGGAGCATCTCCATACAACTCAGATCGTGGTTCATTGCTCTGCCAAACCACTCGGAAACAAACTTTGCTTTCTCTCATACAAAAAATGGCTTTTAACACATTGTTGAGTCTTAATTTCTGAGGACATTTTGGCATTTGTATAAAGACTTTGTATAAATTATAACGTATATGGTCACAATGAAAGATTGCTGTGAGTTGGTTGCAGTCAGACCAGTTTGAGCTGCATCCAGATTACAAGATGAAAAGATTCCTGGGAGATAAACAAACACAAGACAGTATTAGAGTTTAAAATCATGCAGTACAAACAGTACCATCAGCAAGGCTTAACCCATAATCCTCCAAATTTTAAATGCATAGTTTTATTACCTTGTTAAAATGTTTAACACTCTCTCTTTCAGAGGTCAGTTATGCACAGGGTATGAATGATCTGTGCAGTCGATTCCTGGAGGTTTTGGACTCAGAGGTGGACACATACTGGAGCTTTTGCTGTTACATGGAGAAGTTCTCTAAAGATTTCTGTGCTGACGGTCTGCATCGCAAAATTGGTACATTTCTTTGTATAAGATCTTGTTTTTTGTTTTTCCTGCATTTGAACTTAGTGCATTGATTTTTCATTCTATGGTGTGGAAACAGCAACATTGGACTGAAGCCCTGTTGAGGGTTGTTTTAGCCTTGCTCCTTGTGCTGCTGGTTAGACCCTTGTCCCCCACAACCCTAAATTGGATTTAAAGGTATAGAAAGGACTACATTATTGGATGTAAGGCTGTGCTAAAAAATCGATACAGCAATATATTGCGATGTTTATTTTCACAATATACTACATCAATTTTCAGTAAAAAAAAAAAAGATTTTCTGAAGGAAAAAACACGTTTTAAATGGGGTGTAAACTCCAGTTTCCTGTAGATGTCACAGTACAGTGTTTTGACTCAATTTGTCGGCTGAATTATCAATGTGATGTGATGGTTTAAGACGAGTCAGATTGTACACCATAACCTGTATTTCAGCTGGTTTTAGATATCTTGGTGGAATATCACAATATATTGCAATAGGAATCATATCGCAATGTATCGTGATGTAATCATATCGTGATCCATGAATGTTGATGTGTATTGTGAAGTCCTTTCCAATACCTACCCCTAATTGAATGGTGTGGAAACTGTAACGTATAAACTATGCAAGCACCGATCGATTGTCCAGTGACCAGAATCTGATGGTTTTCAGCGTAATCAGCCATGCCCAGTGATTGGCAAATCAGTCTCACATAACCAATTCTGTACTGGTCACAGAATCAGTTATACAACAACAGTGGCACAAACACAGCAACATGTGAACAGCACAGTGCTGAGGTATGTTAATATTGAGGAAGCATTAGATTTCGGTTTTGTTTTGAGTGTTACTTAATCAGCTAAATAGTATCCCTCAGTAGTGCAGTACTTAAGAGGCGGTAGGGATTCTAATGAGGGTGTAGCCATCTTTTTCGGCCATGTTTTTAGAGTGGAAGCTGTACAGAGCGTGCCGGTAGCAGTACATAGATTGTGAAAATAAGCCATGGAGGAACGTCTCCAAAAACGTTTAGAAGAATGAATTTAATAAGACACTTAAGAGAGCTTCACCCCACTGAATATGTTGGGATTTGTCAAAACTAACAAAGGCAAAGAGGTTAAATCTAAAGGTAGGGAGAGTTCAGAGCCGGGCACAAGTCAGCAGAACCACGATCTTTATTTAGCAATGAAGAAGTTTATATCAGAAGAAACATTGGATCAAAAATGTTTCTGTATGATGTCATTTAAAATTCTTGGACAGAAAGACAGTCGGAATTGGCCAGCCATATGTTTAAAAAATCGGAAATGGGAATTTGCCAAGAAAATTGCAATCAGTGCGTCTCTAGTATAAAAATTCTCATGGATAACATTTAAAAGATCTACTATGAGTTTAATTAAGTACAGTGTTGTTTGGTTGATGGTTTGATTGGGGGTTTATCAGAACTGGAGGCAGCCCTACTGAAAGAGTTGGACCCACAGCTTCACGCTCATCTGGTCGCAGACAGTATGGATGCATTGACCTTCTGTCACAGGTATATACATTCTATATACATATCCTGTGATGTCTCTCTAACTCTTCTGTGACAAGCATGTCTGTTTCACTCTTTTTGTGTTTCTCTAATTACAATCTGTGTGTATGTTGTGGTGCAGGTGGCTGCTGTTAGGCTTCCAGCGTGAGTTTGAACACAGCGATGCTCTCAGACTGTTTGAGATCCTCAGCTGTGATCACCTAGAGCTCATCTCCCAACAGGTGGACCGAGCTCGCTATCAGGAAAGACTGGCCTGCAAACACAGCCTTGGTAAATGCTTTTAATGGCTGAAAGCTTCGTGCGCTTTCCTTTTGAATGTACTTTGATTTAAGCTTCTTTTTCAAATTGTATAGTTGTAGCTGTTGCAGACCAAGTACACCCCTTGTGTGTTTAAAAAAACAAATGAAACTTTTAAAATGAATAAATCACAATAATATAAATTACAATAACAAAAAATAATAACAAATATTTTGACTGTAACAAAGACTGTACAGTCTAAACTCGTTATCTCCCCCCCACATCTGTTTCGTTGCCATTTTTGGTGAGAGGTGAGTTTGGCGACTTAACAAGGTTACAAAAAATTAGATAAAGTTACATTCATACCTGATGTTGACATAATGTGTTTTACTGAGCAGTTACAATGTACATAAACATGTGCATACATGTACAGTTTCTATTCATGTATGCAAATTTGAGAAATATCCTTGATTTTGTGTCTGTTACAT
The DNA here is from genome assembly GCA_025084515.1 of Ancistrus triradiatus. Classification (NCBI taxonomy): domain Eukaryota; kingdom Metazoa; phylum Chordata; class Actinopteri; order Siluriformes; family Loricariidae; genus Ancistrus; species Ancistrus triradiatus. The sequence goes on along the minus strand of JAJAGP010000123.1, from coordinate 607,650 downwards.
GAAGCGCATGAAGTCCAGTCTGCAATGAATAACAGCAAAATCATTATAGATAAGTCTGTTCACTCCGCTGCTATCTCGGTAACGGCACCGGGCAGTTATTTCCAGCCATACGAGACCAGACCCATATCTCTTTGAATTGGGCGAAGACCTATATATCCAAAACTGAAAGAGAAATTAACGTTTAAAATGTATATTTAGAATCAATGGTATAATCTGACGAAAAATTATATAACTTACTTGCGTTGTTGGGTTCAAATAACACAGAAAAATGTTTTTTAAGGTTATTCTGGCTACTGCGCATGCACATCCCGCCACTACAAAGGGGCCAGGACTTGATGTCCCCTCTCTCTGACACATTTACTAATATACTGATTGGTTCTTTATAATGACGAGACGGCGGTCTGTACTACACTTCCATTCATATTTCAAATGACCAGTCTCCTTCTGTAACGTGTCTGATAACAGACAGGGGCTGTACATCATCCGATATTGCAAGTTTAATGTAGGATTAAAGTGCCACCTACTGACAGTCTGAAACATGGCTGCTTAGTGGGGTAGGATTTAATTACTGGCGAGACATTTGTTAGCGAGGGTGAGAGATGAGGTTGGCAGCTTTAAGGGAAATCTGTTTTGTCATCACAGGTGGCACAAGATGAGGTTGGCGAGATAACGGGACGAGATAACGAGGTTAGACTGTACATGAAAAATAGAGTACTAGACGTACTAATTATTATTTTACTCAGTTATCCTCCTGTCCTGGTCATGTTTAAATCTGTGCCCGTGTTCTCCAGGGATAGGAGCCCTAACCCTGCAACCTTTATCAGCAGGTTAAAGAAACAGAGTTAAAACGAAAATGATTGCAGTAGCAGTGTGTTTCTGTGTCCTGTTAAATTTATCCTGACTGGTCATTATTATTAATCACTAACTATTCACTTAGTAATTCCTTATGTTTGTTTAGATTATAATGTGAAGTGTACATTTAGACAGTGTATTAATTTGTAAATCGGGGATTTATTAGCTGTTCTTTACAATACATTTGAAATCCTTGCAGAGGACAAGCCCGTGACAGAGTCTCAGGCCATTAACACTGACTTCACATTTGAACTCTTCATCTGTGCCACCATTTTGTTGGAGAACAGAGATGCACTGCTGAGCTGCAGAAATGAGATGCAGCTTCTCCAGTTCATTAACAGGTGCCCATCAGTCCACTTTCTTTTGCTCTTTTTTGTAGACTTTTAATTTGTGCTGAATTTAGTGGTTCAGTGATTCTGTTTTATGTGTCTAATATATATAACTGCAATAAAACCCCATCTTCTCATTATATAAATTGAATCCAGCCAGCCGGGAATACTGCTTACAAAAGAGAAATGCCGAATATTTTCCCTTGTTAGTTTGCTTAATCGTTAGCATCACATTTCCTCCAGGTTAATTTGTGCAACTTAACTACTTGTACCTATTTTCATTTGTACCACATAATTGTGCTCACTGCACGTGACACACAGTTGCTTGGTTGACTGCTACCCTACATATTTGGTGCTGGAACCTGTATACTAAATATTATGTAAGAAATGCTGTTTGGGCTGTGGTCCAGGGTTCAAATCTGACCTCCACCAAGCTGCTGCTGTTGGATCCTTGAGCAAGGCCATTAACCCACAATGGCTTGGATTGTGAGATTGTAAGTCACTGTATATAAGATCATCTGAAAAATGTTAAGATATAGCTGTTTTTAGTTCATTAATTCAACTATTTACATTTACAAACAGTGTTATAGAATACAATATATTTTACAAAATATATATTTTTGTAAAATATAACATTACATTTTATATAGCCTAAAATTATGATTATGATGGTGATGATTGCATTTCCCTTCATCTGTCTGACTTAATCAGAAGTCACCACATAAAGTCACCTGAATATAGACAATGACAATGGATTGTTGATATTCATTTACCGTATTTTTCGGACCATAAAATGCGGTGCATCTAATGTATGAATTAATTCTGGTTGAGCCTTCTGACCTAGAACCGATTGTAGATGGTACACGGCGCTCATAAATCTGTCAAAATGTTTTAGCACGGTCTTGGTAGGTGACGAAACTTACGGCAACCGTAGTGCGCAGCATAGCGGAGTAATACGGTATGTGCTTCAGCATTAGGGTACGTGCATTCATTCATTTATTTTCGAAGCGGATTTCAACACAACGCTATCAGTCAAGCAGTACAACATGGAAATAGAGCAGCTGTGAGCGAATTCAACATTAACGAATCAATGGTACGGAAGTGGAGGAAGCAAGAAGACGCCCTGCGCCAGGTAAAGACCAAACTGAGCTTCCGACGGAACTTAAGAGTTTTGTTTCATTTAATGCGCCTTATAACCCGGTGCGCTTTATGGTCCGGAAAATACGGTACAAGAGAAAAAAAGTATAGCTTATAATTAACGTTACCTCATGCATTGGACTCGGCTGGTCTTGACAACAATTTCCCAGTCCACCTTACATCGAGACTGAAACAAAACTCGAGTACTACAACACAAAGTCAACTCAAATATATTTATTTAACGTTTTTACACTGGAACATTGTCTCAAAGCAGCCTTACAATTATCTAGAGCCCTAGGGCAAAGGTGGTAAGGAAAAAGTCCTTAAATGTTATAAGGAAGCAACCTTGGGAGAATCCTAAAAGGGACCCAACCTCCTTGGGCAGTCTAGATGTTATAAATAAGAATAAAATTAAGTTTATACTGATAGTTTAAATAAACAGAAGCTACACATAAAAAGTATTTCATACACAGACTCACAAGACCTGCACCCAGTACTCAATCAAGTATATAAAGTAAATGATGTACTATGGACATGTACCATTATAACTCCATTCCCCCTACCCTCTAAACCAGAATCTCTCATGATTGTGTAATATTATATTATAGTTATTTCAGATTACATCCTTATGTGCCAGAACGTCAAGCTCTGTCCGTGTGGTGTGGTGTTTCATTTGCAAGCACGTAAGACAAGGTTAACAATGTGATAATTATTTTCCTGCTCGTGTCCAGTCTGCAGGGGACGCTGGACCTGAACAGCAGTCTGAAAAAAGCTGAGAAGCATTTCTACAACTACTGCAAGCGCACAGCCTGGGACTGTCTGAGCGATCGCTGCAGAAGGAGCAAGAGCAAAGAGGAGCATTTCCTGTTCCAGCTGCGCAGCCTCTTCTCCTAAACTGAGACGATTATGAATTCGGGCCTTTTCACACCGAGTCCGATTTTTACGGATGCAGTTTTTAACGTAGTAGTACCTTCACACCAAGTCCGATGCATTTTTTTTTGTGTAAACTCTTAGAAAACGCGGGAAGGTGACTGAAGAGGAAGAGATGGAATCTTTGAGCAGCAGCAGTAGTGATGATGAAATGGTCTTTTTTCTTGTAAGCACTGTAACTAAACGAAGCTCATATTGGGTTCACCCCATTCTACAGAACAGACAACTACACGGAGAGCTTCAACGACTCATTCGAGACCATTGTGCGCATGAACAGACTAGGATGCACTTTAATAAACGGTTCCATAAGGTCACTGTGAGGTACTCACTGTCATCATTCGCCAGCCTTTCTGCTATATCCCGCCAGATATTTTCTTTAATATCCACGTTTTTATAGTCAGCGTGTTGCTTGTCAATGAGCTGTTCTGTCTCCATCTTGACTAGGGTTGCCAACTTCTTCAACCCCCAATCAGGGACACTTTCCTCCAGGTGTGTTCACACATGCACCCCCAGCAGCCAACGATAATGGAAATCACACAGTTTCATTAACCATACTATAAATTTACTCATTTCCCAATGTAAAAGGACAAACTACGACTGTACTTGCTTGGATGTATGGCTCACAGTAACAGTCAAGACAATTATTCCAAGTTTAATTTTTTTTATTTCTAGTGTTTTGTTTCTTGAAATAGCACTAGACTGTAACAATTTGGCACAGACACTGAAAAGCCTAAACCATTGTCAAAATAACTCAACAAACATTTGGGACGGAGGGGGGACACATTGTGCAGGAAAACTCAGACATTTATATTATATAAACTCAGACAATAATATTATATACACATTTAAACATAACTTTGACATTTAAAACATGCCATGTAGAACTTTTAGCTAGAGTCCATCTCTCTTCTGTTTGTTTGCATGCATACATTTTCTTAGTGTTGCTATCCTGACCTGTTTTAAATCATTCTCGCCACCATGGCTAATGGACAGTTCTAGCGGCATACAGTACAAAACGCTTTCTATGCGTCGTCGGAGACTGCTTTAACCCATTGGCCTTTTGGCTTCCCACTCTGTTTTTTATAGTTGCAAAGTTTTTTTTTCTTTACAGTTACACTGCTCATTTTTACAGCATAAGGCTCTGCTCACAACACACACACTGGTCTGTAACTAACGTAGCCTACTACAGCCGTGAGTTATCAGTTTAGGTGCGCTACTGGCAAATGAGGCTGTGATTGGAATACGGGACTGTAGCTGTCCCTGAAGGGACAAATCAAAATTGCCCATAAATCGTGATGTCCCGGACAATAAGGGACGGTTGGCAACCCTAATCTTGACACTCATTTGTTTGGGCTGCAATCATGATAACGGATATCTGATTGGTCAGCCTGATTTTTAACGCATCTGAACGCAGAAAGTAGAACGGGCTCCAGTTATAATTTTTACGCAGTTTTGGACTTGATCTGAAGTACGGTGTTAATATACGTGTGTTCTTTTTCAAAACTTGGTGTGTTTTTTTTTGGACTCGGTGTGAAAAAGTCTGAAATGTGTCTTGCCGTGTCTTTATGTGCGTTTTTTTTCGTATGTAAAAATCAGACCAAACCTATTCTTTGTAGCTGTGGTAGGGAGCTATGGTACCATAGCAGGGAGCTATGGTAAATGCATAAGATATTGATATCTAAGATAAGATATCTCAGAATGGATCTCCAGCGTTTAGGAGTCACGTTTAAAAAACCTGGAGGTTTCCCATTAACTGATTACTGACGTGCATGTATACACCTTGATCAGATTACTGACAAAATCTGATTTTCTGCAGTTATTGGATTATTGTGCATGTAAATGCACTCACTGTTACAGAGGCGATCTTACAGAGAGATCTTACACTGTGCAGACCTTAATCCAGCCTTCCCTCCTTCCCAAACAGACAGTTTAGCTTGTAGAGAACCCTGTGGCACAGGCTGTGTCGGCGAGCAGCTGTGCGCGACCACTGTAAGCTAGCAGGCTGATTAAATGTTCAGTTTCTAGGAGCCTGGACAAGGAATTCATAAAACTTGGGAGGCAGGTCACCAACACCTAGCAAGCTAGTTGCAAATAAACATATATAGTCTCAGTTTAGGGACAGTTTAGTGGGATTTCAAAATCACTTCACTTTCCTTCAACATTTTTGATGAGGGTCATGGCACAGATTATGGGGTATCTCAAGACATTTTCAAGCATCTGTGATATATAGTCCCTCCATCGGGTCCTTGGGTTGCCCTGGGGTCTCTGTGCAGAGGGACGTGACTGAAACAAGTCTATCAGAAGCCAACCAAGGGGCATCCTTGTGATATGCTTAAAACGTCTCAACTGGCTCCTCGTGATCTGAAGGAGCAGCTGCTATATGTTGAGGCTCATCTGGTTTGAAGAATTCCTCAGTATGTCATGGAGATCAAGACTGGCAACACTGCAGTGTCAGTGTAATCCGAGTTATATATACTAGTGGACAAACGTGTCTGAATATGCAACACTTATGCTTGGTCGCCTAGCTGTTCAGAGAGAGTATGAGATCTTATGATCTTACTGTATTGTATAGTACAGTCCTGTACTGAATGTTTTCATACTGTGTTTTAATCAATAGTATTGTACAAAATAAAACACTATGTTCAAAGTCTCTAAACTACTTTGTGGTTATGGAAATGTCCGGTCAACGTCCATTTTGGTCAGTGTCATGTTTAACAGAACGTAATGCGGACTTCTTTTCCAACATTCTAAGAAAGTAGTTTCCAATCGAATTTCAGGAGAGCAAAGACCAGCACATTCTGCTTTGTTAACAGACTCAAAATCTGATACTGCTTGATCCCTAAGGTTGGACTGCAGTGCAGTAATTGAATGCATATATATACTTGGTTGATGTTCTCAGCACTTAGATAGTATGTGTATAAGCTGACCTGAGCATTGCTCCTTCTAGAAGAGGTTTGGCTGGCAATGCTCAAGTGTCAGTAGGTCAGAAATAGACATCCCACTGGAACTCCCTCTGTCCTGGAAGGAAACTGTGTGTGCTGCCAGGGGAGTTATTAATGAGGTTGTAGGGTAAGGACTGAGGGTGATCCCAAGGTGCTTGGGTAGACTGGGGACTAAAAGAAAAAAAGATGGTCCAGGATAATGTCCGACTGTTCTGCTGAACATGATCTACATATGTTCACTGAAAGAAGATATTGGTGGTTTGACAATATTTGGAAACCGACTTGATTTTGTTTTAATTAGATTGCACTTGCTGGGTTTTATTTAGGGCACCTATTTTATGTGGGTGCATAATTTTAGATAACTTTTCGCGAGTATGGCGTGATCATGAGAAGAGTGGGAGTGCCGGTTGTGTTTTATTTTAAGATTACTGTGTGACATTTAGGCAGCCTTTGCTCTGTGAATGGCTGCTCAGTGAAAAGCCTCACAGTGCATGCTGCTCTGATTTACTGTATGCAACTAAATAAAATGGCCATCTATTCATATGCATGATGCTTCATTATATCCATAAAGCTTAATTCTGAGATTACTTAATTCTGAGCTTATCATACACTTGGCTAACCTTCTGAAGCTGAACAACTCAACAGAGCTCAATAATAACTCTTTTAAACATTTCTGTTTATTCCAAATGTATTTTCAGACATCTTTCACACATTTCTACATTACTTAAGCCTGAGATGAGATGACAAACATTGCAGTATCCTCACACATCATTAAGAGCTGTCCAATCTTAACGTATGTATTAGTACAGGCAGTGGTTATAGAGTTGTAGAGAGTTGGGAGGCCAGAACACATGAGCAGTGCAGTCTGGAAGTTTCTGTGTGTGGCTGGATCAGGTGACTGTTCACTGGAATCTCTCTGGCTCCTCTGGTTATATATGCAGAAGCATCTAGAGCCTCTGTCATTCGGGCAAAGCAGGAGTGTGAACAGGTCAGCAGTTCTCAAAGTGAGCTGAAACCGAGGCCAGACCGCTTCTAAAGAAGTCAGTCCGTACAGTTTTGCAACTTTGCCCCCCAAAAAGGTAAAACATTTTGTGGCAAGCAGCTTGTAACTGTGGCTCAGCTTTCTCATTTGATGTTGCTATATTCTGTTATGTTCATGCTTTTTTTAATGTTTTCTTCTGCCAGCAATTTTGCCCTGCCCACACTGTGTTCTCGTCAGCGTTGTATAATAAATGCCTAGTCTGGGTACTAAACTGGATGCCTGCATTTATATATTATGAGCTAGAATCCCCAAACTTGCTGTTTTTGATTTAAACTTTTGGGTTTTCTCTGAGTACTCTCACATTATGTAAATTAGGACATTCTCTAAATTGTTCGTGTGTGTGTGTGTGTGTGTGTGTGTGTGTGTGTGTGTGTGTCTTTTTCTGGTCCCCACAATGTCATTTTTTTTTTTTTTACAGAAACTGCAACTTTCTTTTGAAAAACCAAAAGTATCAAGATCTGCTTTAGGCTATAATGTTAGGGGTAGGTGTAGGGTTAGCTTTAACTAGCTAAAGTAATCATTATGTCAATGGGCAGTCCCCAAAATGATAGAAGACGAGATACTGTTTGCGCCTGTCTAACCCACACCAGGTGTCCACTCAAATGCTTCCAAAAACACTTGACCGTCCGTGGCATCATTCCCACTATGTGTCCCATTTATGGCTGCAGCTGGCTGTTCACTCTCCCTACCCAATCTTCCCTTTTAACTCTGTTTCAGACATTATGTCTAAAGGTCCAGCGGTAGGCATCGACCTGGGTACCACCTATTCATGCGTTGGCATTTTCCAGCATGGAAAGGTTGAGATCATTGCCAATGACCAAGGAAACAGGACCACGCCCAGCTATGTTGCTTTTACAGACACTGAGAGACTGATTGGAGATGCTGCCAAAAACCAGGTGGCTATGAACCCAAACAACACTGTGTTTGGTAAGACACTCAGCTCATGGTAAAGAGATTTTACATTTCCAGAATTTTGCAGACATTCTTATCCAGAGCACTATACAACCAAGCTGAACAGTTGTGTTTTAAATGTCTTGCTTTCGCCTGTTTAGGGAACAAATGTGGTAGCATTTGAACTCAAGAACCTTCCAATTACTAGTCCAGAGCCTTAACCACTGGGTGAACACTTAAATAGCCTGTAGCACAATGTACGGTCCTGAGAGGTATTTTTTTTTCTGCTGGTGTAAACAACAGTCACACTTTGGAGCAGGACATAACAGCACTAGATTTGCTTGGAAGTGGCCCAAGACCACCTCTATTAATTGGTCTTGGGCCATGTCCAAACAGAACGCTGTTATATCCATTACAGTTAAGTAGTTCCTTAAGTGGGTGTGCCTTAAAGTAAAGGTACTGGTAAAGGTACAGTGGTTAAAGTACTGGATTACTGACCAGAGGAGCCAGGGTTCAAGTACCATCATGAGTAACACCCTTAACCCACAACTGTTTGTATTGTACCTTATAAAATTGTATCGTTTGTAAGCTGTTGTAAGGGCATCTACTACATGCTGTAAATGTCAATGAGGATAAGTGAGTGAATGAATCCCACCTCTGCCAGGCTGGCACTGTTGGGTCCTTGAGCAAGGTGCTTAACCCACAATTGCTTGGATTGTAAGACTGTATCGATTGTAGTTCGCTCTGGATAACGGCATCTGCTGGAATTTGTTCATTGGTACATTGGCCACCAGGATTTTTTTGTCTCTTTGGGGTAGCAAAAGGTGCTTATTTCCTAGAAACATAATATTAACCATATGAGATATGAGAAACACATGATGGTGCCACAGAGCAGAGAAAAATACTATAATATGTTAATTGTTTACAGTAGTTATAGTAATAACACCAGCACAGTGCTGTTAATTCTTAAACTTGTGCTCTAAGACCTATACAGTTGTGTACAAAATGTTCTAAATAAATCTGATTTTAATAATCACCACATTGCTTTTGCCAAGATGCTAAGCGGTTGATTGGCCGACGTTTTGATGACGCTGTGGTACAGTCAGACATGAAGCACTGGCCTTTCAAAGTGGTGTGTGAGGGAGGCAAGCCCAAGGTGGAGGTGGAGTACAAGGGAGAGATGAAGACCTTTTACCCCGAGGAGGTGTCCTCCATGGTTCTGACAAAGATGAAGGAGATCTCCGAGGCATATTTGGGAAAGGTACAAGATACTGAACAAACTAGCTGACTGTGTGACTGTTAATATGAAAACACGTAATACAAAATATGTTTAGGTTTAAGGTACACAGAATAGTCAAAATTAATGTGCTGGGTTGGGATTAAGCTGGGCTGAGATTCAAAACCAGCTCAATTCAAAACCAACTATACTTCATAGTGGCCAAGGGTTTAGACTTCCTGTGTTGCCTAATATGTTGGACTTTTGTAACTTGTGATGCTTTTTTGAATTGCTGTTAGAATAAATGTTATATTTGGTTACAGAAAAGGATTCCCAGCTTAGAGAAAACACATGAGTATTTTAAGGAAGTGTTAACAGCAAGCATTCATCTCATTAGCAATAGTGTTTTAGATAAGCTTGGTGTCTGACAACCTAACGTCTTTCAGAAGAGTATATTATATGATGATGATAATAATAATAATAATAATAATAATAATCTATCCAATAATTTCTATAGATTTGTCTAAAATTTCAAAATCTCCCATAGAAATGCATAGACGGAATGTTCATATTAAACTTTCAAACCAGCACGCGGCCAAAAGTATTGATACACAAACCCACATGTTGTCAAAAGTATTGAGACACAAAACCACATGTGGCCAAAAGTACTGGGGCACAAACCAGCACATGGCCAAACGTATTGGGACACAGACCAGCATGTGGAGAAAAGTACTGGGATGCAAACCTGCACGTGGCCAAATGTATTGAGACACAAACCCGAATGTGGCCAAAAGTATTGGGACACAAACACTGTCGTAGCTTCTTCAAGAAATACAGATCTAGGTATTATTATTATTATTATTATTATTATTACAACACAACAAATACCAGAATAGATCCCAGATAAATATGGGCACAACAACAAACAAGCAGACGACATCCAAGTGTCTTTCTGTACTCATGAGTGCCCCTTATGGTAACTCAAGTCAGCATAATGTCAAATCCATGACCTCACGGTGTCATACAGTATCCAAGCAACTATCCTAACAGAGAATCGCATGTGAACAGTAACCACTGGAAACCACTCATGTTAGATCAAGAGTGTGTTTAATATAAGTCTATTTTCTTTATCACTGTAGCCTGTCACAAACGCTGTCATCACAGTGCCTGCCTACTTCAACGACTCCCAACGGCAAGCCACCAAAGATGCTGGCACTATCTCCGGCCTGAATGTCCTCCGAATCATCAATGAACCAACAGCTGCCGCCATTGCCTATGGGCTGGACAAAAAGGTAAAATTGTAATAATAATGAGAGACTGTGTTAGAGAATTAATGTCACATGCATGACCAGGAGTCCAAAACAGCATAATTGACCATGCTTACTGATTGAGAAGAACTGCATTCCTCAATCTCCTGTTGATTAGAGATCCAATTTCTGTTTGCAGATATACTGGATAGTAGTTCCATCGCTGTAACGATGCATCATGATGAAAACATGTCACAATGTGCATAGTAGAGATTGGTTTCACATGCCTTCTGTTTATTACACCATCGGATGCAATTGCATTTTGAACACCAGGGGGTGCAATCATACATAGTGCTCCCATATGCATTTAAAACTAATTTATTTTCATTGCGGCAGACTAAAGATTGCTTTTGTTTTTTAAAGAATAAGAGAAGTACACTTTATTTGGAATTGTTATTCTTCAGAAATATAGGAATGTTTTCATTTGGTTATTTAATATATGGTGAAGCTACAATAGAGCATTTTGTTTACAATTTTAAACCTCTGTTTGTAGTAATTTATTTTAATTGCAAGGGACGAAAGTTTTTGGTTTCAAGTTCTTCAAGAAAATCCATTGTTTTGCATTGTTTACACTTCAGAAAAAGAACAAAAAATCAAATAGTGAACTCAATATCGTGCATCGAATCGAAACGTAAGCAGAGTGTATCGTTGCAACCCTAATGTACACAGAGTAAGGTAATTCGTTCTCTCCTTCAAATGTTTTCAGAATGCTCTGGCAATTTGTGCAGTTAGCATTGTTTAAAATGTGGTAGCAGGATTTACATGTCTCAAAACAAGTGTATTTATCCCACAGCCTCCCAGATAGAAGTGTGATAGTAGCTGGTATGCGATAGAGTAGAACCTGCAAGTGGGTGGTAGTATAAATTATAAATTATCATTTAGAAATTAGAAATTCATCAATTTAATGTGCATGAACAACTTAGCAACTGCAGTTTTGAAATAGTAATCATCTGGATGAGCATTCACTTGTACTTGTGCACTGATCATGTAAAATCATTGGCTATTTTGCAAAGCTATAACTTATCCGCTCCCTTAGGTTGGTGGTGAGCGTAATGTCCTCATCTTTGACCTGGGAGGTGGTACTTTTGATGTGTCCATTCTGACCATTGAGGACGGCATCTTTGAGGTTAAAGCAACGGCTGGGGACACTCATCTCGGGGGTGAAGATTTTGACAACCGCATGGTCAACCACTTCATTGGTGAGTTCAAGCGCAAATACAAGAAGGATATCACGGGCAACAAGCGTGCAGTGCGTCGCCTGAGGACAGCCTGTGAACGTGCCAAGCGCACACTGTCCTCCAGCACACAGGCCAGCATCGAGATCGACTCCCTCTATGAGGGTGCTGACTTCTACACCTCCATTACAAGGGCGCGCTTCGAGGAGCTCAACGCTGACCTGTTTAGGGGCACATTGGAGCCAGTGGAAAAGTCATTGCATGATGCCAAGATGGACAAGTCACAGATCCATGACATTGTCCTTGTCGGAGGCTCCACTCGCATTCCCAAGATCCAGAAACTACTGCAAGACTTCTTCAATGGCCGTGATCTCAATAAGAGCATCAACCCTGATGAAGCAGTGGCCTATGGAGCAGGTATGTGAGGTCCCACATGGTCTAGAAATATCTGATACATAGTTTTATCTATCTATCTATCTATCTATCTATCTATATATATATATATATATATATATATATATATTAATTGACCAAAAAACTGCACCCATATAGAAATGTTGGATTACTGCAAAACTCGGCTTGTAGTTACGTCTCAGACTGCCAGTAAAGAGCATAGTTTGATCCGCCAACAAGCACGAGCAGCTCCTACAGTTTCATTTTCCACCATCCAGACACAGGTGGCCCCTTCACTACACACCCCTGTCTCAGCCTGAACCATTTCCAGGCGCTTAGCAGAATGATATTTGTTGTCACGGCGCCCATTACGTGCCTTGCCATTGACAGCCAGCCACCATCGCCTCCATTTGCAGTGGTGTCGTGAACGATAAACTTGGATTGCTATGGACTCAAATGATATCATCTTTATTGATGAATCCAGTTTGGGATCTGATGATGGTCAGGTTCGAGTATGGAGGCCTCATGTTGAGCGCTTCAGTTCTGCCTTTGCTGTGGAGCAACACACTGCCCCAACTGCTGGTGTGATGATCTGTGGAGCCAACACATACAACAGTCAGCCACCAATTGTACTGAAACGAGGGACACTAACAACTCAGCGATATGTGCAGGCCTGGACCAGCTGGGATTCCAGCTTTGGCAGCCTACGAATGTGCAGGATCTACAGGCCAGCTGCAACATATGTGGACAAATCTGCCACAGGATACCATACGGAACCTGTATGCCTCCATGCCCAACCGTATCTCATCTTGTATCCAAGCTAGAGGCAGCCCAACATGGTACCTCCATTCAGTTGTACAGTGTTTCCCAATAAACTTATTCTTTCGCTCTAATATTCTTATCACTTACATATATCATCATTGCATTCATTCATGTAAAGTTTCATTCAATTCCAACAACTCCTTCTTGGTGCACTATTTTTTGTCAATGAGTGTATTATATTAATATTATATATTATAATACTGTATTAATTTTGAAATTTACTCCCATATTCCCCTGCAGCTGTCCAGGCAGCAATCTTATCAGGAGATAAGTCCGAAAATGTCCAAGATCTCCTTTTGCTCGATGTCACTCCACTGTCTCTAGGCATTGAGACCGCTGGAGGTGTCATGACTGTGCTCATTAAGAGGAACACAACCATCCCCACCAAACAAACCCAGACCTTTACTACCTACTCTGACAACCAGCCTGGCGTGTTGATCCAGGTACATCCTACTATTAAAGAGTGATGGTAAAATATTTTGAGAATGAAAGCTTTCAATCCAAGTCTTGATCTCTGGCTTTATCTGGCCAAAGCTATGTAGCTAAGTGTTTGTTTTTCAGGTGTACGAAGGTGAACGAGCCATGACAAAGGACAACAACATCCTAGGCAAGTTTGAGTTGACAGGTATTCCCCCTGCCCCTCGAGGTGTGCCACAGATAGAAGTGACCTTTGATATTGATGCCAATGGCATTCTCAACGTATCTGCAGTAGACAAGAGCACTGGCAAGGAGAACAAAATCACCATCACTAATGATAAAGGTACCACCGATGCATGAGCCACAGAAACCATGACACTCTTCTGTTCTTCTGTCTCACTCTAATGACCTCTGCTTCCTTCAGGCCGTCTGTCCAAGGAAGATATTGAGCGAATGGTACAGGAGGCTGAGAGGTACCGGGCAGAGGATGACTCCCAAAGGGAGAAGATCACAGCCAAGAACTCTCTTGAGTCCTTGGCCTTCAACATGAAGAGCACCGTGGAGGATGAGAAGCTCAAAGACAAGATCAGTGCCGATGATAAGAAGACGATTGTGGACAAGTGCAATGAAGTCATTGCCTGGCTGGACAGGAATCAGGTAAAGATACAGACTTTAAGTTTTACAGACTTTAGGCTCCTTCTAATTTGCAAATTATGAATACATTGTGTGATTCTTGTGGTATGCGAATGATTGCAGTGTTCTCTTCAAATTTTATATGGATATGTTCATAATGAACATTCTGGCTGTTCTCTCTCCTTCTGTTTCTGACGCTGTACCACAGACTGCAGAAAAGGATGAGTACGAGCACCAGCAGAAGGAGCTGGAGAAAGTCTGTAACCCTATTGTTACTAAGCTCTACCAGGGTGCCGGGGGCATGCCAGGTGGAATGCCTGGTGGCCCTGGAGGTTTTCCTGGAGGTGCAGGTAGTGGTTCCTCTTCAGGACCCACCATTGAGGAGGTTGACTAAACCTACAACAATGACAGACACAGAGATAGAAATCCATAAATCAGTAACACATGTACAAGAGTTCTATTCTTAAACACATTTCACACAAAGATCACAAAACTGTTTCTTATTATCTCATTACTTCTTTATACAGTCAGTGCCAACCGAGACCAATGTACAGCTTGTGACCAAATCTGTAAGGTACGTGTATTATGACATGTAGTATTAGTTAATCTGAAAACGATTGGTCACGTGTTAGGTTCTTTAGGTAAGATGAAGTCAGATTGTGCCATTTTGTAGCTACACTGTCTTAACAGATTTCTACTGGAATAGACTCTTCAATGGCTTCCACATTTGTGGTTGTATTTCATTAAAAATAAAATTTTATGGAATCTCTGTATGTATATGACATGTGTTTTTATTCTAAGATGTGCTATGTGGAACAATGAGGGTTGGGTGATATCCACATTTTACACACAGTTATCAATCACTCACTTAGTCACTGGTCCCATAACCTGGACTGGTTGTGGGGGTGCCACTCCACAGCATGTCATGAGCAGGACTATCCCAGTGGAGCCTATTCCTCTCCAGGCCACACACACACTTGGTCAATTTAGAGCAACTAATTAACCAGAATGTATTCTGGATGAGCTCCAAAGATCATGTGTGAAGACAGGAAAAATTTCCAGAAGGTCAACTATCACTGCAGCACTCCACCAAACTGGGCTTTATGACAGAGTGGCCAAACAGACGCCTCTCCTCAGTAAAAGGCACACGAAAGGCCATCTGGAGTTTTAGGTGCTTTTGTTGCAAACTAGAGTCTGCCTTTCATGCGTGTTTTTCTGAGGAGAAGCTTAATTCTGTCTGGTCACTCCATAAAGCCTAGATTGTTTGAAAGCATCAGTGATTACTGAGCTTCTGGACGTTTCTCCCATCTGTACACACAGAATCTTTGGAACTCAACCAGAGTGGGTTCTTGGTCACCTCTCTTACCAATCCCCTTATTCCCTGATTACTTCGATTGGTGGACAGTTCTCGGAAGAGTCCTGGTTGTTCCAAACTTCTTCCATTTAAGAATTATGGAGGCCAGTGTGCTCTTGGGAATTTCAGTGCAGCAGAATTTTTGTAGCCTTCTCCAGGTCTGTGCCTCCACCCAATCCTGTCTCTGAGCTCTTCAGACAGTTTTCTTCCTCATTGCTGTAATATCCATCGTTAGCTCTGAGACCTTATATAGTCAGGTCTGTATCTTTCCAAATAATGTCCAATTAACTGAATTTATCATGGATGGACTCCAGTAAATGTGTAGAAACATCTCAAAGGTGATCAAGAGAAATGAGAGGGCCCCAGAGCTAGATTTCAAGTGTCATAGCATAGGAATACTTATGTCCATGGGAAATTTTAGTTTTTCCTTTTGAATAAATTTGCAAAGATTTCAAAAATTCTGTTTTAACTTTCTGAGTATGAGATATTGAGTGCAGACTGATGGGGAAATTTTTTTTTTTTCAGCACAAGGCCTCAACATAATAAAATGTGAAAAAAGTGAAAGGGTTTAAAGACTTTCCGAATGCACTGTATATGCATACACGTGTAATGTGTATGCCTGGGTTGTTCAACACTGCCAGTATTTCAAATTATCTAAACACATACATGCCTTTATACATACAAGTCTCCAAATTTGTTCAATGTTGAATGTTTTGACCTCCTTTATAGCCAATAGAAAAAGGCTGAGGGCCAAAAAACAGGTGGAGGTCCACCACCTCCTCTCACAGAGGCTGAAGCGATGGCCCTCATTCAAAACACTGTGTGACCTGCTGCTGAAGGCATCCCTGGAGGAAGCTCATCTGACCCATCTGACCCATAAGAGGGTAGTCATTCAAATTAAGGATATAAACTTATGTGCATTCATCATTTTGCCGCTTTGAGGTCCCTGATGGCCTCCCATCCATTACTAGACACAACTTTTCTGGTAGCCATACAATTCTATGTAACTGATTGGTGTTGCTTTTCCAGGTTCTTCGTATTTCATGGTGACTCGGAGTTACATATTAGAAAAACTGTGATGTGCCCTGCACACTGCTGTAGAAACAAAAGTCCAGTTAGGTAGATTGTCTAGTTTAAATTAGTTAAATTAGTAAAATTAGTTAAAGTTATAATTTAACTGTCTAGTCTTCTACATTTTCTACTGGTTACTGTTGGTGTAATCTGATGGAGCCATAACCTCCATGCAGGTGTAAGTACTATTAATACTCCACAGAAAATTGTTAATTTTAACTGCAGGAAGGTGATGAGGAAGACTTGCTACCAAAGAGAAGGAAGATACAGAGAGGCCTACTGAGGTTTACACATTGAAAATAACATCTAACAGTTGATCATACAGAGTGATGCTGGAAATTACAATGGGAAAGAGGGTCCACCCACCTCCACAGCACAATGTACCTCAGTAAGATGTTGTTCAGAATTGGATCATCACGTAGACCTGGCACTGTGATATTCAATGTCATTTTGTGTTTTCCTGTAGCTCCATGTGAAAAGTGTACTTTTAGAAACAAATCGAAAAATCTAATTTAGAAATGGACCGCATAAGGCTGAAGATAGAAAAGACAATAATGGAAATACAACTGCTGGAACATCAGTTAAAAGTGGGTGAGGTGCCCACAGGTGGATGATTTTACTTGTTTGCATAAAATATATTAACCTCTGTACTTCATTTGTATTTGCAGGTAATAAAGAAGACTTCATAAAAAGGCAGGAATATTGTTTTTTATTTGACACTGGGGAGGTGATAGGCTAATCAGAAATGATGGTAGCCTATTGTGTCTTTCACTGGTCTTCCATCTCATGTATCAGCAGTGTGGTCAGGATTTATACCAGGATCGGTCACTGGATGAGTGGGACATTGTCTGATCACGGGCCATTGAGAATCCCAATGGTCATCTCTACCCTGGCTCATGTCCGGCAGTGAACCAAGTTATAATATTGCTGCAGGCCTGGCTCAGGATCAGGGCAAGGGGTCAGCAATTAGGGCTGGCAGGGGAACCTTCTGTCTGTAATCATCAAAATCTCCTATGATAGATAATACAAGGATACAGTTTAAATCATCAGTTGCAAAAAGGATCTAAATATTGATTATGAATGATTATGGTTATATGATTATGAATGATTATGGTTATATGTACTGTATATACTCACCATGGGCAAAGCCAGCACTCACTGTACACTCATGAAAAATTTGCAAGTCATGCACAGACCCAGGCCACTTAGCTTCCACAATGCTGATGATGTCGGCTGCATCACATATATAAGAATCACATATCTTCACAGTGCAGAACAGTAATTAACAGCAGTGGCTGTATTGTGAATTAAATTTCATTTGTAATGCAAAAATGCTATTATGTAGGCCTACCTGCACATTAATGTCATATTCACTTAATCTTCTTCATTTAGCGCCATCTATGTAGCCAATCACACTTTGGAACCCTAAAATCATATTAAAATTAAACTCATATTAACTGCTTCAAGTCTCAAAGCTACATAGTAAATAAATTACTTATTGCTTAGACTGATATCTGAAATTCTGTGGGATTATTCTTTGATCAGGCTTGTGGGTCTGTGACTTTGGAACACCACAAAGGTTTATATTAACCGTTAGTTGAAGTAAACCTGCCAGCGAGCAGCTTCACAGAGTATGCTGAAGGAGTAACTGACTCCCAAGTTACGCTGAACTTGCTTTGTGAAACCGAAAACCTAGAGTTTCCGTAAACTCTGAGTCAATTAACTCTGAATCTGCTTTTTGAAATACCCCAGATACATTCACTTGTAGCCTATTTATAGCGCTGTGGTCCTATGCAGAGTGTGCCTTATTTTGTGTGTTTTGTTCTGTGCTGGTTGCATTTACCCTGGAAAAAATGTACTGTGAATTCTCATAGTAAAACTATGAATTGCTTGACAGTTTTAATGTGAACTTTCACAGCTTGACCATGAAGTTCACAGTTCTACTATGAATTTTTGATGGTAATTTGGCCACTTCATGGTTCTACTGTCAAATTTCACAGTACATTTTTTCCTGGGTCTATTCGTTTATCTGTTGCCAAACCATCTCCAAAGTGTCTATCAGATGTCTTTGTAGCTTTCTGGTGAGTTTTGCATCTACAATTTTGGCACAGTCCTTAATGACTGTGGTAGCCTAGCAGGTAAGGCACTGGACCAGAAGGTCCAGGGTTCAAATCTCTCCTCTGCTAAGCTGCCACTGTTGGGTCCCTGAGCAAGGCCCTTAACCCACAATTGCTTGGATTGTAAGATTGTATCAACTGTCAGTCGCTCTGGATAAGGGTGTCTGCTAAATGCTGTAAATGTAAATGTAAAATTGTTTTAATACTTTTAGTTCTAAAATAACTTTACCAGGCTTTAATTTAATGCTACATTGTAGTGCTTGTTTAAAAACTACACTGGTGCATTACAAGCACAGGCTGCTTTGTTGTCAAGTAGGCCTATTTCTAAGCTTACGCTCTGTGATTATTCAGACTTGTGACACTATTTCCAACAATACAGCTTATCCTATAGTGGCACCCAGCGATCAAAAGTATAAAGCTTTGAAAAAAGTTAACCTTTTGGAATGGCCAAGGCAATGTCTTGGGTTTAATGCAATAGAAATGCTGTAGAAGGATCTAAAGGAGCAGTTCTTGTGAAGAACCCCTTTAACATCCCTTAGCAGAAGCTGTTCTGTATGGAGGAATGGGCTAAATCTCCTCCAAGCAAAGACTAATCAACAATTACTGGACATGTTAGCCATTATTAGCTTACTGCATGAGGGGGTCACTCTAGATATTGAAAGGTTCACATTCTTTTGCCACTCATAGATGTGTAATATTGGATCATTTTCTTCAGTAAGTATATGGCAAAGTTTAATATTTTCTCTTTTTTTTATTGGCTTCTCTTTATCTACGGTAGGTTTACTACTTGCGTGACACTCTGATGTTTTCAAGCACTGTACCTCAAATTCATAAAATTCCATTGCGTGCGAAAAAAATTGTCAAAGCTCCAAAATAGTTACACACATGCATACTGTATCTCTCCAACATGTATGTATTAACACATTTTATGGCACGAATGACATCACGCTTGAAATCACAATGTGTGGAGAATGAACCGGTAATCTTTGCTGTAGCACACTAGTGTAGTACCAACACATGAACACAAGATGTCCCTCATATTGCACTTCATGTGCTCACTAAGACGTCAGCACATAAATTATTGGCTCATCTAGCTGTCAGTGTGTCTCACTAGCCAACGTAATTAATGTAAATTATCACCACAACAATAACAAATCAAATACAGTCAAATTTGTAAACTCGAATGTTGGTTATTATGGCAGAACCTTTATATGATGCATAATATTTGAAGGGTTTGGCCTGAGATGTGGTCCCCAAAACATGCAACTTGCGAGGTGTATTTAGTTCTCTGCAACAGCATGAACGTTTATCTTCTCTAACCTTTTGCGATTACATTAGCTACAGTTTATTTTGGCTTTGGTTTTTTGCAATTGGCAGAAACGTTTATTTCGTTCTCTGATCTCCAACTATACAATCATATTAAAAAAGTAACAGAATTCCACTTCCTTCGCTTCATTTTAGAAACAGGGCTATATTTTATTGGGTTTCTCATACAAATTATTATGACACAGTAAAACAATAAATACCAAATTTGACTCCTGCACATTTGCTTGACTGATCATATAACAACAATATATGTGATCCACAATCCACAGTGTTGCTCCCTACTAATTCCTTCAGAAGCATTTGGTGTGTAAGTAGACAAAAAACAGACAAGTGCTAGATATTATATTTCAAATGATTTTATTTATAATATACAGTAAGTGTACAGTAAACTGTAAAAGATTTGGTAGCAATTTCTTAGTAAAACCTTTAGGTGACAACAGCAACATCTTGTTACACCAAGATACAAACCTTGAGTGACTTCAGAAACTTGTTATTCTCTAGATTCCATCCATTAATTAAAATAAAAATTCTTTAATATACAGTGGGGCAAAAAAGTATTTAGTCAGCCACCGATTGTGCAAGTTCTCCTACTTAGAAAGATGAGAGAGGTCTGTAATTTTCATCATAGGTACACTTCAACTATGAGAGACAAAATGAGAAAAAAAAGTTCAGGAAATCACATTGTAGGATTTTTAAAGAATTTAATTGTAAATTATGGTGGAAAATAAGTATTTGGTCATCCATAGACAAGCAAGATTTCTGGCTCTCACAGACCTGTGACTTCTTCTTTAAGAAGCTCTTCTGTCCTCCACTCGTTACCTGTATTAATGGAACCTGTTTGACCTCATTATATTTCCTAGAATTTTTTTCTAATTTTGTCTCTCATAGTTGAAGTGTACCTATGATGGAAATTACAGACCTCTCTCATCTTTCTAAGTAGCAGAACTTGCGCAATCAGTGGCTGAGTAAATTCTTTTTCGCCCCACTGTACACTGGAGGCATTCAGGTGGCACAGTGACGAAAATTGATTATCTGTGCCTGAGCTGGTCAATACTCCTGGGGCTCATCCACCAGTTCTGCAACGCTGACCCTTGCCAGGCCTGTTATGAGCTGGCATCTCATTCAAGGTATATTCATGCTCTTTGTTGTAAAACTGTTTGCAGTTTGTCCCCTGTGACCCTAACCACAGCATGTACACTCACCAGTGACTTTTAGGTATTAGGTACAGTTCCTTGTTTCTACAACCACTGTCCTTTTTATCAGTTCCACTTACCATATAGAAGCACTTTGTAGTTCTACAGTTACACACTGTAGTCCATTTGGTTCTGTACATACTTTGTTAGTCTCCTTTACTCTGTTCTATAATGGTCAGGACCTCCACAGATCAGGTACTGTTTGGGTGGTGGATCATTCTCAGCAATGAATTGACGCTGGTGTGATGGTGTGTTAGTGTAGCGAGTGGTTATTTGAGTTACTGTTGCCTTTCTATTAGCTCGAACACAATAAACACATTTATTATGAAATCCCTTATACAGGCTAGTACATGGATACAGAGCGATTTTAAAATAATCAGACAGCTGGTTGCTGGGACATGCATGTTATGTAAGTATTCTATCTATCCTCAATCTAATCTAGTATCAGATCTGATTTTATACAAGTATGTTCTGAAACAGGATGTGTGTTACATCATAAACAGGAGGACTCTTATTCCAAAAAATGGAGGTATTTAAAAACAAACTATAAACAGAAGAAGAAGGAGATCTTTTCAAACAACAGTCATTAAAACCTCTACCACAATGGCAGAGGTTAAACTTCCTGCTCTGACCACATATACAATGGTGAAGAAGTCATTTTCTGCTTAAGTTTGTGCATGTGAAGAAAGATTGTCTGACCGCAATAGATCTTGTACCCAATGTTGTCTTGCATTAGAGGTGCAGAATCCTGAGCAGGATAAGTGTCACAGTTGAAAAGCCTACAGCTTGTTGTAGATGGGATATAGCCAAGTTACAGTCAGTAGTACTGGGAAAGAACCAGGCAATGATGGTGTAAAATCAGGTGGTTTGTATGTTAAGACCACAGGTTTTTGCACTTCTTTGTAGGCATGATTGAAGAATCTGAACAGTTTGAAGAAGTTTAGAACAAGTTTTCATCCATAAGTATCGTGTCTTTCACTTCCTTTAATCTGCAGTCGTTGTTTTTTTTTTTTTTTGGGCAGTGAAACTTTTCACTACAATGTTTTCAAGGTTTGGGAAAAATAGCAACTAAAGTCACGCTTCACTCCACCCTCTTCTCTCAGTCAGTTCTTCATCAAAGGGTGTTAGAACATTGCACCTCTGAGTCTGTCAGCAAAAACTTCACTGACTGCACAAAGGGAAAATGAGTAAGTGTTGAATTGTTTTATCACTATTTGCGCTGTTTTAATGCTTCTACAATGAGTAATTGACAGTCTAGGTACTTGATTGGTAGAGAAAAGAAATTTATGACACACAGAATCTGATACGATTCACAAAGGCTGTTCTGTAATTAGCGTCTGCTGAAATTTCCAAATAATTACAGATATTAAAACACTACTAATCCCAATTCCACTTAAAATGCTATTAATCCCAATTCAACTCAAGGTACCAGCAGTGTACACTTATAAAACAGATTGCATTTCTTTTATGGTAATACAATTAGGTCTTCTAGGATAGTTATTTAAGATGTATTGGTGCTTAAATTTGTGAACCCTTCAGAATTTTCTATATTTCTGCTGATACAGTCAAGCCGGAAAGTCTGCACACTGATTTCACCTTCTCTATGTTTCATTTTGTTACAGACTTATTCTAAAATATATTCCTTTTTTTGGTCAGATACTTCTACACAAAACAGCCTACAATTGCAAAGTGAAAGCACATTGTTAGACATTTTGTTTAATTTATTAAAAATCAGAAGGTAAAATATTATATGTACACAAGTGTGCACACCCTTTAATATGACAGCCAAAGTTGAGTTGAGGTGCATTTTGTTTACACTGATACTGCTTGAGATGTTTCTACAACTTAACTGAAGTCCACCTGTGGTAAATTCAATTGATTGGACATGATTGGGGATTGCCAACACCTGCAATAAGGTCCCACAGTTGACAGTGCATATCAGAGCAAATTCCATGTCATGTGGTCAAAGGAATTATCTGCATACTTCAGAAACAAGACTGTGTCAATGCATAGATCTGGAGAAGGGTACAGAACAATTGCTGCAGCTTTACAGGTCCCAGAGAGCACAGTGCCCACCATCATTTGTAAATGGAAGAAGTTCGTAACCACCAAGAATCTTCCTAGACCTGGCCGTTCGGCCAAACTGAGCAATCGGGGAGGACAGACCATGTCCAGTGAGGTGAGGAACCCGAGTATTACTCTGACAGAGCTCCAGCGTATCCTTGTGGAGATGGGAGAACCTTTGAGAAAATCAACCATCCAGGCAGCACTCCACAAATCAAACCTTTATGGCCAGATGGAAGCCACTCCAAAAGGCTCTGAAACCATTAGAAACAAGATTCTCTGGTCTGATGAAACCAAAATGTAACTTTTTGGCCTGAATACCAAGCATCACAAATGGAGGAAACCAGGCACCTCCCATCAGCTAGCTAAGGCCATCCCTACAGTGAAGCATGGTGGTGGCAGGATTATGATGTGTGGATATTTTTCAGCAGCAGGGCTGGGGTGACTAGTCCTGATGGAGGGAAAGATGAATACAGCTAAGTACACCGAGATCTTTGAAGAAAACCTGCTCCAGAGTGCTCTGAACCTCAGACTGAAGTGAAAGTTTACCTTCCAACATGACAACAACCCAAAGCACACAGCCAAGAAAACACAGGAGTGGCTTCAGAGAAAATCTCTGAACGTCCTTGAATGGCCCACCCAGAACAAGGCGTGTAATAGTCTGCGAGATCACAAAGGTACTCAGGGTAACTTCTAAGCAACCGAAGGCTTCTCGCATTAGCTAATGTTAATTTTCATGAATCCAGAATAAAGAGAACACTGAACAATAATGATGTATATGGTAGGGTTGCAAGAGAAAGCCACTGTTGTCCGAAAAGAATGTTGCTGCTTATTTGCCGTGTTCTAAAAACCACATCAACAAGCTAGAAGGTTATTGAAAACATGTCTTGTTGACGGATGAGACCAAAATAGACCTTATTGGTTAAATGAGCAACGTTATGTCTACAGAAAAGAAACACTGCATTCCAGCATAAGAACCTTATCAATTCCGTAGCATCATGGTTTATGCCTGTTTTAATTTATCTGGGCCAAGACAACTTTCCATCATTGATGGAACAATTCTGAATTATACCACCAAAGCCTAAAGGAAAATGTCATTTGTCTGTGAACTGAGTGTACAGAGAAAGTGGTTCATACTTTACAGCAAGACAGTGACTAAGCACACAAGTTGTTCTACCAAAGATTGGTTAAAGAAAAAAGGTTAATGTTTGAGTAAAGTTAAATTCTTACCTTAATCCAACAGAAATGTTATAGAAGGATCTGAAGTGAGAAACTCATGTGAGGAAACCAACATCCCACAGTTGAAACTGTTCTGTATGGAGGATGGGCTACAATTCCTCCAAATCGATGAGCAGGACTGATAAACAGTTACCAGAAATGTTTAGTTGCAGTTATTGCTGCACAAGGTCACAACTGATACTGAAAGCAAAGCTTCACTTACTTTTGCCACTCAGGGATATGTAATATTGGGTCATTTTCCTCAACATATAAATGAGCAAGTATAATATTTTTGTCTCATTTGGGTTCTCTGTATCTACTTTTAGGACTTATATATGTAAAAATCTGATGATGTTTAGGTCATATTTCTGCAGAAATTAGAAAATTCTAAAGTGATCACAGTCTTTCTGATAAGTATGTATGTATGATATGTATGATAAGAGTTGACATTCTCGGTTTTTATCAGCAATCTTATATATATATATATATATATATATATATATATATATATATATATATATATATATATATATCTTATATCTTATATCTTATATTATATCAAAATAAATTAAACCGTAACATTTAATTTTATTAGCCCTATATCTGGAGCACCCACATCACTACCAGCATAGAAATACCCAGAAAAAAAAGTTATTGAATTTATAGTAATTTAATTACATCACTGTTTTTACCATTATCAAGAGCATAAAGGACCCAGCCATGGCAATTTGGCAGAGTCAGGATTTGAACTTGCAACCTTCTGATTTCTAGTCCACTCTTCTGATTAGAGTGTATAGCTGGATCGAATTCTGCTATCCTAATGCATCTAATTGGAAATGGGTTCAAATGGTATTACAGTGAATATTATGTATATTCACCCTATTTTATGAGAAAATACCTATTTTACTCCAATAGCCTCAAATTCCCACTTACGTTCTATGATGTCAGCCTAATACTGTGGTGCAGGGTGTGAGCAGGAGCATTGTCTTGTTGAAAAATAGTGATTGTTCCTCTTTAGAAAACAACTTTTCAGCAGTGGGTAGCAAGTGTTCCTTCAGTATTTTCTTGTACTCCAAAGCATTCGCCATGACATCTGTACCTCCATGCGTAATAGTAGTAGAGATGCTTTCAAAGTTGTATTTCTCACCCGATCTTCAAAGACACTTCTCTGGAACATCACCATGCAACTCAAAGCGTGATTAGTTTGTCCACACAACTCTGCTGAACCATTCTGAATCAGACATTCCGTACTCTGCGAGAAGCATCATTCAGTCCTTTATGTTTTCTTAGACAGCACTGGGGATTTAACACCTCTTCTAGAAGAGAAACCTGCAGTATACAACCTTCTGTTTATTGTTCTTTTTGAAAGAGACCTTTCTCAGGTCTTGTATTCTGCTGACAGAACTGAAGGACAATCTTTTAAAATCAATAAATAAATGATCAAGTATAATATTTGTGTCTCATTTCTTTAACTGGGTTTTCTTTATCTACTTTTAGGACTTGTGTGAAAATCTGATGATGTTTTTGTAGAAATATAGAAAATTCTAAAGGGTTCACAAACTTTCAAGCACCACTATAGATTTTGGAACATGACTTTGGGGTCAGTTTCTGACATGTAACAATAACCCCTGGCTCACTTTTGGCATTCCAAAGCATTTTAAAGGTACCTGAAGAGTAGTTGAAGTTGAGGTCAAGGTTTTGTGCAAGCCAGTTACATTCTCAATCAAAGTTTTAAATTAATTCTCTGTGGGCTATGCATAAGGACAGCAGCGCTGAAAGTTGATGAACTGACTTGTTGGAAACAGAAACCTAGAAATGTGTCATATTGAGAGTCACTGGATTATTCAGTACAACCCATTCTCCTACTTGTGTATGGAGAATTCAGAACTCTGTTTTAAATTATAAATGTGTTACTAATGAGAGTTGCTGACATAGGAGGGCTCAATAATTAGAAGGGATGTCCACAAACTTTTGTCTGTATTTCATATAAAATCAACAACAAACATTATATGTATCGCTGAGCCTGTTTGAAGCTTATGTTACAAGCACAGAAGCAGAAATTAGGCTAATTCGTCATTTTAATATGACAGCAAACATATAAACAACAATCTTGAGTCTGGATTAATGTATTGTAATCATCTCATTATTATTGTTGGTGTTGTTATACTGTACATAATACTCATTTTAAAATCCAGCATAATGCCAATGCAACTTAACATCCACATTCCTCCTTTTCTTTTTTGCACAGATGCAACTTTTAATGAGACGTCTTTGAAAACAAGAAACAGCAGCTTATCATATGGACAGGTCATAATCCTGATCATTTACATAGCAGTGTTTGTGCTTGGCACAGTTGGCAATTCCCTGGTGATTTATGTGACAGGCTACAAAATGAAGAGGACAGTAAATACCATTTGGTTTCTCAACCTGGCCCTGGCGGATTTCTTCTTCACATGTTTTCTGTTGCTGACCATTGTTTCTGTCTCTCAAAATTATGTCTGGCCTTTTGGTCTCAACATGTGCAAGTTCAACACCTTCATATCGGTCCTTAACATGTTTGCGAGTATCTTCCTGCTGACCATCATCAGCCTGGACCGGTGCATGTCCACGTGGTTAATCGTTTGGACCCAGAACCATCGAACTGTGTGCAAAGCAAGGATTGCATGCTGTTTCATATGGGGGGCAGCCATATTCTGCAGCATCCCTTTCGCTTCTTATCGTGGATTGATGCAGAGGGGCAATTTAACATTTTGCGCCAGTAATGCCACAAGAAAAGAGAAAAAAAATCTGGCGATGTTCAGATTTATGATGGGCTTCTTTATTCCATTTGTTATCATCATCTGCTCATACATGGCGATTGGAGTGAAAGTTTCACGCTTACGGCGGGAGAAAAAATTTAAGCCCTTCCGGGTCATCCTGGTTGTGATCCTGGCCTTCTTCATATGCTGGCTTCCCCTCCATCTCCACCAGTTAAGCTTCCTCAATGGCAATTGGAGTGAAAACAGTATGACTGTATTTATATCACTGCAACCCTACATCTTGTTCCTGGCCTATATGAACAGCTGCCTGAATCCCATACTGTACGTCTTCATGTGCGAAGAGTTCAAGAGGAAACTGAAGCAGTCCTTACTGCTGGTGCTGGAGGCCGCTTTTGCAGAGGAGCAATTGAGCTTTTTAAGCAGTCGACGTTCTATCAGCTCTCACCACTCCATAAATCACAATGATACAAAAAGAAATGAGACAGTTGATACCCTTGTCAACCCTTTAGAAGGAAGCATATACGTAAATGAATGAGAACTTGTGTTCCTTTGTGTTATGATTTATTTTAATACAGTCTAAACTCGTTATCTAGTAGCTATGTCTGTTTTATGGTATTTTTGGAGAGAGGTGAGTTTGCCAACTTATTTAGATTACAAAAAAAAGATTGCTGACACAATGGGCTTTATCCCTGAGCAGCCCGCATGATCATACAATCACATTTACAATTTCAGTTTCTAGTTTCTATTTATGCCAATTTGAGAAATACTCCGTGATTTGGCTATTGTCTGTGTGCAAAGTGCATGAAGTCCAGTCTGGTGATGGAATAACAGCAAAAGTCATTTATAAGATAAGTCTATAACACCACCGGCCAGTTATTTCCAGCTCTATACAAGACCAGTCTCCTATGTCTTTGAATGGGGAGAGGAACCTATATATCCGAAACTGAAAGAGACGTTAACGTTTAAAATGCATTATTTAGAATCAACTGGTATAATCTGACAAAAAATGATATAACTTACTTGCATTGTCAGGTTCAAATAATACAGAAAAATAAAGATATTTAAGGTTACTTCTGTCTACCATGCATGTGAAATCCCGCCCACTACAAAGGGGCCAAGAGTTGCACACCTCCCTTTTCTGACACATTTTACTAATATGCCGATTGGTTCTTTTTAATGATGGGGCGGGGCTTCTGTATTACCAGTCCCATTCATATTTCCCACCAGTGACCAGTCTTCTGCTTATATAACATCTCTGATAACAGACAGGGGGCTGTACATCATCCAGCTTTGCAAGTTTAAAATAGGATTAAAGTGCCACCTATTGACGGTCTGAAACATGGCAGTTTTAGGGGGGGAGAGTTTAATAACTGGCAAGACATTTGTCACATTTTTTAAAGCTTGGCAAGAAGTGCATTGAAGGGAAATCTGTCCTGCCATCACAGGTGGCAAGCGATGAGGTTGGCGAGATAACCGAGGGCGAGATAACGAGGATAGATTGAGCTTTTTTAAGCAGTTCGACGTTTCTATCAGCTCTCTTCACCACTCCATAAATCACAATGATACAAAAAGAAATGAGACAGTTGATACCCTTGTCAACCCTTTAGAAGGAAGCATATACGTAAATGAATGAGAACTTGTGTTCCTTTGTGTTATGATTTATTTTAATACAGTCTAAACTCGTTATCTAGTAGCTATGTCTGTTTTATGGATATTTTTGGAGAGAGGTGAGTTTGCCAACTTATTTAGATTACAAAAAAAAAAGATGCTGACACAATGTGCTTTACTGAGCAGCCCGCATGATCATACAATCACATTTACAATTTCAGTTTCTATTCATTTATGCAAATTTGAGAAATAATCCGTGATTGGCTATTGTGTCTGTGTCGCAAAGTGCATGAAGTCCAGTCTGTGATGAATAACAGCAAAGTCATTATAAGATAAGTCTATAACACCACCGGCCAGTTATTTCCAGCTATACAAGACCAGTCTCCTATGTCTTTGAATGGGGAGAGACCTATATATCCGAAACTGAAAGAGACGTTAACGTTTAAAATGCATATTTAGAATCACTGGTATAATCTGACAAAAATGATATAACTTACTTGCATTGTCAGGTTCAAATAATACAGAAAAATAAGATATTTAAGGTTACTTCTGTCTACCATGCATGTGAATCCCGCCACTACAAAGGGGCCAAGAGTTGCCACCTCCCTTTTCTGACACATTTACTAATATGCCGATTGGTTCTTTTTAATGATGGGGCGGGGCTTCTGTATTACAGTCCCATTCATATTTCAACCAGTGACCAGTCTTCTGCTTATATACATCTCTGATAACAGGACAGGGGGCTGTTACATCATCCAGCTTTGCAAGTTTAAAATAGGATTAAAGTGCCACCTATTGACGGTCTGAAACATGGCAGTTTAGCGGGGGAGAGTTTAATAACTGGCAAGACATTTGTCACATTTTAAGCTTGGCAAGAAGTGCATTGAGGGAAATCTGTCCTGCCATCACAGGTGGCAAGCGATGAGGTTGGCGAGATAACCGAGGGCGAGATAACGAGGATAGACTGTACATTAATATTTTATGACGCATGAGCATTGCTTTATGCTGAGTGCTTCATGAAATGCACATAAGATACATGTCATGAAAGTATAGCTTACCAAGCTTAGCTGCAAAGTGCCAGGTTTATAGCTGCCATTGTGAACTGAGCCAAAATTTTTTGCACATATACATGCCCATTTTTGTTCTTGTTTTTCAGTGCAGCAGACACAATCATTGTATAAAACTTTTTACTTTTATTTCCAAATATCATTCCTACTTTTTCCTGGTCAGGGTCACGGGGGTACCGGCGCCGATTCCTGGATAACATGGCACTAGGCCCGCCTCCGCTCCCTCTGGCACAGCCTATCGTGTCTGCATGGAAATGTAAACACCATCCCAACACCATTTAATGTTTTTTTTTTTTTTTATCACTTGACTGTAATATATGCATTACTTATCATTGTGTGTGAACACTTTTTGTATTTTATGCTAGATCTATAATCATAATAAATATCTGTTGTGTGCTATTCAGAGAGTCACTTGTTGTCGTTGCTTAGTATATTTTATATATAAAACCTTCTTATTTTTAACTAATCCAGACATCCAGCACATTGGTAGAGCAGGTTTCTGCTCTTCAGCAAACTAGTTTTCAGCTTTAAAATGCACATCTAGGATAATGTCCTAGTTAGCTGAAGGCAAGTGAAGAGTGAATCTTTAAATGATTTTCATTTAAACAATGGAAACAAATATCTTGTATAAGGTTTACACTTACATTTACATCTAGAAAGAGTGAATGAGTTAAAAAAAAAAAAAAACTTAAAATGTAGGAGTGTGATGTTTTCCTAACACTTTTTATTAATTAGCAATCTTTTTCAGGAATTTGTAAGGTGGGACTGTGGTAGTCGGTCCCACGGTTAAGGTACTGGACTCTGGACCAGAAGGTCCAGGGTTCAAATCCCACCTCTGCCAAGCTGCCACTGTTGGGTCCATGAGCAAGGTCCTTAAACCACAATTGCTTGGATTGTAAGATTGTACCAGTTGCAAGTCACTCTGGATAAGGGCATCTGCTAAATGCTGTAAATGTAAATGTAATGCTATGTTCCTGTGCTGTGTTATTCCATTTTATGCTAAGACTACATATAAACCATGAAATACTGGCTAATTCATGTTTTAAACTCACAGCATGTTAAAAGAATCATGATGATGAAACCCATTTAAAATGAATCACCGTCACCGTGAGAGAGACAATCCATTGAACAATAATCAAATATAGCTAGATAACAATAAAAATGCTTCAGATTTAGTCCAACAAAGCTTCTCTACACTTATTTAACTCTAGAGTAGGCCTATACTAAAACATACATAGAGCTTGTATTGCACAGACACTCACATTTGGCAAGCCACAGTTGGTGATGGTTTCCCCTTATTTACCACCATTTTAAGAGGAAGCACTGAGTCATTGCAGGTGTTTTTGGTACCTGTACTTTAGTGTAAATGGGCTCCTGCAACAACAGTCTGTGTGACGTATTTGGGGGTGTGTGTGACGCTCCTAATTTGTTGATCACTACAGGTAAAAAAAAAAAGAAAAACGAAGAAAACTAGTTCCTGAGACTGTAACCGGGTCATTCTACATGCTTAAATCAAGGTTAAAACTGTGCAGTTTGAACATTTGATCATTAATACAATGAGGTCAGATACATTTCATCGACGTTTATTCAGCTTCTGATAGCAAATGTGGTAAATCAAAGACTAGGACTTTTGAAAATACGAAAATGGAAGTCACTTTTTGTGGTCATTGCTTAATACATTTTATACAACTCTCTCAGTCTTAGTTCCTCTTTATTATCCAAACGGCCAACACATTGGTAAAGCAGGTTACTAGTAAACGTTTTCAGCTCTAAAATGCACATCCAGGGTAATGAGCTGAAGCATGCCAATCAAAGGCAAGTTCAGAGTGAATCTATAAATGATTTTCATTTAAAGTCTGCTATTTTTAAGAAAACACAAAAATGCACTAGACTAGGAAGATCACAGGTTGGGGTTTTAACAAAAGATCTGTATTAAATGTATTAAACATTATAAATAGGAGACCTGACAGGAAATGACATCACTCTGATCAGGTGGACAACATGGTGGAATCCAAGGTAAGATATCTGTAACTTTCATTGTTTTCCTTAATATGACTGATGTTTTAACTGAACCTAGATTAAGCACAAATTCAAGTATTGGGAACCGTGTGGACTTACTTGCTAACCCAGTTAACCTCAACCCTGTTACCAATCTACACTGCAGGGTGTTTATGTATATACTGCGTGCAGTTATAGACATGTTTTAGGGTCATATCAGCAAAATGTGCACCAAATGACATACAAAGTGTTTTTTGTCAAGTGTTTTTTTTATTTAGTTAATACCAGAACTGCTTAATGCTTCATGACTTGTATCATCGCCTCTAACTGCACCAACGCATTAACTGTTACCATTCAACCTTGGTTAATTTAATCATCTTTCCCCACTTTTGAGGATGGGTTTGATGTAATAACATTGTGCCACCTTGCAGTGAGAATTGATTTTTGCTTTTGGACTGGGCCAATTGTCGACTGAACTACATACCATGTAAAGAACCTGGTCTTTACCTTTCACTCTGCTCTTAACTTCAAGAAGCAAATACACATGGTAGTGAGAGGGAGTTTCTTTCAGCTCAGGAGCATCACAAAACGTAAAGGCATTTTGTATTTTAAAATCTTGGAAGCAGTTGTTCCTGCTTTTATCATCTCTTGTAATGATTACTGCAATTCGCTGTACTTGGGAATCTGCCAGTCGAGCTTGTTCAAAATGAAGCTCCCAACTGGTATCAAGAAAAGGTCAACTCTGTACTTGCAGCATTGCACTGGCTACCAGCAAAGTACAGAGTTAACATGTAGCTTTTTGTTTTTCAGGCTTTGCATTGCATGGCTCCTAGTTATATCTTTGACCTCCTCTGTTTCTGTTCAAACCAAACAAGCTTTACAGTCATCTAACCAATTGGCGTTAGCAATTACTTGCTCTTGAATAAGGTTAAAAAATGATCGAGCCATTTCTGTAACTGCCCCAAGACTCTGGAAGGAATCACCCACAATATACATCTTTAAGTCACCTACTTATTATCTCCAGCATTTGGGTCTCTTTAAAAGACGATTTTCGTAACTTACTGTGCAATTTCAACCAGTAATGAATTAATACATTTTATTGTGTAACACTTTGGCTGACGCTTTTAAATGTGCTATAAGAATATAGGCGACTTGACTTTCAAGTTTTTTTTCAACAGTAAATAGGAAAACAGACTTACAAACATTTATATAAAGCATGTTATATATTGAACAAAAGAAAATGTATAACCTTGACAAAAGTGTTCAGATATTTTGGGTTTTATTACTATGAGTAGTAGCAGTTTCTGCTTTGTTTCAGTTTGGTAGGGGGGAAATGATAGACACTTCCAGAAACACCACAGTCGCAAATAAGTGGTCGGTTGCTGTGGTTTCCGCTTATTTTTCTAGGTGAGTACTAGGGCTGTTTTACAAAGCTGGCTTATCACATTACACATATAGCCTTATAAATTCACGCCTAGGCCCCATGAACGACATACAGTTCCTGTAAACACACAAAAAACTATTTGCTACGTTTACAGAATGCCTGTAGATTGTATTAAAAAATCATTCTTAAATTTAAGAAATTGTCTTAAAAGAAATGCTGAATCTTTTTAAAATAATGAATGCACTTGTACTTGCAATTTTCAGTTCTCAGTTCTCAATGGAATCCTGTTGCATTTATGCTATAATAAAATTTGTTTAAGAAACACTGATAAATATGTGATTGTGCTTTTGGTCAAGAGTAATGAACAATTTGGTATTTTCCTATGGCAAATCCTGGTCTTACCCTGGCTTCTGTTCCAGGTATAGACTCTTAATTAAACTATCAGCAAACATCTAGATTTAATCTACTTCTTATATTGGGTTTTCACCATGACCACAGAGCTGCAGCAAATATTCTAAACAACCTCACTCGCTCAGCAGCTCCTCTGAAGTCAAAACTGCTGCAGATTTAGCCTGCTTCTCTCTGACAACAGAAACCTGGTCTTGATTTGTGTTTTCAGCTGCCTTATTGATGGATTCTCAAATAATATCAGGTCAATGTGCTGTTTTCATAAAATATATCATATTTAAACACATTCATATTTAAAATATCCACTACAGTTTGCTACAGGACCATATTTACAGCATTTAGGAGATGCCCATATTTAAAGCGATTTATAATTAATCCATATACAGTCGTGCTTGAAAGTTTATGAATCCTTTAGAATTTTCTATATGTCTGCATAAATTTGACCAAAAACATCATCAGATTTAAACACGAGTCCTAAAAGTACAGTGGGGCAAAAAAGTATTTAGTCAGCCACTGATTGTGCAAGTTCTCCTACTTAGAAAGATGAGAGAGGTCTGTAATTTTCATCATAGGTACACTTCAAAAAAAAATCTAGAAAATCACATTGTAGGATTTTAAAAGAATTTAATTGTAAATCTTGGTGGAAAATAAGTCTTTGGTCACCCACAAACAAGCAGATTTCTGGGCTCTCACAGACCTGTAACTTCTTCTTTAAGAAGCTCTTCTGTCCTCCACTCGTCACCTGTGTTAATGGCACCTGTTTTGACCTCGTTATCTGTATATAAAAGACACCTGTCCACAGCCTCAAACAGTCCAGACTCCAAACTCAACCATGGCCAAGACAAAAAAGAGCTGTCGAAGGACACCAGGAAGAAAATTGTAGACCTGCACCAGGCTGGGAAGAGTGAATCTACAATAGGCAAGCAGGTTGGTTTGAATAAATCAACTGTGGGAGCAATTGTAAGAAAATGGAAGACATACAAGACCATTGATAATCTCCCTCAATCTGGGGCTCCACGCAAGATCTCATCCCGTGGGGTCAAAATGATCACGAGAACGGTGAGCAAAAATCCCAGAACTACACGGAGGGACCTGATGAATGACCTGCAGAGAGCTGGGACCAAAGTAACAAAGGCTACCATCAGTAACACACTACGCCGAGAGGGACTCAGATCCTGCAGTGCCAGGCGTGTCCCCCTGCTTAAGCCAGTACATGTCCAGGCACATCTGAAGTTTGCCAGAAAGCATATGGATGATCCAGAAGAGGATTGGGAGAATATCATGTGGTCAGATGAAACCAAACTAGAACTTTTGGGGAAAAAACTCAGCTGGAGAAAGAAGAGTGCTGAGTTGCATCCCAAGAACACCATACCTACTGTGAAGCATGGGGTGGAAACATCATGCTTTGGGGCTGTTTTTCTGCAAAGGGGACAGGACGACTGATCCGTGTTAAGGGAAGAATGAACGGGGCCATGTGTCATGAGATTTTAAGCCAAAACCTCCTTCCATCAGTGAGAGCATTGAAGATGGAACATGGCTGGGTCTTCCAGCATGACAATGATCCCAAACACAGTGCTCACGCAACGAAGGAGTGACTCCATAAAAAACATTTCAAGGCCCTGGAGTGGCCTAGCCAGTCTCCAGACCTCAACCCTATAGAAAATTTGTGGAAGGACTTAATAGTCCGTGTTGCCCAGCGACAGCCCAAAAACATCACTGCTCTAGAGGAGATCTGCATGGAGGAATGGGCAAAAAAATGGGCCAGCTACAGTGTGTGCAAACCTGGTGAAGACTTACAGGAAACGTTTGACCTCTGTCATTGCCAACAAAGGTTATGTTACAAAGTACTGAGCTGAACTTTTGTTATTGAGCAAATACTTATTTTCCACCATAATTTACAATTAAATTCTTTAAAAATCCTACAATGTGATTTCCTGGATTTTTTTTTTCTCATTTTGTCTCTCATAGTTGACAAATAAAGAGATAGAGAGAGCCCAGTTAAACAAATGAGACAAAAATATTATACTTGGTCATTTATTTATCGTCATTTGTTTATTGAGAAAAATGATCCAATATTACATATCAGTGAGTGGCAAAAGTATAATGAACCTTTGGGATTAGCAGTTAACTTAAAAGAAATTGGAGTCAGGTGTTTTCAATCAATGGGATGACAAGTGGGCACACTGTTTTATTTAAAGAACAGGGATCTATCAAAGTCTGCTCTTCACAACACGTTTGTGGAAATGTATCATGGTATGAACAGAGGGGATTTCTGAGGACTTCAGAAAAAGAGTTGTCGATGCTCATCAGGCTGGAAGGTTATAAAACCATCTCTAATGAGTTTGGACTCCACCAATCCACAGTCAGACAGATTGTGTACAAATGGAAAAAATTCAAGACCATTGTCCAAGAGCAAGACGTGTAATATTTGGCGAGGTTACAAAGGACCCAAAGATAATTTCTAAGCAACAGAAGGCTTCTCTCACATTGGCTAATGTTAATGTTCATGAGTCCAACATCGGAAGAACACTGAACAACAATGGTGTGCATGGCAGGGCTGCAAGGAGAAAGCCACTGCTCTCCAAAAAGAACATTGCTGCACGTCTGCAGTTTGCTAAAGATCACGTGGACAAGCCAGAAGGCTACTGGAAGAATGTTTTGTGGACGGATGAGACCACAATAGAACTTTTTGGTTAGAAAGAAAAGCGTTATGTTTGGAGAAAGGAAAACACTGCATTCCAGCATAAGAGCCTTATCCCATGTGTGAAACATGGTGGTGGTAGTATCATGGTTTGGACCTGTTTTGCTGTATCTGGGCCAGGACGGCTTGCCATCATCGTTGGTACAATCAATTCTGTCAGAGAATATCAGAGAATTCTAAAGGAAAATGTCAGGACATCTGTCCATGAACTGAATCTCAAGAGAAGGTGGGTCATGCAGCAAGACAACGACCCTAAGCACACAAGCCGTTCTACCAAAGAATGGTTAAAGAAGCCACTCACTAATATGTAATATTGGGTCATTTTCCTCAGTTAATAAATAGCCGAGTATAATATTTTTGTCTCATTTGTTTAACTGGGTTCTCTTTATCTACTTTTAGGACTTGTGTGAAAATCTGATGATGTTTTTGGTCATATTTATGCAGAAATACAGAAAATTCTAAAGGGTTCACAAACTTTCAAGCACCACTGTAATTCATTTTCTTTCATTCCATTCATTTTGATACCAGGTTAATCTTGTTCAGAGATGTGGGAAGCTGGGGCCAAACCAGTAAAAGGTGCAAGGGAGGAACCAACCCTAAACAGGATGCCATATCATCACAGAATCACCCACAGAATCACCCATTTACTCATACTGGAACACTGTGCAAAAGTCTTAGGTCATCACTAGATTATATTAAAGCAGTAAGGCATGAGAGGGTGTGCATTATTGTGAATATATCACAGGAAAGAGGTGTTGTTGTAACGCCTCTTTCCTGTGATATATTCACAATAATGCACCCCCTTGAGTGCCTTATTGCTTTTATACCACAGTTCCGTTATTGTTAGATTTTAAGATAAAAAGGACAGAAAAAACAATTTGTTTATCAGCCTTCCGCGAGGTAAAATAGTTCCATTCTAAGTCGAGGAACAGAATGACCAATAACTGTTTATTATTCAGACAATAAACACAAATATATCGATTGGTAAGTTTGAACTTATTAAAAAGAAAGTTTATTTACATTCAGCAAATAAAATGGTTTGGGTTTATAAGGCAGGCTGTTACTAAGACCCACTATTTTACCGACTGAAGCAAATCGGAGTGAGATCCCGGTGTTGTAACCAAAGTCTAGGATCCCGTTTGATTAGCGATTATAAATTTATATGATGAAGCTCTTAATGTTAATCTTATCAGTCAGAAATGTAAGGGCAGAGTTACAGAGCATCAGCAGCTTCTCTGGGTTAGAGCTGGACTTACAGATAACAAACCTGTCAGATGAATGAAGCTCTGATCAGCCGCGGATGGTGTTTAATGCAAGATGCAGAGTTTAACTCCAGCAAACGACGTCTTTGTGAGGGATGAAGCTGATTCAGATCATTTCTGTTGATGGGGGGACAAAAACTGATCTCCAGTCTCGTTGCTCTTCAGTCGAGCTGTGAATCCATTAAGAGTCGGGATGTTTGATTTAAAGGACCGACTTCGTTTCGCTTTTCCAGCACTTCCAAATCCTAAAGGTGATAAACCTTTGGCTCAGGTGGTCATTCATAGCTTCATCTTCCAAATTCATATCGTTTTCAAAACCAGTAGATTTTATAAAGTAATAACTTTCATTTCAGCAGGGTTTTACTCATTATAACTTGGCTGCGTTTTCTGGTGAGCGTCATTACTAGGTTACATGTGTGCCGCGGATTAATACTTATAGAGCGCCGGTCACAGTGTCGTTATCGTCAATAATGTCACGGCGGAAGACGTCTATCAACCAATCAGATTGCGGGGTCGGAACTAACTGTGGTATAAATACTGTTGTTTTAGCCATGCTATAATGACCATATATATTTCTATGTGTCTTTATAAGAATACGTCCAGAAAATACAGGAAAATTTTATGCAATATTAAAAAACTCAAACAAAATCAGGACAAAAACAGCTTCTATGGCTAGAGTGGCAAGTATTTAGTACTTACACTTTACATTTACAGCATTAAGCAGACACCCTTATGCAGAGCGACTTACAATTGATACAATCTTACAATCCAAGCAATTGTGAGTTAAGGGCTCAAGGACCCAACAGTGGCAGCTTGGCAGAGGTGGGATTTTAACCCTGGACCTTGTGGTCCATAGTCCAGTACCTTAACCACTAGGCTACCACAGTCCCACTTGAGCAAGAGCAGAATCTGGCAGCTTCATCGGGATGCCAAGTTGAACCTTCTATAACCTGTTTAAGCCTGATCAAGAATGGTCTTTTTGGAACCAAGAAACCAGTTTTTCGGAAGGGGAACAGGGTGAAAAGGCTCACAAAGAGTGGAGTCACAAATCCAACTCTGACATTTTTGGATCCAACTGTCGACGGTATGTTAGATATGGTCATTATACCATTCCTACAACAACAAATCTAATAGTGGCCTAAGACTTTTGCACAGTAATATATGTTTTTGAATATGGGAGAAAATAGTATATGCAGGAAACCCACTGGGACGCCATGCAAACTCCCCACAGGTGGAGTCCAGCCTGTAATCAAACCGCTGTGAGCTAACTACTAAACACTGGCACTATGCTGCCAAGGTCTTAGAATCTTATAAGGTGCTGTAACTTGAAGCCTCAAATTTCTGCTCATTAGTCCAGTACCTTAATTGCTGTGCCACAACAGTACAAGTTTACAGATGATGTACCACAAATGGAAAAAGTTAACATTTCGTTTTTATTCACAGAGAACAAAAATTCCGATCAGGGTTCAAACAACTGAAACTAAAAGTACATTCGGTCTGTGATTTAGTTACTGCAGTGCAGGCCATGCCAACATTACTTTATCCAAACAGGTTAGATTAGCACCTTGTAATCAAGCTGTACAATGTTATATTTCCATCTTTTAGTATCTCTCCAGGTTAAGCCCCATTTTTGAAATTAGAGTCCATGTCACTCTTCTGGTGTAGATGATGGGGCTACATGTGTGAGCTAGCGCTCGTACATCTCCTTCAGGATCTTGATGCTCTCGGTGTAACGCAGCTGGTTCTTCATAGAAGCTTCTTTCCATCTACAGGAACATCAAATGAGCATAATTAAAGAAAGATCCAACATTACTTGTAGTCAGCAAGGAAATCTAGTAAAGCTTTTGGTAAACCCATACTTCTGTCTAATTTTCTTCCACCGTTTCATGTGGCTGTGCAGTGCAGGCTCTGTGGACTGAAGAAAAAGGATTACTTAAAAGATTACTCCCAAGCAAAGCTGCACAATAATGTTTTAATGAGAGTCACATTTATTTAGCTTCTCAGGCAGAACTGAATAGGAGTCAGACTTCAGTCGATTTTACAATGGGAATCTGAGAATAAACAAACACAGATTCAGCAGAAATTGTATTCTGAATTTTGATTTGGCCAGTTGTAGATTAATGTAAGTGTTTTAAACATGTTTAAGGTAGGCTATGCTATGATATGCGTACATCTAAACTCCTTGGGTTACGCTACATTCAACTCGCGATAGGTTTGTTGGAACGTATCTCCATCATACACTGGGGAGCACCTGTATGTATTTGTCAAAATACCCAACAGCTGTGACTTTATGCAAGTACTAGATTAGTGTAAACCGTACATTGATGAGTCAAAACATTATGATCACCTGGCAGATGGTACAGTGGTGCTTAAGTTTGTGAACCCTTTAGAATTTTCTACATTTACGACCTAAATATGACCTAAAACATCATCAGATTTTCACACAAGTCCTAAAAGTACATAAAACAGAACTCAGTTAAACAAAAGAGACAAAACTATTATACTTGGTTATTTATTTATTGAGGAAAATGATCCAATATGACATATTAGTGACTGGCAAAAGTATGTGACCCTTTGCTTTTAGTATCTTGGATTAAGATCAGGACTTTGACTTGGCCATTCCAAAACATGAACTTTATTCTTCTTTAACCATTCTTTGGTAGAACGACTTGTGTGCTTAGGGTCGTTGTCTTGCTGCATGACCCACCTTCTCTTGGGATTCAGTTCATGGACAGATGTCCTGATATTTTCCTTTAGAATTCTCTGATATAATTCAGAATTCATTGTTCCATCAATGATGGCAAGCCGTCCTGGCCCAGATCAAACAGGCCCAAACCATGATACTACCACCACCATGTTTCACAGATGGGATAAGGTTCTTATGCTGGAATGCAGTGTTGTCCTTTCTCCAAACATAATGCTTTTCTTTTAAACCAAAAAGTTCTATTTTGGCCTTATCCGTCCACAAAACATTCTTCCAATAGCCTTCTGGCTTGTCCACGTGATCTGTAGCAAACTGCAGACGAGCAGCAATGTTCTTTTTGGAGAGCAGTGGCGTTCTCCTTGCAGCCCTGCCATGCACACCATTGTTGTTCAGTGTTATTCTGATGGTGGACTCATGAAGATTATCATTAGCCAATGTGAGAGAGGCCGCCTTCAGTTGCTTAGAAGTTACCCTGGAGTCCAACTATTACACTCTTTGCTCTTGTAGTGATCTTTGCTGGTCGACCACTCCTGGGGAGGGTAACAATGGTCTTGAATTTCCTTCATTTGTACACAGTCTGTCTGACTGTGGATGGTGGAGTCCAAACTCTTTAGATATGGTTTTGTAACCTTTTCCAGCCTGATGAGCATCAACAAATCTTTTTCTGAGCTCCTCAGAAATCTCCTTTGTTCGTGCCATGATACACTTCCACAAACATGTGTTGTGAAGAGCAGACTTTGATAGATCCCTGTTCTTTAAATAAAACAGGGTGCCCACTCACACCTGATTGTCATCCCATTGATTGAAAACACCTGACTCCAATTTCACCTTCAAATTAACTGCTAATCCTAGAGGTTCACACACTTTTGATATTCACTAATATGTAATATTGGGTCATTTTCCTCAAAAAATAAATGACCAAGTATAATATTTTTGTCTCATTTGTTTAACTCAGTTCTCTTTATCTAGTTTTAGGACTTGTGTTAGGTCATATTTAACTTCTAAAGGGTTCACAAACTTTCACTCAGATGCCCATTGTAGGTACTTCCAACAGCGGACAGGGCTTAGCTCGGTCAGAGTGCTGACTGGTCAGTGGCTACACTGTGACACCCAGCAGCGTGTGTTGCACTGTGTGTTGTGACACATGCTTCCCATAACCATCAAAAACAATTCTGTGACTTTTGCCACTTCTCTTAAGTCGGCAACACAAGATGGGCTTTGTTGACGTCTCACCAAAGCCTTGGGCAACCAACATCCTGCAGTCAGTTCACAGTTTGTCACTCTTCAGGCCACTCACCACTCCAGACCGGGCACACCCCACAAGCCTTTCTGTTGTGTAAATGCTAGCAAATGTACCTATGTACAACATTTGACTTAACAGTGTATACTTTATCCCAAACTGCACACTAGATAGGGACGTGCGATATTGGAAAAAAAATATATTTTCTTGGATTTTGTCACTAACGATAATTAGACAAAATTTTGGAAGGGTATATCTTGGGTCTAAAGTATTCAAACGTTGTTTGAACCCATCTCTGTCAATCACCGGACTTAAGTGAGCACCGTGTCTTTTGTGGTATAACTGGTGACGGCATTTATGCCATCTGTTGCTTTTCTTGTCGTGAGGCACTTTTTAGGATGTCTAAACTGCACTGGCACACCTGGTAGTGCATACATTTGAAACACTCTTTAGTATTGCAGCGTGCTGTAAATGGTGCATCCCAGGCGAGTACTGAATCCTAACAGCAGGGATATTTCAGCCTTGACTTGATTCCTAGTGGGTATCACTTTAAATAATTTGTTACACAGAAGGTATGCAGGTGTGAGCAAAACTATTACTTGCACGATGACTGAGTGCAGCCTACAATCAGTCATGCGCGTGGTCTAATCATAACCACAAATGTCAACCAGATTTTCATAAGAAATCTGCCGTGTGTGAGAACCGTTCAACAGCGGGGCAGAGATGAGTACTGCCGCTCACCTGGCTTTCTGAGGGCTTCTCTGTAGGAGGAATCCTCAGGTTAATGGGATCACCAGATTCATTAAGTCCACAAGAAACAGGAGATGGAAGGTGATACACATTTTGGCTTTTGCCATTCATCATGTCTGATACCTGAAACACACACAAGCGATAATCTGCTCATTATGGAGTTTTCCTCTGAAACTGGTGATTCAGTCTTAAATGCTACAAATCTGTAAACCTATTTAGTAGGAAAAGCTGGGTAATTACCAAGCTGCCTTTAGCAGTAATATCCAGACTGGCATGCAGCGTTCGCACAGCAATTCATCAGGTTGCTATTTTCACACACCCTTTTCAAAGTCAGACGTGACAATTCAACACCTGGCATTGTTTATCGGCTCTGCTTCAATGCACTTTGTCTGTCTGATTACTAGACTGTGCAATTCAGCACTGTTCTCTGATCTTGGGAGAACCACTTTAACCGCATCTCTTTCCTGAATCGCTCCAATTTGCAGGTTAGCAGGTGGCGGGTAATTAGTTTTTGCTAGAGTAGTCCATCTGTGATTTTTACTCTTATACTGTAATTTCCAAGTTACACATACCCCACTACCTACACCTTGACATATTTTACTTATAAAATGTGCAGAAATAATAATAATAATAATAATATGAGCTCTCAAAGTTAAACGAGTTAATCTGATAACGTTATTGCCATTTATTATCTATTTTTCACTGCTTGACCCTGTGTGGCACCTGTAGGTATGGGCTGTCTCCAAAATGGTAATCTATTCACTATGCCCTATATTAATAGAGCTACACTCATTGAAAAAAAATTGATTAGACACTGGGTCTTGCCACAAGAGCGCAGAAAAGTGTTTTCCTCGCTGCCCTATAAAAAGAGGCTCTTAGTGAGAGATGCTGCTAGACTCCTAGACATGCCTCTATGGCACATTTGCCCACAACTGGGCCTGTAGATCCTCTACACTGATATAGTTTGCAGAAGCTGGTGTCCCAGTTTGTCCCTGAAATGCTTTATTGGTGATAAATCTGGCAACCAGACAGGCCAAGGAAGTGTTGCAATTTGGCAGACACTTTCCTGGGAAACCGTTGGGCGAGCATTATCCTGCTGAAAAATTCCAGCTGGAAGTCCTGACATGAAGGACAACACGAGATCGCAGAATGTCCTGCACATAATGCTGAGCTGTTAGTGCCCCTCATATACAACTGACTGTCGTATGTGATGACTCCCCAGTTCACGCCCAGAGCCTGTCGGCCGTGTGTGTGTGTCCTCGTGGAACTGCTGCTCCCAACACCTCCTAACAGCTAGGTCAGGACAGCCTAGATGGCGAACAGTTAGTGTAAACAACCATCCTGCTTCTCTCAGTCCAATTTAGGCATTTGTTCAATTTGATTGCATCAAGATAAAAAGCCTAAAATTACTTTCACTGCCTGCACATCGGTATATGAGGAAGAGATCACCAAAAGAGAAAAAAGACAAGAAATTTGGGCCAAAAATACAAGAAGATAT
Source organism: Ancistrus triradiatus (assembly GCA_025084515.1). Lineage (NCBI taxonomy): Eukaryota > Metazoa > Chordata > Actinopteri > Siluriformes > Loricariidae > Ancistrus > Ancistrus triradiatus. The sequence continues at coordinate 563,842 of JAJAGP010000123.1, read as the reverse complement.
GATTAAGGAACTGTGGGACAGGAGAGAGAACTCAGTTCCAGCACAGAGCTTTGTAAGTGTAAGAAAATCCTGGATCAAATCCAGAACCCTGGATACAGAGGTGGCAGGTGTGACGAGGTAAATGGAATGAAAATCTAGTGTCTATTACAACATTACTTTAAAACTATTTTTAAGTGTTTAAACTGTTAGCCCACCATCACAGCGACCAGGGTTCGAGTCCTGGCAGTATCTTCTGGCTGTATTGGGCATCATTGGATGTATGTGATAAAGGTTGGGGGAGCAAAGGCAGCCCCTGCTGGCCCTACACCATAATGCCATCCCATCCAGGCCACACTTGTTTGCATTTGCTCTCTAGGATAGGCTCCGGTGACACAACCCATTACCACCCCTCTTCTTTCTCTACTATCTATACCTGTGTCGGTAATCACTGTGTCATAAATTTGTGTCCTTCAAAATTGCAAATGAAATCCCAAATAAAAAACAAAAATTTCATTTTATATTTCCCTTTTCAAGCAAGAATTCAAATTAATCTCATACAAAGAACCAAACCACAGTTAAAACCATCTACGGTTGTGAACTCTTTATTTAATGATTAGATTACTGTAATATTCAAAAATGAACATGCTAATGGTGGATCTGACCTCTTCCTCTCCCATGCTGTGAGGTGGGCTGGAAGCGCTTCTCTCTCTCACAGAGGGGTTGTTCTTCATCCATGATCTACAGATGGGGTACAGTGGAGTGTTGCTACTGAACTGGGCTAAATCCACACTGCGGTCAAACAGCTTGATGATGTATGAGTCTGACAGGAACAATAAGACACAAAGGAGAAGTTAAAATGGCAGAGACCTTTATGAAACCCTGGTTTAATTCTTGGAAATCATTAGTTTGAGAACACAGACAGGTGGGAGTGGAAAACAGTCACTGCTGCAGATTTAAAGAGACGGGAAGCTGAAGATCTGAGTCAGTGAGCGTCTGTAAAATACAGTGGTACCTCGGATCTTGACCACCGTGGAATTCGTTGAATCAGATTCTCGATGCATTTTGACTATAAAAATTTGTCTTGGTTCTCGTGGTTTGCTCAGTACTTGGGGCACTTGGTTAAACTTGCAACTCGCGACTCATTCCAGCCGAAACTCGATTCACGATTCGGTACACAATGATTCAGTGATTCAGATTTGCAATAGCTCTCACTCAGAGAAGATCTGCGCTGTTTTTATCATGGTTTTCTTTATTTTTACATCTACAGTACTGTATTGTTAGTGCAAATAAGTCTCCATTGGTCCTACAAAGGTTAGTTTATAAGAGAACCAACCAAAAGCAAACCAGGAACTGAATTGAACACAGAGTAAGCGTTTTCACTTTCAATCCATTACTCACTAAATTACATGAGATGTTCAACAATAACTTACTTATCATTAGCCGGAATCTCCATCTACAGGCGGCATAATGTAACTGCAGTCATTTAAGATGGACCGGAAAATGCAAACAAGCCAACTTCAGCCTTGTCTCCGCTATGATACACCTGATGAACACTCGCTGAACTCCCCAGTTCTTGTTACATTTAACTTATGATGGATTTGTTGGAACACATTTCCATCATAATCAGGGAGCGCCTGTACAATACAAGTCCATTAATGCATATAATACCTTATACAGTGTGGCTTTTCTGGGGGTCTGGAATGGATTCATTCAATTTACATTATTCCTTATGGGAAAGATTTGCTTGGTACCCGCTTTTGTTCTAGACAAGCCTTCCGGAATGAATCAAAGACGAGAACCGAGGTACCACTGTAATGTAATTATGGCAAGAAAGCCGATTTTGGCAGGAATATTGACAGGTTTACATGAACTAAAGCGGAGGAGGGGGGGTGACTGAAGTTCTCCTCATATTCCAGGAATAAAAAATTAGCCTGGCTGCCTCAACAAACAGAAGTAAAAAAGGAGGCAGCAGGCCAAATGTATTAATCATCATTAAGCATGAAAAGGCGTTCTAACTTTGTCAGTCATGTTTCAATGTCTGGCTTTCCTCGAAAAATCACTGACATCACGGTTAAGTAATCAGAGTCAAGTTTCCAGCAGTGAGGGATTGGTGATGCTAGGGACGTCCATAGTAAACATATGGGACAGCAGGCCATTGCAGGGCTGGGTAGTGGCTGCTGCTGCAGTGTTTACTGGTGCTCTCCTAAAAGGCCTCCCCTCCCTCAAACACAATCAATTGTGTCATGCTCGTGACACCCGCCTCAGCCGGATGTCAACAACAGGAACTCGAGCGCAGTCCCTGTGGTGGTGGGCTACACGAATACCAGACATTTAGTTTGTGAAACCTAAAAATGGCTTTAATATACTGAAGTATGCATTTACATAAGCACTTGAATAATATTTTAAAAACTGTTATATAAACACCTTCTCATGCAAGCACTACAATGCTGAAGGTGTGAAGGAAGTGGTATCACACCTAACATGCTGACTTTGTCAGATTTTTCCACTTGCTCATGTAGTTGAAATTACAACAAACCTTTATGAAACTATGATGTTTGCATTTTATCCAGATGTCACACAAATGCAGCAGCATGGATTCACAGAAGGTTCAGATTATTCTGAGTCTTACTTTGTTTCTGCTGATTAGTCTCTGGTAAGCCATCATCCATCTCCTTGCGCTTCTTTCTTCTGTGTTGTGGAAAACGGGATGATGGTCTGTGGAGCAAAGTTACCAATAGTAGTGATGTTATGTACATAGAACACCTGGTTGAAAGTGGACTGTAAATTATTAATTAATAATTGTTATTCATTCGTTAATACTCGTTATCAAATTGTTATTCATTTAGGCTGAATGCGTCTGTCTATTATGACTTGAATGAATAATTAATACCGATACTAATTTCAGAGGGTTCAAACACCTTCTTGCATCTGTTTGTGGTTTCATAATTTTGATGGTTTCAGTACAAGCAGGCATTGCAGGAATTTCAAAAACCACTAATGAGTATGGTAAATACATCCACAATAGAGTACCACCGAGATACATGGAGTAAATCTAAACTAATGAGCAATGGCTTGCATGTCCTGTCTGAGTCTGCATGGGTTTTCTCCAAGTACTCCGGATTCCTCCCCATTCCAAAGACATGTTAGGTTAATTGATCTCTCTAAATTGTCCCAGTGTGTTGGGTAAGTACAGTTATCACCTTGCTGCTGTCATGAAGAGTCACTGATGTGACATTAAATTAATAAACACATAATTAAATGAATAATATCCAGAGTTGCTGGACTAAAAGTGGTGAATGATGCTGCTGAATAGGCATTGTACTTATAGACGTTTATTGCAGTTCTGGGTAACCAAGAAGAACAGAAGCACTTTATCCTCCAGGGGGTGGAAGAACATTGTCGGGACTTTCCAAACATCAAGTTTCCAAACACACTCCTGCACACTCGGAAAGTCTTCAGACCATTTTTCACATTTTGTTATATTGAAGCCTTGTGCTAGAATAATAATAATAAAAAGAATTTCTCCATCAATAATAGGGGTGGGTGTTGGAAAGGACTTTACGATGCATGGGTCATGATATGATTATATTACAATACACTGCAATATGATGCATATTGTGATACACTGCCATATTTCACACAGTTTACTGAAACTATAAAAACAGCTGAAATACAAGTTACATTGTATTTCACAATGTACTTAATGCATCACATTAAATTGCTAATTCTGCAGTCAAAACTCTGTATTACAACATCTACAAGAGCAGTTATTTTTTTCTTCCTTCATACAAATTGTTTTTTTGAGCTGAAAATCGATGTATTATATTGCAAAAATCTTGCTGTATCTGTTTTTTAATCACTCTTTAATCAGCCCTAATCACTCTGCACACAATTCCCCTTAGTGAGAATGCGAAAACAGAATTTTAGAAATAAATTGCAAATTTATTAAAAAGGAAAAATGTCACATGGACAAGTATTAAGACCCTGTAAGTATTTATCTGGGGGGCCTACCCATTTCTCTTGATCACCGTTAAAATTTCTACACATTGATTGGAGTCTACCTATGGTAAATTCACTTGATTGGACATGACCTGAAAAGACACAGACCTTTCTATATAAGGTCTCACAGCTAACAATGCATATCAGAACAAAGGCCAAACCATGAGGAGGAAAGAACTGGCTGTAGAGCTCAGAGACAGGACTGTGTGGAGACACAGATCTGGAGAAGGCTACAAAAAATTCTGCTGCACTGAAAGTTCCCAAGAGCATAGTGGCCTCCGTAGTTCTTAAATGAAAGATGTTTGGAATAACCAGGACTCTTCCTAGAGCTGGCTCTGGATTATGTGTTTGTGAGGCATAAAGCAGCAGTACAAAACAACAAAAAAAGTTTGCGTGTTTAGATACATTTTTATTTTCTTAGCACAATAACATATAATACCTCTTCAGCTGGCTAATACATCTAAATGTACATACCTTTTGCCAGCAGAGGAAGGGGACAAGTCCCTATGAAAAGAAAGAAGTCAGACATATTACTTCAGTGTTTAGTATTGCAACTTCCTCATTCAGAGAGAAGTAAAACTCAGAACTTCAAAAAAAAGAAAAAAGTAAATTCTCAGCACGGTTTCTTACTACTGTCTTCCTGAAATGCTGTACCTACGTGACTTACGTGACTTTGTTTGACTAACACCATCACACAGATTAAAGGGGCAGAGAAATGTAGATTTCCACCAGGAGGTGCTAAGCGTTTAGTTAGAGCATACCCATAACTGAAGGTGTAACATGAGCTAGGAAGCCTGACAAGAACCCCAACCCCACAGAACTGCATTTATCATTATACTTAATTTATTATTTTAATACTTATGGATTTTCTTTTCATTAAATCTGTTTGGTTAACAAGTTTTATATGTGATATAAATGTGACTTTTACGTGACAGTGTGAAATAAACTGAATCGACTTTTCAGTTTCAGTCTGTGGTACTTCATAAAATGGGTGGTTGACAGGACTTTGCTGTATCAGCACATCAGTCATTTCCTGGCCGGAAGGGTCAGGTTTCACGAGGGTTGTTCCATTGTCTAGTCCTTAAATATGGGTTCTTAGTTTTGTGATGGTTAAAAACCCTAATCCCTAATTTGCTATCTGAACCACTGTCCCACGATAACATTTTATTCAGTGGTTAACTATGAGGTAATGATTGTTTAAATAGTTAATCATAAATCTGCAAATGATTCAAAATGCAGCAGAACATCTAGTTTTCAATTTACCCATGTTCTATCATGACACCCCATTGATGCGTACCCTTCGCTGCCTCCCTGTAGCTGGCTGCATCAGATATAAAACACTGATGCTTGCCTACAAAGCTAAAAAATAGCCGAACCTTACTACCTTTAAACAATCCACACTCTGCAACTCGTATTAGAGCAGCTCAACTGGAACCACTACTCATGACTGCGAGCTAACAATACTAGCTTCTACATAATGGATTCATTACTTTTTAATAGTTCATTAATATTATTTTTATCATGTCTTATCTGGTTTGCTGCTTCGTAACATTTCAGTATGCAGACTGTACGGAATAGGGAACACGGCCCATAACTAAGGATGTTTCACACAGCAGCAAAATGTGATTAACAACTTTAAATAAATTATCATGTTCCTGTTTTATTAATGCTTTAACAGCCCTACATATATCCCATTAATGTATTATATCTAAGATGTTTTAGTAAATTTTGTCCATACTTGCTCATGGAGTCCGCTGTCATTTTGCCAGCATCATCATCATTCTGATCTCTTCACATGAGAAAGAAAGAGAGGGTATATCTGATCAGAAAACATCTTCCTAAAGAACAAATCATATTTCTTAAGAAACATATCAGTAACAAGTAATTATTTCAATAAAACAACATGCTCCCAACAATTAGTACTAACCTATACAGTGCAATTCGGCACTCGGTTTGTTGTAATTCTTGATGCATTTTGACCAGAAAAACTCGGCTCTCGTTGTTTGTTCGGTACTTGCTTAAACTTGTACGAGTTGAGCCATGCGACTGAATCACAGTGATTCAGATTCATAACAGCCATCGCTGAGTGAAGATTTCATTTGTGTTTTTCTTTATTTTTATATCTACAGTACTGTATTCCTAGTACAAATAATCTACCTTGGTCCTTAAAAGGGTTGTACTGAAAGAGACTGTGGTAGCCTAGCGGGTAAGGTACTGGACTATGGACCAGAAGGTCCAAGGTTCAAATCCCACCTCTGCCAAGCTGCCACTGTTGGGTCCTTGAGCAAGGCCCTTAACCCACGATAGCTTGTATTGTAAGACTGTACCAATTGTAAGTCGCTCTGGATAAGGGCGTCTGCTAAATGCTGTAAATGTAAATGTACTGACTGCCAACCGAAAGGAAAACAAGGATTTTGTTGGAACATATCCCCTTCATAAATCAGGGATCACCTGTACAATACAACTCCATTAACGCATATAATGCCTTGTACAGTGTGGATTTTCTGGCGGTCTGGAACGGATTCATTCAATTTGCATTATTCCTTATGGGAAAGATTTGCCAGACTTAAGTGTTTCGAAACATCAAACCAATTTAAATATTAGTCAAAGACAACAAGTAAGCAAAAAATACAGTTTTTAAATTAAGGTGTTTATTATTAAGGGAGAGAAAAAAAATCCAAACCTACATGGCCCTGTGTGAAAAAGTGATTGCCCCCTAAACCTAATAACTGGTTGGGCCGCCCTTAGCAGCAACAACTGCAACCAAGCGTTTGTGATAACTTGCAATCAGTCTTTTACAGCGTTGTGGAGAAATGTTGGTCCACTCATCTTTGCAGAATTGTTGTAATTCAGCCACACTGGAGGGTTTTCGAGCATGAACGGCCTTTTTAAGGTCATGCCACAGCATCTCAATTGGATTAAGGTCAGTGCTTTGACTAGGCCACTCCAAAGTCTTCATGTTGTTTTTCTTCAGCCATTCAGAGGTGGACTTGCTGGTGTGTTCTGGATCATTGTCCTGCTGCAGAAGCCAAGTTCGTTTCAGCTTGAGGTCACGAACAGATGTCCTCCTTCAGGACAGCAGAATTTATAGTTCCATTTATCACAGCCAGTCTTCCAGGTCCTGAAGCAGCAGAACAGCCCCAGACCATCACACTACCACCATCATATTTTACTGTTGCTTTAATGTTCTTTTTCTGAAATTCTGTGTTACTTTTACAACAGATGTAATGGGTGTACTTTCCAAAGAGTTCAACTTTTGTCTCGTCAGTCTTGGGGATCATCAAGATGTGTTCTGGAAAAATTGAGATGAGCTTTAATGTTCTTTTTGCTCAGCAGTGGTTTTCATCTTGGAACTCTGCTATGCAGGCCATTTTTGCCCAGTCTCTTTGTTATGGTAGAGGCATGAACACTGACCTTAACTAAGGCAAGTGAGGCCTGCAGTTCTTTGGATGTTGTTGTGGGGTCTTTTGTGACCTCTTGGATGAGTCGTCGCTGCGCTCTTGGGGTAATTTTGGTCGGCCGGCCTCTTCTGAGAAGCTTCACCACTGTTCCATGTCTTCGGCATTTGTGGATAATGGCTCTCACTGTGGTTCGCTGGAGTCCCAAAGCTTTATAAATGGCTTTATAACCCTTTCCAGACTAATAGATCACAATTACTTTCTTTCTCAATTGTTCCTGAATTTTTTGGATCTCGGCATGATGTGTAATTTTAATTTTATGATTTTTTTGGTGTACTTCACTTTGTCAGGCAGGTCCTATTTAAGTGATGTCCTGATTGAGAAGAGGTGTGGCAATAATCAGGCCTGGGGGTGGCTAGAGACAGTGAACGCAGGTGTGATAAACCATAGTTAAGTTATGTTTTAACAAGGGGGCAATCACTTTTTCACACAGGACCATGTAGGTTTGGATTTTTTTTCTCCATTAATAATAAACACCTTCATTTAAAAACTGCATTTTGTGTTTGCTTGTGTTGTCTTTGACTAATATTTAAATTTATTTGATGTTCAGAAACACTTAAGTGTGACAAATATGCAAAGAAAATAGGAACTCAAGAAGGGGGCAAACACTTTTTCACACCACTGTAGTGTCGCACATAAGGTGAGCGTTAGGGTCAAAATTCTCTATAACCATATATGTAATTGTATATCATGGTGTACACTGACGTAAAATCAAAAAACAACACCAACGACAATGATAAAACCAAATCTCTACAGGTAGATGTTTTTCTTTCCATCACAGGACAGCCCATCATACCGCCCAGCCCTAGTCACACACATTTCAACCTTTACCTTTGTTTCTCCAGCAGTATGTGATCTATACGAGAACCGATCTCACCTCTCACTGTCACTTTTCTCCACCAGACCCTGCAGCACTGCATCCAGGCGGTTTCGGGCACCAGCACCTTCTGAATCTTCAACAGAAAATATTTACAAAACATTTCTTGTCTTGCATGCCAAACTGCAACGCTATCAAAGATTATAACATAAAAAGATAAAACAGTCTGTTGACTGTTGTCAAAACATACACTCACCTGCCACTTTATTATGTACACCTGTTCATTAGATATTTGCTCGTTACGCAAATATCTAATCAGCCAATCACATGGCAACGACTTTTAACATGTACACATGGTTAAGACGTCCTGCTGAAGTTCAAACCGGGCATCAGCATGAGGAAAAAAGGTGATTTAAGTGACCTTAAACATGTCATGGTTGTTCGTGCTAGACAGGCTGGTCCGAGTATTTCAGAAACTGCTGATCATCTTCGATTTTTGTGCACAACCATCTCTAGGCTTTACAGATAGAGGAGAATGGCCAGACTGACAGAAATGTTACAGCAACTCAAATAACCACTTCTTGCAACCGAGGAATGTAGAAGAGCATCTCATGAATGCACAACGTATCAAACCTTGAAGCAGATGAGCTACAGCAGCAGAAGACCCCAGCGGGTGCCTCTCAGCTGAGAACTGGCAACTAAGGCTACAATTCTCACAGGGTAAGAATTTACAGTGAAAGCATGGATCCATTCTGCCTTGTATCAACAGTTCAGTCTGCTGGTGGTGGTTTAATGGTGTTTGGGATATGTTCTTGAGACACGTTGAGCCCCTTAATATCAACTGAGCATCATTTAAAGACTTTGTATTGTTGCTGACAATGTCCATCCCTTTATGAGCACAGCATACCCTCTGAGCTATCTTCTGACAGCTACTTCCAGCAGGATAACGAGTCATGTCACAAAGCTCAAATCATCTCAAACTGGTTTCTTGAACATGACAGTGAGTTCACTGTACTCGGATATCCTCCACAGTCACCAGATCTCAACTCAACAGAGAACCTTTGGGGTGTGGTGGAATGGGAGACCTGCATCATGTCAATAAGGACCAAAATCTCTGAGGAATTTTTCCAGCACCTTGTTGAATCAATGTGAAGAGTTAAGGCAGCTCTGACAGCAAAAGAGGGACCAACCCGGTCCTAGCAAAGGTGTACCTAATAATGTGACAACTGAGTGTCCAATGAGTAAAACAGAAGTAACTTCATTTATGTAAGTGAATATTGAACACTCAATAACAATGATACATTTTGGTCATTCCTTACCCGATTTCTCCATTTTTATTTTCATCTGAAGCATTTTGACTGCACACTTCTCACTTGTATTTACTCAGCAAACCATTAGGTAACACTGCAAGAATAAAATACTTTGGTCAAATACAAGACCAGATGTGTGTTGTGTCAAAAGCATTAAATATCAAAAACATTAAATACTTTCCTAATCATGTTTTGGGCAATTCCACACAATCGTCAGCCTTACCATGGAAATATTTTTGTGATTATTAATTATATATTAATGTGACTATTATTTCCCATTTAGGTCTACATATCACAGCTAAGAAACCCAAGGAATAGCATCCCTTGACCTTCAAAGGTGTAATGATTTACCATACAGTACAAGTTCACAGACTGACAAACATAGCGGAGCCAAGGATGAATAAGTAATAACACACTGCTGAATCTTCTTCAGTTATACTAGATGAAGTTAGAGAATGCAAAGCAACAAATCTTTGACACATGTGAATACAGTACCTCTCCAGATCCTCCAGAAACCTAGACTCTCTGTACACTCTCCACTTCAGCCCACATATTTTATGAGGTTTGGGTGCAATAAAAAGCTTGATTCTGTGCATAATTTACCATTATGTCGATGTGGGTACATGTTTTTATCACTGTCATTTTCATTTAAATCTGCTGGTACTTCATGAAGCCAAGTAATTAATTGTAGCAAGGTTCCCAAGGTTCTCTGGACAGTCAGCTCCCACAGTACTGACCACAAAAGCAATGTTATAACATGGGGACAAAGTTATATTTACTCATTTAGCAGACACCCTTATCCAGAGGGATTTACAACTGATACAATCTTGCAATCCAAAAAATTGTGGGTTATAGGCCTTGCTCAAGAACCCAATAGTGGATTTCTGGCAGAGGTAGGATTTGAACCCTGGACCTTTTAGTCTATAGTCTAGGCCAACACAAAACTTTAGAATGCTTATGTATGTGGTTAAATGAATGAAAAGGATTTTCCTTTGTTGGCAAAGAAGCAAATGTTTAACTGTAGACCTGGAGCCTTGATGTCATCAAAAAAGCTACAAATCTACAACTGAGCTTCTTGGTGATATTCTCTACCTTGCCTCCTCACTGACTAGGAGCAAATTTTTTTCTGACAGGTTAATTACTGATCCTGATGTTTTAAACTTCCATCATAATTGTCCTAACAGATTGGCCCAGTGGTTAAGGTACTGGACTATGGACCAGAAGGTCCAAGGTTCAAATCCCACTTCTGCCAAGCTGCCACTGTTGGGTCCCTGAGCAAGACCCTTAACCCCCAATTGCTTGTATTGTAAGACTATATCAACTGTAAGTCACTCTGGATAAGGGCGTCTGCTAAATGCTGTAAATGTAAATATTTTTAATAGGCATTTAAGGGGCAGCACAGTGGCACAAACGGTTTGCACGCTCGCCTCACAGGTCCAGAGATCCCTGGTTCGATTCCGACCTTGGACTCGACCTGTGCCCTCACTCTGGTTTCCTCCCACCTTCCAAACACACGCGTTAGGTTAATTGTTCACTCTAAATTGGCCCAGTGTGAATGTGTATGTCTAATATCAACGTAACCTTGCTCCTGTTGTAAACGGCCATTGATGCTGATGTGATGTTAAATAAAACAAACAAATGGGCATTTATGAAGGTCAGGACACTTGTCTTTCGTTATGTATTCTCTAATCTCCGCCATGTTGAAGAATAAATAAGAGTTTATGCCTCTGCCTTTATTGTTTACCAGTGATTGGGATACATTCAAATGGCCTGAATTATATATGTTTTACAAGAACAAGTGTACAACTAGTTTGTGGTTGGACAGAATAACCAACTGAGTGGACGTTGTAATGCAAGAATGTATATACTAATAGTTATTTTGATGCATTCAAAGTGAGTTCCTAAAACAAAAGCTGGCTGTGTTGTACAACGTATGCGTGCCATAATATTCAGCTATTTTAAATGGCAATAATAAGCACAAAATATAATAATACACGCTTAGTCATCAGCTGACTCGTGTCCACAATATATTGCATACTACATACTAAATAGTATATAATAATAGTGCCGTCACTACCGGCGCTGTACGAACGTAACAACAATACAACATACTACTTAATACGTCAGCTACAACATCTGACGTCGCTAGCGAACTATTTCCCTTAATAACAGTCATTATTAACAAAGCAACTTAAGTTTTATACAAATAACTATCTATCACACTGAACTAAATACACAAGATTCGACTAAATACTTAAGTGTTAATCTCTTACCTTAGCCAAAAAAATCATTTGAACAGCTAGCGCACTTAGCATCTAGCTATTATGTTTTCGCATCAGTTGACTTTCCTCTTCCGCGCGCAACTGAATTCGTGTTTCCTCATTGGTCATCTCGGATAACCGTGCTTTCATATCATTGGGTATAATCTGCATCTATCAAAAGCTCCAAATCTGATTGGTTGCCAGGGGTATTCTTTCATTATGGTGGCGTTCTAAATAGCAACTGTATTGCTTAATAGGGTGTAACCTACTTTTGCCGCTATTCGTGATTCTTGCGCACCATTTAGTATGTAGTGTGCTATTTGGGACGGAGCCCATTTGTATAAATTTCAAGTAGATGAGTGAGTGTCAGGCTGTTAGTCTGTTTGTTGTTTTGTTTTGTTATTCCGTTTAAATCGAGCTCACGTGAGTTCCTGCTTACTCTCTGTTTAGACTGGTTTAAAGTGTTTACTTGCAATTTTAAAATGATTTAGCAAGCGCGTACTTTACTTTGAGTAGTTTCAGTCTGTATGAAGTAGCTTGCAGTTTGTTGTCTAGTAACGCTACTAACGTCAGGTAGTTACGTCAGAAGTTAATTAAGTGGCAGATTTGCAAAATCTGCTTTTTTTTGTTGTTAAATCACACAGGGTCCCTGTCACATGGTTTACTTTATTTTATATAGCTGACTTTTCAAACCAGGGGTACAACTCGATAGGCTGGGATCATGAAATCAAGGTGAGATCAATCAAAACCTGTGTGGTGGTAACGTCAATACACTCAGCTGAAGAGGAATATCTTAAAAGCTTTCCATGTAGTGACTGTTGTCCCGGTCTCTTGTTTAAGTGAGCCAGTTTTCACCAGAAAGAACCCATTTCCTTCAGAACCCCATGTGCCCAAGAGCCATTACAATCCCTCCAGAGCAAAGAAGATCCCCAAACAACAGAAAAAGCTGGTAAGAGAAATGAAAGCCATTTTATTTGTAGAAATACAATTACAGTCTACTGCTGTCTTGCACAATTTGTGAACTACTCTTTACACACCTGTCAGTGGAAAACCACCACTGACCAAATGGTAATGAAGTGGGTAGCAATTTCAGCATTGTTTGCTTATTTAACTACACACATCACCAATGGCTATTCACGACAGGACCAAGGTTACATCGATAATGCTCAGACACACTCTGCCAGTTTAGAGCAACCAGTTAACCTGCAGCATGTCTTTTGAATGTGGGAGGAAACCGCAGTATCTGGATTAAGCCCACGCGGACACGGGACATTTAAGGGGATATAAGTATAAAAATGTAGCTTGAGTGATGTCTTTCTCATGCTCTGTTCAGGCACTGAGCCCCGTTCGCTATAACCAGAGAGCCAGTCCTCCAGATTCTCCTCCTTGCACGACGTCTCTTAGCCCAGAGGACCGACACTTCCTTGAAGGCTCAGGTCATGTAGTCCTATGTGCTCCTCCAGCTGTTAAGGGCCAGCAAATCTTTTCCGAGTCCTGGCCCTCCACTGATCGGAGTTCATCTCCTACCAGCACTGATGCTTCACAGCCACAACGCACTGCAACCAGTGGAACACAAGAGCCCTCAGTCCTGGCTAAGTATGTAGCCTGTAACCTTTTTATCCTTCCCATAACATCTCAAGCTACTTGGATATAATTTAATGTAGAATTTGTAATACAAATATGTGTGATCTTGTTCTAGTTTTTTTCTTTGGAGTTTAAGCATTTCTGATTAAATCAGAAGGCGCTCTGGCACCTATTATAGGCTCCTCAATGTGTCTTGTCCCCTCCCACTTCGATGAAACATGTAAACGTGTTCTGCTTACAAACTCCACTGGAATTTGTTTAACAATATAATTCATATAAGACTGCCCCTTGTTGTTGCACAAATCACCTTTGCTGTGGGTGCATTATTTTTTTTATTATGCTGATGCAATTGCATTTTTTGAACACCAGAGGGCATATGTTATGCTCCCATACGCTTAACTTCCATTCTGCAATTGCAAACTTGTTAAGGTAAAGGTGCGAGTATGTCTAGTTTCAAAGTAACTTTTTTTGTATTGATGTAACCTTGTGTCTGTCACAAATTCATCATTAATGCTTAAAGCAGTGTTAAATAAACCAAACAAACATGTGCAGTAGTTTCGCACCTCCTTGTTTAGGAACAACTGTCCACATGTGTGGGTGGCATCTTTATAGGTATTATCTTTATTGGTCAGTCTGCTGTTGAAGTAATGTAGTCTCAACAAATATTTAGCCCCAACGTCACACCCTTCACATGACAGATTAAATACCAGACTAAAGAAGTAACTCTGAACATCTGATATGTTTTAACTGATCCACTACATTTGGCGTTTTTTTCCCTCTGAACTATTCCTGAAATGTTCTTCTCCTCAGGACGTGTGCAGTTTTACTGTGGTATATGAGACAATATTTTACGCTACTTCAGAAACCATCTTTGTAACATTAACCACAACTACCATTTTGGAGCTTTTGACGTTAAACACGGGCTGCATGGTATCACAGTGGTCGGAGTTTTCACCTTGCTGCTGCAGAGAAACGGGTTCAAGTCTTGGCATGGCCATTGCTTGTGTGGAGTCTGCATGTCCTCACTGTTTCTGAATGGGTTGGGTCAGTTGGTGTCTCTAAAGTGTCTTTGTGTGTTCATGTGGAATGGCGATGGACTGGCACCCTCTCCAGAGTTGGTGTTTGTCTTGTGTCCTGTGCTGTCAGATCTGACCCACTCCCCGACCCTGGTTTGAAATAAGCGTGTGCGTGTGTGCGTGTGTGTGTGTGGAAAGTGAGTGAATGACAAACCTTTTGGTCTGTCTTTCCCAGGTATGTCGAACGTTTCCGTTATGGAAGGCCACAAAGCCGTTTAGAAAGACAAAGGTTGGCAGCTGATGGTGCTGATGATCAGCAGTTTTGGTGGGTGTCCTCATCCCCACCGCAGCCATCCAGCTCCACCTCAACTCCAACATCTAAGGAATGCTTTCGAGGTCTGTTGTTTGTGAGTGGGAAATCCACACAGTCCAAGCAATATGTTGTTAGTGATTAATGGTGTCCAGCTTGAACACGTTTCTTAAACTGTGAGTTTGTAAAGAGCATGGTTTCTGTAAGAGTTGTATCCGAGTTGGTTTGCTGCATTTATTTACTGTAATTTACAGGAGAGTTTGACAGTAGAAATGCTGACCTGCTTGGAAAGCATCAACTCAACACTTCTCTCTCTCCCACCAGAGGCCTGCTTGGCCTAAGCGTGCTGGTAAGATCTGTACAGCTTGTCTCTGTAATTAGTCTCTAATGAAAATGTGCAGTAATTATTCAAACAAAATTAGGCAGGTGCATAAATTTGGGCACCCCAACAGAAAAATGACATCAATATTTAGTAGATCCTCCTTTGGTAGAAATAACAGCCGCTAAACGCTTCCTACAGCTTCCAGTCTGGATTCTGGTTGAAGGTGGCTTTGGAAACAGTCTTCTTTAGAAACAATCTCAGTTCAGTCAGGTTTGATGGTTTCCGAGCATGGACAGCCCACTTTAAATCACAACACAGATTTTCAGTAATATTCATGTCTGGGGACTGAGATGGCCATTCCAGAACGTTGTACTGGTTCCTCTGCATGAATGCCTTGGTAGATTTTGAGCAGGGTTTGGGGTCGTTGGCCTCGGTGCAAGTTCAACTTTGTCACTGATTCTTGAACATTGTTCTCAAGAGTCTGCTGATATTAACTGGAATCCATGCGACCCTCAAGATTGCCTGTACCTGCACTGGCCACACAGCCCCACAGCATGATGGAACCACCACCAAATTTTACTGTGGGTAGCAAGTGTTTGTCTTGGGAATGCTGTGTTCTTTTTCCACCATGCATATCGCTTATTGTTATGTCCAAATAACTCCATTTTAGTTTCATCAGTACACTGCACTTTATTCCAAAATGAAGCTGGATTGTCCAAATGTGCTGTAGCACACCTCAAGTGACTCTGTTTGTGGCGTGTCTGCAGAAAAGGCTTCTTCTGCATTACTCTCCCATACAGCCTCTCCTTGTGCAAACTGCTCTGAATAGTTGAACGATGCACAGTGACACCATCTGCAGCAAGATGAGGTTGTAGGTGTTTGGACCTGGTCTGTGGCTTGACTATGACTGTTCTCACCATCCTTTGCATCTGCCTATCTGAGATTTTTCTTGGTCTGCCACTTCGGGAGTTCCTTAACTAGAACTGTGCCTGTGGTCTTCCATTGCCTCACTGTTCCTCACAGTGGAAACTGACAGCTGAAATCTCTGAGATAGCTTTTTGTATCCTTCCCCTGAACCATGATGTTGAATAACCTTTGTTTTCAGGCCATTTGAGAGTTGTTTTGAGGCTCCAATTTTGCCACTTTTCAGAGAAGATAAAAAGAGGAGAAAAACTTCCAATTGGCCACTTAACCCTTTATCATAGTTGGACTCACTTGTGTATGTAGATCAAGGGTCAGTGAGCTTACAAAACATATTTTGTGTTCCAATAATTAGTGCTAAGGTATTCAAATGACAGGGTGCCCAAATGTATGCACCTGCCCTCTAATTTTGTTTGAATAATTACTGCACACTTCTGTAAAACCTAAAACTTAATTTCACTTCTCAAATATCACGGTGTTCATCTGCTATATGATATATTTACCTGAAATTGCTGAGCTGGACAACCAATGATTTATAAAGACAAATCATGAAAATTATCAGGGGTGCCCAAACTTTTTCATACGACTGTACATAGGACCTTTTTAGAACTATTTATAAGACCTTCTCCCTGTCATGTTTAGAACCACAGATGCTAACATGACATGAAAGCACAAATGATCTTCACATTTACATTGTCACTTGGCAGATGCTCTTATCTAGAGCAACTTGGGCTGTCCATACACTACATGACTTTGAAAAGATTCTGAAAAGATTTTATAAAGACTAAAGTCTGTTACAGAGTAGTCACGGACTATACCTTTGCAATGTCTGGCGAACTGCAAGACTGCAACTGGATTCCCTTGAGATTATTTTTCCCATAATGCTGTTGGAGAAAACAAAAGTACAAGGAACTCGGGTGTTATCGATTCATTTGAGCCCCATTGGTGATGCAACAAATATCAACAACAACAAGATCAATGCATGCATATTAGAGTACTGCACATCCAAATATCAAAACGCTGAAATTCTAGTTTGGACGTTCCTGTATTGCTTCCAGTGTGGTGCTGGAGAGTGCACCAAATGTCATATGGACATGAGCCAAGACTTGCGAAAATATAAAACATGTTGATGGTATCGGAAACGAACTGACTTAAGATAGCTGTGATTACCATCTTACACCTAATGGTTGAAATGACACAGTTTGGATGTGATTCCAGAAAGGCTCTCAAGATTTTATTCCGAAAATTCATCTGTGACTGTAAAATTGCTGGAAAATTGTTCACTGTAAGGCCGGCATTACAAAACATGCAAATAGTTGAAGGTGCGAAGAAGTACTCGTTAGACTAGAAACAAATGGTACTCTGAGACTAACAAGCAAGTTCTCAGTTTGAGGCTAAGGTCATTGGTCTCAATGGTCATAAGGTCATTGAGAGCTATGAATTATATATAATTTATGAAGCTTACATGGAAATATGATGACTGAGAGACGAAACATGTCTTGGAATAGCTTATTTAAAATATTTGTAATAACTGTCTCTTTTCAATTCCAATAACATCTGGATATCCAATTTTGAATATCGCCGTATCACAAAATACCATTCCCTACTCACAAGCAAGGTTGTAGTAAGCAAAAAAGTGCTGCAGAAAGGGGGCAAGGAATAACTGCTTTTCTGTGCTCGAAGTTTGGTCGTCCTCCTTGTACTCTCCGTTACGGCATACGTGTGCTTGCAGAATGTGCCGAAAACAGTGCTCGAAATTTCAGTGCATCTGTATTAATAATAGGTGGGCTGCACACCTACAAAGTGCACCTGTATGGTGGGTAAACCTGCTAAAATGGACAATTTGTCCAAGTACCAAGTTGATGTACCTAATAAACTAGCTGGTGAGTGTACGAGTTTCAGTTCATAAAGTTTGTGTATGTGTGTTGATGGTTGCTAGGGAAAAAAAATGATAGTGCCTGTTGGTTGGATCCTAACTGCTACCACCAACATGTAAGTGTTGTTTAACCTTGTTTGGCATGCGGGATAAACACAGAATGTAATAATATTCTGGTGCTTAATTATGGAAAAGTGTTGATTGTATATCTTCAGTAATAATAAATTGCTTGTTGCATTTTGTCTGCTAATATTTGGCCCGCTGTAGCTGTAAGGATTGAAGGGGTGAGTGTAAGGAGTGTATGTGTAGCTGAGTTGAGGAGTACTGAAAGTGAGATCCAGGTTGATGTGAACCGTGAATTAGTCTGTAGATTATCATCATCTGCTGTAGATTGTAGGAGGTTTGTATCGTCTTATCCTTTTTAACTTTACTTGATTAATCCCTTTTAACGGGTTTCTAATGCATGTTTTGCTCAAGCCTGTTTATACAACCTGTTGGTTGAATGTTGCCTTCTAGTGGTGGCAGACCTGAAGCACCTCTGCCTTAAATGTCTTTGTTTGTAGTTCCTGGAACAGTTTGGCAGAGACAGCACTGGCTGTGTTTAAAATCTAGTTCTCTGTGTACCATTAGTGAAATGCCTTAGCGGTAATGGAAGAAGAAGAGCTTCCCTTCTTGCTGCGCTCGCTGTCTTTGCTCAGTGTCAGTGTTGTATATGCGTGAATTCTTCATCGACAGTACGAGGTTGTTGCTGATACCACTTTGAGCTGTCCATCTATCACGCTTGTGTTGTGTTGCATAAAGACCTGTTGTACTTGAGGCTGCATTTAGAAAACATGCAGCATGTTTTTAGTTTCACTGCTGAATGATCTTATGTGAAATGTTGATGATGGTTTAAGGTTGGTATTAGATGCAGTTGATTTCTGCTTTCTTGAACTCGGACACATCTTAATGTCAGTGAAGTAAGAATGCAGTCAGAACTTGCAAGCAATGGAGTGAGTTGTTCTAGGAAAATGACCAAAGTCTGTGGGTGGTGTGATATAACCTTAGTGTGAAACGGAGCATTGACCACCCAGAAGCAGACTATGCCCCATAACAGCACAAACAAAACCGTGCCTGATTCCTTATTCTTCTTCACCAGACTCTGAGTCCTTTTGGTCCTTCCCGCCCCTTTCTTCATCAGACCCTTCTTCATTTCTCAGACACCAAATTCCAATGGGCTCTCCCTGTGCCAGACCGGGAAATAGAGCTCCCTCGCAAACATAGAAACTGTTAAAGCCTCGCCTTGCTAGAGGCGTATATGAACTGACTGGCTGAGTGGCTTGTTTTGCTGAGCTACTCAGGTTCACTGGCAAAGGGACTCACCTTTTCCTGGGTCCGACACAATGTAGGACCAGGAGGGTCTGGCGTATGTCCAATGGCACCTGAAAGGCCAAGTGTGTGTGTTCAGAAGTCCAGCTCAAATAGCCCATACCTGTACCGAAGCAGTCACAGCAGATGGTGACATTCTACTTTCAGCCAAAATGAGAATTGCACCCAATTTATTAAGGCACCTTAAAACATCCTGAGCCACATTATCACAACAAAAGAACTTGGCTTTCTGAGAACATCGACGATATCATCAGTGCTTAAAGAACACTGACCTACTGCATGTTTCATTATAAGGAGTATAATTAGTCCTGTTTATTTGGATGAAGTGCAACACATTCTGCATAAAAATCACCAAGTATGGAATCCTATTTAAATAGTAGTTTTTAAAAATCTCGCTACTGATGCGTATTTTTCTGATCACATGTATCATGGCAATGTCTTTAAATATTGTGATTATAACGTTTTTACCATCTTGCCCACCCCTAGTGCTAGAGCTATGCTGTTATAGAATATTGTTTAACATGTTTTAAACAATCTCAATTGATTCAGCAGCGCTGTTGTGTACATTTAAAATAAATCACATGCAACGTGACAGTGTAATATAAATACAGGGCTTTAAAAGTATCCAATACGTCTTGATTATCATGTTTCCTGTGTTCCAGACTTTGTCTGATGCATCTCACTGTGAGCCTGCAGAGCCAGAGGTCCTTCAGATTCAGGAGAGAGCCAGCAGACTTCTGCAGAAGAGGTATCACATGCAGACTGCTCCTTAAATCTCTGTCTGGTTTCCACAGTATTTAGGCAGTCACACAGACAGGTTTTGCATACATTTTGTAGGAGACAGGAGGATATTGTGCTTGTACAGACGTACTGAGAAAGTCTGAAGGAGAAGAATTTGTTTTATTTTTTTTACCACCCTTTACTGTTGTTTTCAGTACTTCTCATTTCTGAAAACAGAAGTGGCTTAAATGCAGTAGCGAGGTCTGGATGTGACAATGTTGTATTTTAAATCTGTGGTGCAGAAAAATCAGTAGGATGGCATGCGACTGTAAGCCCCGGCTCTGTTCTGTGACCACAGTGGTATGAAAATAGTACAGATATTAGATTAATGTCATTTAGCAGGCACCTTATCCAGAGTGACTTACAACTGAAGCAGTTGTGGGTTAAGGGTCTTGCTCAAGGACCCAACAGTGGTGGCTTGGCAGAGGTGGGATTTGAACCCTGGACCTTCTGGTCTAGAGTCCAGTACCTTAACCACTAGGTTACCACAGTCCCTAACATCCCTATAACTTGGTCAAAAATGATATGTATGCAATTATCAGTTAACTCCAACAGTATGATGTCAACGTTTTAGGTTTGTACTGGAACAAATATTATGTTATAATATTGCTAACAAGTAATGGAAGCTTTTGGCTAAATAAATTACATTATCCAATGAATGCATCAATCGTTATAATTTTTGGCTAAGTAATATTACACGTGTATGTAAAGAGTTTCATAACATAGTGGAAGAAGTCCATATGAACTTAATTATATGTACATATTTGAGAAATTGCAACCACAATTTCTAAGTTCTTACAAAGGATGTGTTACCTCATTCATTCATTAATTCTGGTCAGGGTTGCGGGAAAGTCTAACTAGCAGCACAACAGGAACAACCCTAGACAGGGTGCCAATCCATCGTAGGGCACTGACACATTCAAATGCACACTCATACACTGGGGCACTTCTGCGAAACCAGTTAACCTAACACTGTGGGAGGCAACTGGAGTACCCGGGGTAAAGCCACTCAGACACACAAACTCCACAAAGGAAGGACCCAGACCATTTCACCTGGGACTGAACCCAGGACCTTCTCACTGTGAGGTGATGGCACTACCCATGGAGCCACTGTGCCACCTTGTGTTAACTCATTGGTTCCCAAACTTTTTCTGCAGTCTCCTCTTTTGTAGATAAGATTTCTTTTGCCTCTAAACTCAACTGGAATATATTTTGAAAATTGAAATTCATACAATACTGCATCTTCTAATTGAACAAAACGAAATGAAGTAACAAATCACCTTTACAGTGGAATGATTACATGCATTATGCATCTTAAATTTTTGCAGTGTAACAGCATTCATTTGTCTTGCTGCACACCCATGCAATAGTCCTCTCCCCCCAATTGGGAATCACTCTGTTACATGATATTCATTTAGAAAACCAACATGTCATTTGATCTAGGATGTCCAAATATTTGCACAGGACTGTGTTTACATATGTTGTCAGAACAAAACAAACTGTAGTTTGTGTAGTTCTGCTACCTAAACCCCTGATATTGTATCGCTATAATGTAAGGGGTGTTTTTTTGCATTGTAACAAATTATGATTTGAAAATAGAACCTGAAAGATCAAATTCCACACAGTTTCATAGAGTTCTGGATGCTTATTGCCACACTCTGCATCCTCTGCTTTCATCTCGTCAGGAAATGGCTTTAAACGTTCATTTTATTCAGCGCATAGTTAAAATGTAACTTGTAGTGATGCAACACAGGATATTGTACTATTTTCCATTTCCATGAGTTCAAGGTTTTTCCATAGGAAATAATGGATACTGGGCTGAATATTTATGTTCTGGTTTGACTCATTTCGAGTCAAGCATTACTACAGCATTTGTGGGGTAAATAATAATACTACAGTGGAACCTCGGTTCTCGACCACCTCAGCACTCATTGAAATTGGTTCCCAATGCATTTTGACTAGAACAATGTGTCTCGGCTCTCGTCAGTTGCTCGGTACTTGTCGCACTCGCTTAAACTTGTATGAGTCAAGCCGCAATTCATAAGTCATGAGTCGCGATTCAGTACACAGTGATTCAGATTCACAATATTCCTTGCTCAGTGAAGATGTCCATTGTGTTTGTTGTGTTTTTCTTTATTTCTACAGTTCTACTGTAGATATTTCTTTATCTACAGTACTGCAGATGTAAAAATAGTTCAATAGAGTAAGTGTTTTGCTTTTAATTTCACTTTCAATCCATTACATGAGATTTTTTTTTCAACACTTTATAATAAAATAAACTCTGTTACTGATTTTGGCCAACTGTAGGTTAATATTAGTGGTACTGGCTCCGCTGTGATACAGTATAGACTATATCAAACTTATCAGTTCATGTTACATTTAACTTATGAAGGATTTTGTTTGAATATAACCCCATCTTAAATCAGGGAGCACCTGTACAATACTCCATTACTGCATATAATACCATGTACAGTGTGGATCTGGAACGGATGAATTCAATTTACATTGCTCCTGATGGGGAACGATTTGCTCAGTACTTGTCATTTTTGGTACTTGACGAGCTTTCTGGAACAAATGAATGACGAGAATCGAGGTACCACTGTATTATTGCATGTTCAACTTGTAACAGATGTGTCCATGCAGTGAAATGGAAGAGCTTTGAAAGTGCAATAATGGTCTAAGTTAAACGAAAATGCTCACTTTGTGTATTTTGTTTCTTAAATGGGTTTATTTGTGTAGATTGGCCTCCTACCCTATGTTGGCTGTTTGCCAGCTTAATCAGTTCATAGTGTAGATGCCGGGTGGTGTAACCTATATGAGTTGTGTGTTTTTGCAGTGAGCACTCCCTCAGCAGTGGATCCAGCAGTGTACCGATCAGCTCTGAAGGCCTGCGCTCTGATTTCTCCTCGTCTGTTAGTGTTGATGAGCCAATGCGAAGGCCCATAGTGGTGCCCAGCTTAATGGGTGCAGCTAACTGTAAGTCGGCAGCACTGTATTCACTTTGTTGCTGCGCATTCAGTTTCATTCAGCGCTCTGTTTTCTTACTTATGCCTTTGTTTGTGCAGGCCTCCTTTTTATTTTTTTTTTCATTTGACACCTGCCTTGCCTTACATTGTTTGTGCGTATATTCCCTTAGTGCCGACTCATCCCAGCCTGTCCAGAGGAGGCCTAACCGTTGCATCCTCTGCTTTAAACTCTGTTGGGTCACGACTGAGGCCTGAGGATGACATCCTGTTTCAGTGGCGCCTGAGGAGGAAGATGGAACAGGCGAGGCAGGGGAGTCTCTCATCCATCCATAGCTCTGCTCTTCACCAGCCCTTATTGAGCAGGCTAACACTGCAAGTAA
Organism: Ancistrus triradiatus; assembly: GCA_025084515.1. Taxonomy (NCBI): domain Eukaryota; kingdom Metazoa; phylum Chordata; class Actinopteri; order Siluriformes; family Loricariidae; genus Ancistrus; species Ancistrus triradiatus. The sequence continues at coordinate 540,495 of JAJAGP010000123.1, read as the reverse complement.
ATACTGAAAACAGTTGTTTTAATGTTAAAAGTGATTTTGTTAAATGTCTGTAATAGTTCCTGCATAAACAGTCTTATCAAGTAATTAGCCTTGACTTTTCTTTTTGTCTCTTGACAAGACACAACCCGGCCTCTCCTTCACCCCTGCACCCATAGAAGTGACTGGTAATCATGCATCTCCTCCAGCATTCGAACCTGTGCTCCCTGTTTTTAGCACAGCCCATAGTGAGACCTGCATCCAAACTAAGCACGGCCGCTTCACTCCAAGCCAAATGGTCTCAAGTACTCCCTCCACCAGAGAGAAGGGAACTCCACAGAACCCCGGTCCCCTCCAACAACCCCATCTAAGAAAACACACTGGCTCCTCAGATAGCTTAACGGAGCTATGCAGGAAGCAGCAGTGCCCCTCTGCTCAACCTCCACACCCTTCTGAGAGGCCAGCTGGAGACTCGTATGACAGACAGGAGCGAGGAAACGTGCAAGGCAAGGGGAGCGT